>JAJJWX010005083.1:0-535453 GCA_023529315.1 Papaver bracteatum | reverse complement strand
AGATTAAAGATTCTTTACGATGAAAACAGTTAAGAGAATTCACGCAAAGAATAAAATTCTTTACATGTGTGGGAGAAGGATGGGTCGGATACGCCCACGCCCACGCCCACGCCCACGCCCACGCCCACGCCGAGCCGAGCCGAGCGTGCGTGCTTCTGTGCGAAGCACCGCACGAACGGGAAAGGCAATAAGAAATGCAATAAGGTTTAGGCAACCTTGCCATAGTCTAGGGCTTTCCCCATACACAAAGGTCTAAAGACCCAAAGGGCCATGCCCTTAAGGCTAAACCAATGCTATTTAAGTCTAAAACTCTTAGTGTTTTAGTCTATATGGGACTAATGTTTTATTCATTCACATGAAAAAACATCTAGGGAGCAATAGGTCTTGGGATCAAAACATGGTCCATGCATTTTTTGATTAAAACAAAACATTTTTTTTTTCTAACACTTCTTTGATAGAATGGTAAAATTCTCAGTTCTTCGTGTCAAAACAAAAAATAAAAAAATCGCAGTTATTTCTACATCCGGCAATCTGCAAAGCAAAAATCTAAGCGGTGCTTTATCTTAGTGCACCTCGTTGCGCATCTCCCTGGGCAGTCTGCTAGCACCCCATAACGGAAACAGAAAATGTATGCTATTACTACCGAAATGGGCATTTGTCGAGAGGCCCTCTTCCTCCGACGAACAAGAAACATACATATATTTCAGATAACCCTAACCCTAATCCAATCATTACTACTGCTACTATGTCAGGAACTTTTACTCAAAATTTCGCAAATGCATTCTCTGTTATTCGAAAACAATCTTCTCGAGAAGAAAAAATCGATTTATCTAGATTCTTGCATAGTGTGTGCTCGGATTGGCCCGTGATTCGAAATCGATTTTCTTATGAAGAAGAAGAAATCGAAGGAACTGGAGATAGAAAGGAGGAGATGGATGCCGATTCGGTTCCATTCATCCGGAGTGCAGCATTAAAGGATTCAGATGGCCGTCAGCAGACAGTGGAGGAGACTTTATGGAATCAAATGCTCCAAATCTGGGATGAGCTTGGTGAGAGTGTTGGTAAACCCTGTGAGATATTGCGTCAAATAAACCAGGAATGCTTGGAAATTTACAATAGGAAAGTTGATGAAGCTGCTGCAAAGTCGAGAGCACTCATTCCCCAGAACGCATTTTGGGAAGACACCACTTGCGAGAGCTTAATGAAGCTATTAGAAGGAATATGGGATGCGGATGATGTGGGAGAAGATGAACGCAATGAGATGTTGCATCAAATCGACCAGGAATGCTTGGACGTTTACAAGAGAAAAGCTGGTGAAGCTGCAAATGTAAGAGAACTCCTTCATTTGAAGTTGCCTAATGCAAAATTGGAGCTTTTTAAGCTTGCATCAGCTCTTGGACTGGAAAATATACCCTTCGAGTTGACAGGGAACATCAACAAACAATTAGAGGATGTACGTTTAAATCAAGAACATCTATTGTTGTTGAAAGAAAGAAGGAAGGTGGCGTTTGCTGATGCACAGTCACAGATTCTAAAGTTACGTGAGGAAATTGCAGGGAGTTCGAAACTTACTGAACAGGCAGACGCTCCCGCTGTTAGTGAGGATGACTTGTCGTTGAAGAAGTTGGCTGAATTGCGTTGTGAACTTCTGGGGCTTCAAGAAAAGGCAGCATTGCAGGATTCAAAGGAGGAGGCGGAAGGTCGGCAGAAGCTGTCAGATGCTCAGCAGACAGAGTTAGCGGCGGTTGCATTTCGGGAAGATACCACTTGCGCAACTTTATTGAAGCAATTACATCAAATATGGGATGAGGTTGGTGGGAGTGATGGTAACCGCAATGAGATGTTGCGTCAGATAAAGCAGGAATGCTTGGACATTTACAAGAAAAACGTTGATGAAGCTGCAAAGTCGAGAGCACACCTTTCCCAGCAAATGCGGCATGAGGTTGGCGAGGAAGATGATAAACACAATGATATGTTGCAACAAATAGACCGGGAACACTTGGACGTTTACGAGAAAAAAGTTGATGAAGCTGCAAAGTCAAGTGCACTTCTTCGCCAGGAGTTGGTTGGTGCCAAAATTGAGCTTTCTAGGCTTGCTTCAGCTCTCGGAATGAAAACTATACCCAAAAAGTGGACAGGGACAATCAGGCACCAATTAGCATCTACACATTTAAAACTAAAACATCTAGCGGTGTTGAAAGATAAAAGGAAGGTGGTGTTTGCGGATATACAATCACAGATTCAAATGATACGCGCGGAAATCTCTGAACAGGCAGAGACTCCCACTGTTAATGAGGATAACTTGTCGTTGAAGAAGTTGGACGAATTGCGTTCTGAACTCCAGGTGTTTCAAGAAAAGAGTGACTGCTTCAAGGTTTCTAAGGTTCTCGCCTGTGTAACCACTGTGCGCGACCTCTGCCCCGTATTGGGGATTAACTTCGTCAGCTTCATTAATGAAGTATACCCAAACTTAACCAAGAGCATCAACAATGGAACTTTCTCAGAGTTGGCGAAGACGGTAGAACTTCTAAAAAGAGAGGAGTTGGAGAAAACTTCATCGAAGTTGGCAAAGACAGTAGAATTTCTGAAAAAAGAGAAGATGGGGAGGCTTAGAACGGTTCAGCATCTAGCAGCGCAGCTATTTGAGCTGTGGAGCTTGATTGATGCCTCTCCGGAGGAGAGAAGCATGTTCGATCATGTTACCTGTTGCATTTCAGATACAGTTGATGAAGTCACCCTCCCTGGAGCCCTTGACCTTGCCTGGATCAATGATGCTAAAGTGGAGGTCAGAAGGCTTGAACTGAAAGTCAGCACGAAGGAGCATTCAAATGATGACTATAATGAGAGTGCCAGGTTGAAGTTTTTGAAGGCTCACGACTCTGTACGCGCTGTGGATGACCTCTGCTCTGTATTGGGGATGGACTTCTTAAACATCACTGACGAAGTACGCCCAGGACTAGTTATGGGGCTACAACCCGATATCATCGATGATGAAATTTTATCGAAGTTGGCAAAGACAGTAGAAAATCTAAAACAAGAGAAGATGCGGAGGCTTGGAAAGCTTCAAGAGCTAGCAGGACAGCTATACGATCTGTGGAACTTCATGGATACCTCTCCGGAAGACAGAAGTTCGCTCCAACAAGTTACTCGTAACATCTCAGCTACAGTTGATGAAGTCACCCAGCCTGAAGCCCTTGCCCTGTCCTGCATCAACCATGCTAAAGTGGAGGTCGAAAGGCTTGAACTGCTGAAATCCTGCAAGGTGACGGAGATTCCGTTCAATACTTATCCAGAGGCTGCTTGAGGCGGGGAAATGACTCTCATCATGCCAGATCAAATGATAAAAGCAAAAAGAAAAGGCTGGCAGTAGTAAAAATTGTTGGATCAAGTTGAAAAATGGATGCAAACCAGATAATCTTATGAACTTGAAATTAAATATTTTTGTTAGAATACTGGTGGGTTGTACATAAATCTGGTGGTCTGTACATGAGTTGGTTAACCATTCGGCTTGTTTGATTAGAGCATTTCCATTCACAGCAGCATTCACCCTACCATTTGGGAGTGATAGCTATTCTTCCATCAAGTTTCCTCTCTAAATAAAGCAACCCCACAGTTAAAATTCTTCAGCCAAGCAGTTCCGTCATTGTAAGGAGGTCTGAGTGATCAGCATTTCCAATATAGTTGATCTGAACTTGTTGATGTAGAAAATGATATTTAATGGAAGTGCTTAGACTACGTTCTTTAATTCGAACTAAACAGGCATTTCCATGTCTTCGCGAGACCAATTTTTGTCTCTTAATTTATGGAAAGCCAAATGAGGAAACAAACAAAAGCAATTTCCGAAATGGGGGACCATTTTCTGTGCTAATTTGACGCCATATAGTCAGTGTCACACACCATCCGCAAGTTAATTGATCCAGGTGGGCATAACCAAAATCTTCAGTAGATCAAAACCTTCCACGGTTTGAAACTACAGTTTCCATTGGTGTTTGGTTTCTTTGTCTAACTCATCAACAAGTTGAGTAAACACAGTTGGAGGGAGGAGGCTAGAACCAGTAATGAAAATGGAGGAGTGTGGAAGGGATTCCTGGTCGGAGCAGAAGCTGACAATATCAAGCAAATAAAATGCTCATCATAGATTCATAATCCTCCTTTTTAAGTTCAGATGTAAGAATAACCACCAAGAAAAACTTAAGACCCACAATCATGGTGCGATTTCTTTGAATTCGGAAATCAGTTTAATGCCTGTAGAAATCATACCCAAACAAAAATATGGATTCTGAATTTCCCATTTTTGGCAGAGTAAGGCCTCTATGAAAAGAAGCATCCAAGGATGGGAACCATCAGAAATTCATGATATCCAACACAAAAAAACACCCTGGATCAACAACAATTATAACGAATATCCGTAACTCCTATGCTTTTGGCGCAACTGTAAGCACCCCAATTTTGCACGGTCACAAAAATATGCCGCAAAGTCGTATCCGAAATGGTCTAGAGTCAATTCTGTTGCAAGTCTAGTCAGAAGACGTGCTTATACATCCCAAACATGGCTAGGTTTAGCATCACCACATTTTTAGTCATGAGTGGTCTAAATTGAAAATGCTCTCGCGAACCGAATCCAGCAACAAACCCGCGATAAGCCCAATTTATCGTTGAGAGTAAAATGAAACCGAGTAGCGTGGACTAAAATGAATCCACATGTTCGACTCTTTTTTAGGAGTCCACTGGTTGGTCCCAAGTCCAGTTAGCTTAAGCATATGAGTTCGACCAAATTGAAGTCCACCTACATTTGTCCATATCCACTATTCAGTGCCATTAGCTAGACGTCAGCTCCCCATAGTGCGACCAAGGTTTTGGGTCCACAAAGTCCTGTTCATTTTACGTTTAGCTAGCTGTCTCCCAAATGTCGACATTTTTGATAAGGTTCCTTTGTTCCCGAGTCTTTACTTTCAACTAAGATCTTAGGTTTAAATGAAATTTTTTGCATTTTTAGTATTAATATCCAATGAATTTATAAAAATGGGAATAATATTTTTGAAAATGAGTAATAATATTTTAAGGTTTAGAGTTCAACCGTTTGATCGTAGGCATTCAATCCTAGGGTCCTAGATGGTTGGAGAAGACTATAAATAGGGAGCTTTTTCATGAGTTTTGGGAAGGAAAAAATTGAGGAATAATAATAATAAAAAGTGGGAGGAAAAACTTTTGGTAGAAATCCGGAGGTAGAAATTTTTTGAGTTAAGGTGATATTATTAATAATCAAAGTAATTGTTGGTGTTCGGATACGATGCGCGGCATCATTGTTGGATTCGTTTATTAAGCTAAGTAACATTTCAATCATCTTTGTGCGAAAACAGGTTTGCATGGGCTCTCTATTTCTATGTACTTGATGATTCTTTGATCCGTAATGGCAACTGCACATGATAATGAATATGGTTTGTTAATTAATAATATGACGTGTTGAGTTCTCTTTGTTTAATCATTGTCTCTATACTTCGGTGTTAAATCTATTGAACGACACACAATAGTGGATTTGATCCAACAAATTTATTTGTGTCTGACTTGTTCTCATATGTAAGTTTTGGATGTTAACATGCCATTGGTTGGTTGGACGGTTTAGCTAGGTGGATTTGAGTCTTGTTGCATGCAATAGTACCTTGGTTGAAATAAATAAGTGGTGTTCATTATTAGTTAGGCCTACATGATGTTCGGTTGATAAAAAGAGATATCTGATCATCCCCTATGTATGTTCTCTGTCATTGTCAGTCGAAACCCTAAGCTTTTCAGCCATATGCATTAGTACACTAAGGTTAATAATTCGTGAATTATTTCTTCGGATGCAAATTGCAATAATAATAATAATTTGTCATTTTGAATTATTAAGATTTTAGCTTTTTCAATAATAATAATCCGAGTTTCTTTTGAGAGCAGGGTTTTGCTTGGAAGGATAAATCGTCAGCGGACATATTTAATATTTTGTTGTGTTACATTTTTATGAGTTTATTATTTTGTATCTTGTTTACCGGTCAAAATCACTAAAATCCCAATTACAAAGTAGAGGCCAATCTTTGGGTTGGACGGGTTGGGTGCCTCACACCTTCCTAGCCCGTATCTTGATTCCCGGACCTTTCTCTGTAAACTGGACCAGTGCTTGTTTTGGGTCCCAACTCCCTAAGTTGGGTGACGACTTCGATTATTAATAATTTCCACGTGTGATTCCCATTTCGGATATCCAGAGATCCTAACGGATTTCGACGGTATCCACAACAACTGGATGACAAACCAGGACTGAAATGACAAAGTGTCTCATCTACATCTGAAAAGTGAAATAACGTCAACCATTAATAACCTTGTGGGTTATTTGGTTTTTGGTACTTAAATTTTGTCCAATGTTAGTGTTTGGTCTAACATTTATCCAACTTAGTGTTTGGTACTTGAAAATGACGTTGACATGCGTTGACCAGTTTTGTCTTGACTTCAGTTTACTAATTCATTAAAATAAATAAATGAAAATGAAAATGAAAGTAAAAAAATCTATTTAGTTAACACTGTTAACATGACAGTCAGCTATGTGTTGTTCCCAAAATTGAAACTCCAAACCAACAGTTCAATTCGAATGCAAACTGAAGAACCCAGATAGCTTACAAGATTCAATACAGCCTCCTTGAATGCAGACTTCTCTACACTGACCATCACTAGAGATAAAAAAAAAAAGAGGAAAAACATGGTCAATTTGTGGTTAAAAACATAATCAATCATTATCACCATTTAGATTGAGACTACTGAAATCATTAACGGATGGACACCACCAGCACCAAATTAAAAAGGCCACCACCACTCAACGCTATGTATCAGTTCATCATCATTCAAAAAATTAATCGAAATTGACTCTCTAATTGTAATTAATAATGAATATTCAATAAGATTTGGGGAAATTAAATACAACCCCAACGAACACAATTCACAAATCACAACAACAAGATCCAGCAGAAACCCAATTTGGAAAAATTGAGTGGAACCCTAAGAAAATCGCACAAAAGGATTGTACCGCAACAACAAGATTCATTGTAGAGGTATGAAACCCAAATTAGATCACTGAACACCAACTGAAACCTAATCAAAACCCTAACTGAAGAAAAATTGTACCGTAACTGAATCCTAATCATCTCTGCAACAAGAATTACATAATCAAACCTCCAAAATCAAACCCTCCAATATCTCCCAAATCAAATCCTGGTGTTCATCATCATTCGATGCAATTAAAGGAAAGCTTGATATGTTTTGTGATGTTTATACGATGGGTTTCAACAAAAACAAAAAACAAAATTACAGTGGAGAAGAAAGAGAGTAGAGAGGTGGTAGCAGAGACAAACAATTAGAGAGAGAGAGAAAGAGATAAGAGATCGTGAAAAACAATATAGACCTGTTCGTGTGGACCGGTATGACTTGGTTTGGACAGGTGTGACTCGGTATAATAGGTTAAAGGACTTAGTTAATCATTGTTACTAAAGAACAAGATAATTTAGTAGTTACATAATTGATTAACTGAAAGTTTAACTCAACATAGTCAACGCCGGTCAACGTGGAATCCAGGTACCAACCACTAAGTTGGACAAATGTTAGACCAAACGCTAACATTGGTCCAAATATAAGTACCAAAAACCAAATAACCCTAACCTTGTCATAAATAATTCATCTTTTATACTTACAAGAGTTGATAGGTTCAAAACCTTACAGAAGAGAGAAAGCAGTTACTCTGAGGTTGTTGGTAACAATCGCCGTACTCCATTTTGTAATATGAAGCTAAACAATGAGAAAATGGAAGTTAGCTCAAGTATGCAGTATATATAAAAACATTCAGAACTAGATATCAAAAGCCAAGGTCCTTCACTAAAATATAACCGATTTCAAATGACAATGAGAGCCTACAAGAATCTATTCTATCATGATCATGGCCTACCCTACTCATTGCCAATTTGTTTGCTCACTGATTTGAGATATGGTATGGAACCAAATTGTAACAACAAGTTTCAATATCGAAAAAGACTACTCATGACAAAAAAATGATACTTAATGATCCGATTCAAAGATAAAGACCCAATCTATGTGAGTCATACAAACACATTCAGGCATAGAGTTCTAGAACAATGCAAGTTGGGTTTGACAATGTAACAAGAACAAAGGAAGGAACGTAAGAAAATGCAACTGTGCATGCATCGAGTAAATGAAACCTAATAATAGAATGCCATCAACTGATGAACTAGAGAGGAGAAAAACAAACCTGGACTACTGATGTTGAAGCAAAAAATGGCCAACCAGGTTTGAACCGAGAGATGAGCCTATTAGACGAATCCAATACCATTGTCTCTAGAGTTCTCTAATGGATTCTTCTTCTGAGTTAGGGTCTGCCAAGACATAGTTCTTGTGAAGAATGCATGTCAATGAGAATGGAATGCAGCTCAAAGTAAGCTTCATCCTTTATTTGTTGATGGGTCATGTACTGCCTTGTTCCTGTTGTTTCCAACTGACAAAAAAATTACCTTTCCCTCATCATTCATAACACAACCGGGATGCACACTGTGAATGAAAAAAAAAAAATCTTATCAAATAAACTAAGAGTAAAGAAACAAGATTCCTTAAAAAACAACAACTGCAAAACCCGGTGTCAAACACGTGAACTATAGGTAAGATGCAACATTTGCTCAAAGATCGCACAATGCAGATGAGGTCGTGTGAATGGCTGAACTTACAACTGGAGAATGCAGCAACTGCTGAAAGTAGAAAGTAGTGCAGCATCGAAAAGTGAACCATTTGCATCCAAACAGTATATGTTCTTCACAATAAGAATCATACTTTCTATGTCATCAACAAGTGAGTATCTTCATTCTGGAACGAAGTAGGCAAATCTCACTGTTTTTTAGCCTGGATGAAAAGCTTGTCAAATACAAAAACCACGCATTCCAAAATAAAGATATGGAATGCGTCCGCAAGTGAAGTATGTTAGCTACTGGGAAGTAACAATGACCTAATCAATGAATAAAAAGTTAGGCTGACATTGCAAAGCTAGTTATTCTAGTAGCTAAAGTTGTCACTTCCTGTTCCAACTCGTATAATTTTCTCATGACAGTGCATGTTAGAACTCGCTTCAGTTGGTCCTCTTCAACATTGGTTCAGTGGCACGATTATTTTGTCTCACTCAAAGTCTCTATTCAACATTCACATTTACTCTACAAACTAACCAATCCTATTCCTAGTACTTAAACACTTTATCCTAAATGAGAATATGAGATTGACACTTTATCGAAAGGGGGTTCCACACAACTGTCGGTAAATAAGATGTTAACCGTTACATTGTGAAACTGAATGCTTGTTTTTCTTCCCTAACATGTTGAGACTGAAACACCCAAAACAAACATGCCAATAAGATGTTTCTTAATACTAATAGAGTCTTTCAATGTACCTTAAATGACATCAGATAGTTGTTTGGAAATAACAGGTGCTTCCTCAGCATGACGACCAGGCCTCATTAGATGTGAACAAACCGCAGGCATTTGAAACTCGATAGCTAGCAACCCTCATAAGGTGATTCTACCGGCAGTATCTGTTATGTGCCTATGTACGTGTGTCCTATTGGATAATAAATTGTGCAGTTATGTTGTAGTTACCAAATAGGTAGTTACGGAAGTAGTTTCTTCTAGGATGCTATATATATATGTGTGTTATGTAATAATAGAAGGTTATGAATTGAATTATGAAAATGTTGGAGTTCTTCTCTGATTAGGAGTTTGATTACACTCGAAGTAATCGTTGGGAGGTCTGGTGTCCCTCGAATGATGCCGGAGGTATTGGTGTCCCTCTAATGAGACCACAACAATCGGTTATTGTATGGACTGTACGAGGATTGAATTATCGAGGCAGAGAATATAAACAATTAAAAGAGTAATCGATAAGAGATCAGCCTGAGAATAAAATGAATAAGGGATAAATCACACCTGCATTCCATTCATACTAGCTACGGTGAGAATTTATGTGTGTAGAATAATCGATAAGAGATCAGCCTTGGGTTTATAAAGACGCAAATTAGGAACAAAAAACAAAAAACAACAACAGCAGTTGGAAAGCAAGGCTAGAGACACCTAGGGCACTCCCTAATTAAAAGAGGAAGATAACAAGAAGAACCCGAATATGAAACTGAAATTGGGTTCACCATTCCAGAGGACTTTGAGCTGGGCCATGCACATCAAATTCAGTCACTGCATGAAATGGTTCTCTACATCCCGACTGCTGTGTACTGTCTTAAAGCCTGTACATGTACATCAATAGACTATATACACTTAATGCAGTAACGGAGGTGGGGGTGAGGGTGGCTCACCTAGGCTGCAGCCCACCTGAAAATCAGTAAAAGCTCATTTAAGCAACTTCTTAGGAAAAAATGTAAAGCCCAGGTAAAAATTAGGATAGCCCATTAATCAAACTTGACATATCTCAAGGATGATCTAACGACCTGTAACATATGCATAGTTGGATAACTAAGATCTAATGATACAGTATAGTTTACCGTTAAATAGGGATGGCCATTTGCCCCACCCAAACCCATCCCCGTGGGTACCCGATCCTATTGGGTAGGGTTTTACCCGTACAAACGGGGATAGGTTTGGGTATGGGTAATACCCGAAATCAATGAAGCGAGGATGGGGTGGGGATGGGATTCAAGGTCCCCATCCCATACCCGCCCCATACCTTTTACTTTTTAGGGTTTTATATTTTTAGTTTTAAGTTACATGATTACTTCATCTATTGTAATCCTATGGTTAACATTAACCGAAAGAAAATATATAAGAAATCGTAAAAGTTATATCTATATTTTTTATTATTATCTACTACGAACAACGGAACACGGAAGAAGGCGTAAAAATATATAAGGAATGATATTCATTTTTAGACTAATTATTTTTTTCGTTTGCTTGTTTTAAGATGAGTTCATGAGTTTGAGATTTTAGAAACCATTTTCTTAGACTATTATTATTATTCAACAACTTTTGTTCTCAAAGGATAATTTTCTCATCTTACAATGGTCATGAAAAAATTCAGAATTCTTGTGCTGAATTCTGCGTTTAAACTAGCGTAAACTATTTAGAACCATATGGAACTGCTACGCATGTCATCACAAGTAGACCCTTATTTTAGTTGCAAGCAGTATCCCTTGTGCAAACTCCATTTGCAACATTACCAACTTAGCACAGACGGTTGCAAACTTAAATCACCTACCTTTTTTGTAAGGGTTATGGCGAGAGCAGTAATAAGTTTGTCAGCAGCACGCCAGCACCAAATGCACCAAGATATGTCCCTTAAAACTGAAGTGTACAAAACACACGATCACATCTATCTCAATCAAACGATCATAATTAAACCCTAAAATAAACGTCCATATTTCTAATCCCAAGCCTTATAAATAGAATAGTTGTCTCCCATTTCTTTGTTACTTGGTTGCAAATCTGCATATGTATTGAGAAAGAAAGAATCCCAGCCCCCATACCCAAATCATGATCCAACAAATTCATGGTTGATTCTTCAACAGCAACAACTTGTAGCATAATGATTTTTCCTCTCAAAACAATATCATACTATTCAGCAAAGGGTGGATCTTGTTTTTCACATCTTTTTACAATCTTAGATCCTCGAGTGCATCTCATCACTAAGGCCCTTATCAGGCGAAGTGTTCCCGTGGAGGAATTTTTCACCTTATGTTGAAATCAAGCTGATTGTTCCTTCGGAAATGGAGAAGCTAATATCTTTGTTAAAAATAGTTCATTCAGGTTCAGTATGTATATGAACAGCAGGTTAATGATAATTTAAGACTAATTCAAATTGTTATTTGTGTTGTTTTCTAATAAAAATGAAATTATTACTTGTGAATTACCATGAGTAATGCAGCTTAGCTAATTTTAATATTGCAATTCAGGAAGCAATGAAAAACAGAAGAACAAATTTTGCATAATTTTGCAAAGAGAAGGATCAAATTTTGCAAAGAGAAGGATCTATTCAGGAAGCAATGCTACTTAGTTTTTGCAAACAAATGCATGACCTGAATGGCCAAACAGACTAGCACGACAGAAACTAGGAATTCTTCCCAGAGTCGAGTATTTCTTTCATCTCATGTGATTTTTCATTGCCAAGAGATGTCTGGTTTGTTCTGAAAGGTTTAGCCTTAAATCCTCAAATCACTCTTCAGCAAAGTATAACAAGTTGGATTGAAGAGTCATTGGATGTAGAACTTTATGCTGAAGAAGTTGGTCATAGGGATTTCATAGATTGGTCTATGTGGAAGCAGAGACGTGAAAAAGCATTCCAAAATCACAATATAAGAAGAAAAGAAGTAAGTTTTCTGCATTTGCTGTTGCAGTATAAGACCATAATCATTTACAGAACATAAGCAGCGTGAGGAGATTCAGTACGGCTCCATGGATTGTGTCACACAATATTACAGCAGGTAAGAAGTGGATCACCATATCCATATACTCCAACTAGTAAAATGGATTTCCTAATCAAAACCGCAGCCGTAAAAATTTGTCCACATTGCTTTTAGTTTATGGGATTCGACAGCTTCGTGTGCATCTCTCTGCTTTACCTAAATCTTTACTCTTAAAATGTGCGAAAGAAATGAAGAGGCCAACCAAATGGGGAATCTAAAAGAAATTTCCGCGCCTATTAGAATCGTTTAATGTGGCATTGTCGGGATGAGCATCCTTCACTTGATCCCCCTAAATGTTCTGCAGTACCGCCATCTTCTTTCATGTCATAAATACCTCCTACCCCACCAAAAAACAATCCATTACCAATCTAGTCTTACTCCTTTTTCTTCTACATCACACAGTGAGCCCAATTCCAACGTCATGGAAATAAGAAACACATACGGTGTTGTCATAAAATGCAATACCGAACAGGCAAACAAAGGCACGTGAATGTTTATAACTCTTATTTCAGTTGAAAACAGAATTTCTTGGGTAAACTTCATATGCAACATTACTAACTTGTCCCTTTGTAAAAAAAAATTCAGCATCAAATATTCGAAGTTTTGATCCAAGTTTGGTAAAATTTTGACAAGAATGTTTTATCAAGTCTACAATTTTTCTTCTGTTCTAGTTTCTGTCCAGTGAAAAATTTGTATTATATGTTTCCAAATTCCAACTCGGATGGATGTAGATTAAAAAAAAAATCTCCATTTAACATCTAGTGGGATTTTAAACATTAATTTTACTAAGATTTTGTATCAAACACACAATCTAAGCCGTTTATAAGGGAAGTAGTTCTCCTCCCCATCCTCACTGAAAGTAATAAAGGAAAACCCTAACCCTAAAAAAACAACAATAGATCTTCTGCATCATCACTGAAAATTCATGACAAATTTCTTAAAAGAATTATCAGTAACCTCAATTTTTCTAGCATAATGATTTCTCCTCTCAGAATACTAATTTGTCTTGTAATCAGCAACGGAAGTTTTTTTATCTGAATCTTCTGAGAAAGAAAGATGGGAGTCATAGATAAATTCATTGGATATAGAAGAATTTCTCAGATCTTTTTTCCACATCGGTAGAAGAAATGAAGAAGAAGACAAATCCTTGCAGGAGCTTTACAACTATCTGAAATAGATTCGAAGAATCAGGAGAAGCCGATGATGATACAACTTTTTTTTTCTCATAATGATTTTAAGTTCAAGAAAATAATATAACCCATGTCTCTATGTCCTATTACAGAGGATCTTCTTTGTAATGTATGTGAGAGTTGCAATTAGTAGTTCTTTGAATTTTGTATGTCTAAAGAATGTGAATAACGTTTTATAATTCGGAATAAAATGGGTCCGAATTTGCAGTCTTTGTGTGAATGTGATTTTGTTTGGAGGAACTAGTATGAATAAACAGGAAATCACAGTATGCAAACTTTTACACCTTCAGTATGGGACTTCGTGTAAGAAGTAATGTAACTATAACCATAGCCGTTAAAAAAACATAAGCAAACTACACTTTACTTGTACCTTGCTAATTTTAATGAACCCAAAATTTTGATTATTCAACAACGTTTTGTTCTCCGAGGATAATTTTCGTATCTTACAATGTTTATGAAAAATTTCAGAATTCTTGTGCTGAATTCTGCTTTTAAAATAGCCTAAAATATTTAGAACAACCACATGTTTGCAACATTACTACGTTTTTTTGTAAGGCTTGTAGCGAGAGCAGTAACAAGTTTGTCAGCAGCACGCCAACACCAAATGCACCGAGATATATCCCTTTAAAACTCAAGTGTACAAAACACATGATCACAGCTATCTCAATCAGACGATCATAATTAAACCTTAAAATAAACGGCCAGATTTCTAATCCCAAGCCTTATAATTAGAATAGTTGTCTCCCATTTCTTTGTTACTTCGTTGCAAATCTGCATCTGTATTGATAAAGAAATAATCCCAGCCCCCATTACCCAAATCATGATCTAAAAAATCCATGGCTAATTCTTCAAAAACAGCAACTTGTAGCACAATGATATTTCCTCTCAAAACATTAACATGTTGTTGAGTTCACAATGATATTTCCTCTCAGTAAGCTTCTTTATTATCAATTACCCAGCTAGTTTGTGCAAACAAATTCTACATGACGTCCTGAATGGCCCAAACAGACTAGCACAGCGGAAACTTGGAATTCTTCCTCGAGTCGAGCATTTTTTTCAGCTCATGTGATTTTTCATTGCCAAATAAGAGACGTCTGCTCTGTTCTGAAAGCTTTAGCCTTGAATCTTCAAATCACTCTTCAGCAATGTATAACTTCTTATTAGATTTATCAGAAAAAAAAAAACTTCTTATTAGTTTGGTCGGAAATTATTTAAGAAATGCAAAATGTAGAGTCAAAATAGATTTACTTAGCTATATCTCCGTATTAGTTGTAACTAAAAATAACTAGAACACCGCTGCCACGGTGGGTAGGGCCGACCGAAAAAAAAAACACCCATATCGTGGGACTGTTAAGAAAGTTTATAATCCTCTAATTCACCATTATCAATTGGAAAATACACAAAATTAGTGCTTCCATAAATCTTCAATATTTGTTTGATTGGTGGACAAATTGGTTATACTTTGGTGCGGCAATAATGTTATTTGTTATTTTTCCACATGTTGTCAAAAGGATTCTGTGAATAAATCAAATTTTATGGTGTTTGGCCGAAAGAAAACAAGAGTTAAGAAAATTCATTTTTTTTTTGAATCATACGATGCTATGATTATATTGGTCCACAAAGCCTTAAAATTTAATCCTAAAAATGCCCACTAGACATAAATTATCTAGTACTATATTCACACACACTTGACCCTTCACATGTTCCCAGGATTAGCAACACAGATTATAGAAAAAAGAGTCCCAATTATCTTCACCTGTACGTGTCCAAAAGTTAGACACTAAAACATCAAACATTTGATGTAAGTTGTATAACAAAAGCATGTCCAAAGAATCCAAACCAACGGAATCCTAAATCTCACTCGATGAGTTCACTTCTTTTCTTTCTATGCCTCCTCCTTTGTCTGCAACTTTTTTTTAACCTCTGTTCCTCCTCCTCAAACAAACTTTCTAATAATTCGATTCTAATAATTAATATAGAATTACAGAGACTAATGGGTATTAGAAGATGGAAGAGATGATGGTTGACGGTGGTACTGAATGGAAGAGATGATGGTTGCTGGGGCTTACTTTAGGTTTGCTGTCTTTTGGAGTGTGATGCAGTGAAGTTAGTTGATGGAATTAGAAGATGGGTTTGAGGATAGATCTGGTGTTGGCTGGTTGAATTAGTGGTTGATGGAATTAGATGATGGTGATGGTGGTTGTAGGTGAAGAAATCAGAACTGCATGATTGCAAATGGAGTTGTAATGTTGTATTAGGATTCAATTAAAGTTTGTATTAGATTTTAAGCTTCATTCGATTTTGATTTGATCATCAAAATTTATGTTTTTGGCCTTTGGGTTTATATTGATTTTTAAATTTTTGATTAAATCTCTTCTCTGTGTGTGGATTCTGGAACATAATTTTAGTTTGATCCATCCACTAATTTTTGTATATTGTTTTGATTATGTTACTAGTTTTGAATTCGTCTCATGTAATTTATGTAAATAAATAAGGGTATGATTTTTCATTACATTTTTGGAAGATATTTTTTGGGTTGGTAGTGGCGGTGGTGACTATGACGGGCACGCGATTTACGGTCTTGGTAGTAGTTAATGTGGCTTAGAGTGCTACTGGTGTTGCTGATGGATAAAAAGAGAGATTATGTTGCTGAGGTGGTGGTGTTGCTGGTTATGCCTGGTGATTTGGTGTTTCTTTGTGGATGGCTACTGAAATGATAAAAAAGAGGTTATGTGATAGAGAGGCGAATATAGAGGAAGAGGTCTTTTATTGGTAGTGAAAGTATTGCTGGTGTTGATGGAAGTGGAGGTCCTGCTATTGATAGAAGTGGAGGTGGTGGATCGGCGGCGACGATGTGATATAGGAATTGGTTTTTAAAATATGTTACTTTTGTTGGTTATGGTTGAAGTGGTTTGTTGGAGGAAAGGGAACTGAAAAAGTTTGGAATGTTAATGTGATGTAGTGTGCTGCTGGTAATGATTGTGGTGGTGTTTTTGTCGTGCTGGTGGTAGAGGCGGCACTGTTGGTGCTATGGTCGTTCTGCGGAGGTTGTGACAATTATGGTGGTGGTAGGTGAAGAACATGGCGGAGGTGTTGGTATAAGTGGCGTTTTGGAGCGGCGAGGTGGAGGTGGTGTTGTGGTTGGGGTGTTGGTAGTGCTGTTATGTGGCGGTGGTAGCAGTAGCGAAGGTGGTGGCGGTGTCGTCAATGACAAATAATGATGGTGAGTAATTGTGTGTAGAGATCGTTACGTGGTGCTGAATATAATGTACTGTGTGAGATGGGATATAGTGGTCTTTTCTTTGCACATTGAGGGATACTTCCGTCCAATGAAAAAGTAATCAAAAAATTTGTGGACGGAAAAATTCAAAATCTTTTTTGTGAAATTGAATAATTTCGTTAGGTTTCATTTGACAAAAAAGTGGTCATAGAAGGGACTCCCTCCCTACGGACCCTTCGGGCCCTCCGGTCGGTCGGCCCAATAATGAGGATTCATATAATAAGTCATGTCGTTCCAATTTGTATATGAAATACATGTTTAGATAGTAATCATATTATGCTCTGACCAGGTGTGTGAATTTATTTATAGCTATGTTCAGTTTCGATACTATTGAAAATGGTGCTTTATGCCTGGTAAGCAAGATACAATGGCAACTTAATCACCGAATTCTCATCTCAACATGCATGATGATATTATGAAGAAAACAAAAATCATTGAAAACATTTACTTGCATTTGTGGCTCTATCTAGTCACTAGCGAACGTGCCGGAAAATTTCCATTGAGAAAAATATTGTCGGAAATTGAACGAATTTCTTAACCTTGATAAATTTCGGCCCTTCAACATCTAGTGGGATTTTACTGAGACTTTGAGAATGAAACTCCACGTGTATCAAACACACGCTCTAAGCCTCTTATGTCGGTCATAAAATACGGTCAGTCTCAACATACTTATCATCCGTTCGATCATTCATAAAAAATAATCAGCCGCCAGAATTGAACCCTAAACTAAAAACGGGAAACTCTAAGCCTTATAAAAAGAAAGTGATTCTCCTCCTGAAAAGCAAGAAAGCAGACCCTAACCTTAAATTAAAAAAAAAAAAAACAAAGAAAAAAAACAAACAGATTTACTCTCTACTACATCACACTACAAATACATGGTGGATTTCTTAAAAGCATCGTCACCAACCGATTTCTTAAAATCATCGTCACCAACCTCGATTTTTTAGCATGATGATATCCCCTCTCAAAAAATTAATTTGTTGTCCAATAAGGAATGGAAAGTTCTTTATCTGATTCTATTTTAGAGATAGATATAGGATTTTCCAGATCTTTCAGAAAGAAGATAGAGCCTTGCAGGAGCTTTAAAACCTGGTGAAATAGATTTGATGTACAACTTCTTTTTCTCCTAAAGATTTTTCGTCTTATAAGTTTAAGAAAATAATAGATCTCTGTCCTATAAGAGAGGATCTTCTTTGTAATGTATGTGAGAGTTGCAATTAGTAGTTTTTCAGTTTCGTATGTCAAAAGAATGTTAATAATGTCATACCGTAGCTATAATTGGAAATAAAAGGGTGAAATTCTACAAGACCGGAATGACTAAACACAGACTTTCCGCAAGCACGGTGGGTGTGCTGCTTCATTGGGTGGTTTCCTCTTGGGTGCCCAACATTTTTTCTACTCAACATAGACCAAACAATACTTTTCTTGTACCATGCTAACGCTAGTGAACCAAAAATTTTGATTATTCAACAACTTTTTGTTCTCCCAAGGATAATTTTCTCATCTTACAAGGGTAATTAAAAGTTTCAAAACTCTTTGTGGTGAATTCGGCTTTTAAAATAGCCTAAACTAGCATTTTTGGTAACCAAATACTCCCGTTTGTCAAGTAATTTATGGGATTCGACAGCTGAAGGGCATCTGTAATCTTTCGTTAGTCTTTTATGCTCCACCGGTCACACCTGAGTCCAACTCCAATCTCATATATAGTCTCATGGAAATAAGAAACATCCAAATAGTTGTCGGAATATGTGAATTGAACAGGAAAAAAACAAGGGCACCTGAATGTTTAGAACAACAATATGGAACTGCTACACATGTCATCACAAGTAGACCCCTATTTCAGTTACAAACAGTATCCCTTGTGCAAACTCCATTTGCAACATTACAAACTTGTTCCTTTGTAAATACGGAACAAAAACCAAATTTAGCATCAAATGTTCAAAGTTTTGATCACTAAAAAAGCAAAATCACATAGGGTTGCAAACCTAAATCACGTACCAAATGCACCGACAGGGTTGATTGAAAACATATAATGCACTTTTTTCACCATTTATACTTGAATGAAACAACTCAATGACTAATCTTCCGGAAATTCAAGAATAGCAAAATTGAACAATCACAATCTTATAGTATGGTTCTAATATCTCTATCTGGGTTGCAATGGGCTTGGATGGCTTTGCAAGATGATGTAAGATGGTGTGTGGGTAATGGAGCTAATATCACTGTCAGGTTTGACACTTGGTATGGTTCTTCCTCGTTAATTCAAGAACTTGGAAATACATATTTTATTAACAATAATTTGATGATGAAGGTTCAAGACTTGATTATTGATAAGAGATGGAACATTCCTATTGAACTACAACCATTTTTGCAAGCTGATAAACTACCTGAAATTGGAAGTGGAACTGATACCATGGTGTGGAGTCTAAGAAATAATGAAGAATTCAATACTGCAATGGCAGTGGAAAAATTGGGATTCAAAGAACATAAAGTATCATGGTCATCTGTCATTTGGAAGTCTTATTTACATCCCAGTATATCAAGTAACATTTGGAAGCTACAACAAGGTGTTTATGTGGATGATGAAGTAATGAGGAATCAAGGTTATGAAATGCCATCTAGATGTTGTGTTTGCAAATTAGCACAGGATAATATGGAACATACTCTGTGGAAATGTCAGTTCAGTGTTCAAATCTGGGAGTGGATAAGTGCAATTTTTAGCTTCTCTATACCTACTTCATTTTCTGAAGTCTGCTCTACTGCATTAAATCACAGTCCACTTATAAAAGAAATATGGATAACTGCAGCATGTGCTATCATGAGGGAGTTATGGTTCCAAAGGAACAAAATTCTTTTTGAAGATGGTGTTACTCATATGAATAGTTTTAAAAGCAGAATTTTTCAACTAGTAAATGAGGGTGGCACAAGAATGAAACGTAATAGATGGAGTCACAACTATGATACACCGGTAATCTCCTTTTTTAAACTTGGTGTTAGAAATATCAAATTCACATGTATCAAGGAATGTTTGTGGAACACTGCTCCTGAGAATTATACCATATTCTGCGGTGATGGTGCATCATTTGGCAACCCTGGAGATTCTGGTTTTGGTGAATTGGGCTTTAAAAATAGCCTAAACTAGCATTTTGGGTAACCAAATACTCCCATTTGTCAAGTAGTTTATGGGATTCGACAGCTCAAGGGAATCTGTAATCATTAGTCTGTTATGCTCCACCAGTCACACCTGAGTCTAACTCCAACCTCATATATAGTATCATGGAAATAAGAAACATCCAAATAGTTGTCAGAATATGTGAATTGAACAGGAAAAAAACAAGGGCACCTGAATGTTTAGAACAACCATATGGAACTGATACACATGTCATCACAAGTAGACCCCTATTTCAGTTACAAACAGTATCCCTTGTGAAAACCCCATTTGCAACATTACCAAATTTAGCTTCAAAATGTTCAAAGTTTTGATCACTAAAAAAGCACAATCAAAGAGGGTTGCAAACCTAAATCATGTACCAAATGCACCAAATGCACCGAGACGGTTGATTGAAAACATATAATGCACTTTTTTCACCATTTATACTTGAATGAAACAACTCAATGACTAATGTGCCGGAAATTCAAGAATATCAAACTTGAACAATCCCAATCTTATAGCCGGAAAATGAACGGATTTTGGAAACTAATGGGTGAAAAATGAACCTCCCCGGTGGTCACAACTCAGAAGTCAGAAAAAAAGGTATATCCATTTAAAACTCAAGTGTACAAAACACACGATCACAGCCATCTCAATCAAACGATCATATTTAAACACTAAAATAAACAGCCATATTTCTTATCTCAAGCCTTATAAGTAGAATAGTTGTCTCCCATTTCTCTGTTACTTCGTTGCAAATCTGTAGCTGTATTGAGAAAGAAAGAATCCCAGCCCCCATTACCTAAATCATGATCCAACAAATTCATGGCTTATTCTTCAAAAGCAACAACTTGTAGCACAATGATTTTTCCTCTCAAAACATTATCATCTTGTTCAACAATGGGTGAATCTTGTTTTTCACATCTTTTTTATCCCAATAACAATGTACCGTCAAGTACATCCTCGAGCTCATCCATCACCAATTTCCGTGGAGGAATTTTTCACGTTATGTTAAAATCAAGATGATTATTCCTTTGGAAATGGAGAAGCTATTTTTTTATTATCAAATGTTTTTAGAAAATATCTCTGTAAAGAAGAGTTGGTTTTTATATTAGTATTAAGACTCATTCAGTTTCAACGCGCTCCAATCTTGGAGGCGATGGAGGTGGTGAAATATCTTGAACAACTGGTTCTGGTGGAACTTGTTGTTCTTATTCTTCTTCCAGGATTGGAAGAAAATCATACTCCTATTGATGGTGGTTTTTATACAAAGAGTAAAATCGTAAAACCCCAAAAAACCTAATGTCACCAGTGACACATTTATTATAACATTTAATACATGTAGTCAATAATTAATAGGGGGTATTTTTTCAAATTAGGGTTACAACAAGCAAAACCCTAATTCATTTCTGTGCCAATGGCAAATCATGCCAGCCACACCTATCCCAAGCTAGACGCGCCATGCCAAACGCACTCTGCCTTGGCCCTAGCTATGCTAGTCACACCAAACGCGCCAAAGCATGCCAACCATGCTAGCCGCACCTCCGTGCCAAGGTCAAATCATGCCAGCCACACCTAGCCCAAGCTAGCCGCGCCATGCCAAACGCACCATGCCTCGGCCCTAGCTACGCTAGTCAAACAGCGCCAATCCAAGCTCCCTGACCTTGGCCTTAGCCGCGCCATGCCAAAATAGCGCCCACGCCTAAGCTTGCAAACCGTGCAACCTAGGCCAAATTGGCCACGCATGCCATTGGCACATGCCAACACGCACGCTGGTAGCTTTTCTTACCAGGTTGTGGCCCTAATGGTCGAGCATGCTATTGGCACATGCCAAACACGCACGCTGGTATCTTTTCTTACCAGGATGTGTCCCTAATGGTCGAGCATGCCATTGGCACATGCCAAACACGCATGTTGGTAGGTTTTCTTACCAGGTCGTGGCCCTAATGGACGAGCATGCCATTGGCACATGCCAAACACGCACGCTGGTAGCTTTTATTACCACGCCGTGGCCTTAATGTCCGAGCATGCCATTGGCACACGCCAAACACGCACGCTGGTATCTTTTCTTACCAAGCCATGGCCCTAATTGCCGAGCATGCCATTGGCACATGCTAACACGCTCGCTGGTAGCTTTTCTTACCAGGCCGTGACCCTAATGGCCACGCACGCTATTAACACATGCCAAAACCCTCGCTGGTAGCCTAACTTACACTCAACATGAAAGCTACCACCAAGTCATTCCACACATACCATTTGCACATGCCACACTCGCTACTGGCAGCTCTGGCATTGCCACTTTCACTCAACGAACAACCTACCACCAAGGCATTCCGCACATGCCACACGCACCACTAGCAGCTCTGGCATTGCTTTATGAACTCAAGGTGCAACCTGCAACAAAGGCATTCCGCACATGCCAAAGTAGCACCCGCAACTTGAACAAAGTGGTCGTACGTGCCAGTGGCACATGCAAAACACGTTACCACTATCCACTTTCTATTCCAAGGAATTATGTGCATGCCATTGGCACATGCCACATGCTCCACTAAGCGACTTTGGAATTTCCATCCGCACTCAAAGTGCAACTTGTGGACAAGGCATTCCGCACATGCCAAATGCTCCACTAAGCGACGTTGGCATTGCCATCCGCACTCAAAGTACAACTCGCGGCCAAGGCGTTCCGCACATGCCAAATGCTCCACTAAGAAACTTTGGCATTGACATCCGCTTTTAAAGTACAAATCGTGGCCAAGGCATTCCGCACATGCCATTGGCACATGCCAAATGCTCCACTAAACGACTTTGGCATTGCCATCCGCACTCAAAGTACAACTCGTGATCGAGATATCCCGCACATGCCACAACGCTTCGCTAGCAACTTTAGCATTGCCACTTGCGCCCAACTCTCGAGACATCAACACAAACTGGGGATGCTTTCTTAGGTTTTTGGTTTGGCGGTCACAACGTGCAGCGTACACTACGCTCGCAATAAAGAAAGGCATTCAAGAAATGAATATGGTCAATTAAATAAGGAAGTTTATGGTGAAAAAGTTTTTCACCATAAAGCCAACGGTTTCCACCTCCTCTGTTTTAATTGACATATTTACTCAATTCCTTAATGAGGCCAGGGTACATTCAATATCACTTGTATAAATAGGTTTCACCTATTCTGCCAAAACACACAAGTCTTGGTCAGGCAAAATACAACACTATCAGATAGCAACTTTGCAAGCTCTCTCAAAAGCTTCCATCACTAGCATGCTTCCGCAAGCTTCTACACTTCTGATACAAGTTGAGATACTACCTAGATAGAACTCTCTGGTCTCATCACCCTTCTTCGCTATCCTCCCCAAATCAACCCTTCTCCTCCACTTTGTGACCGAAGCAAATCTGGAACGGTCATTTTCTTGGTTTAGGCCAGAGTTGTACAGATTGATATCTCGAATCAAAAGTGCTCACGTGCAGCACATTTGTTTAAGGGTTTAAACCAGTCTCTCCATCATCGAATTTACCAAATTCGACAAAGGCGATTTTCTCCCATAAATCTCAGAGTTCGTAAGAACGATGAATACATCCATTTACAGGTAAGATTCAATGGGAATATTCCCCGAAATATTAAACAAACCCTATTATATCATATTGTATGCAAACCCTGGCTCCAAGATCGAAACCTGACGTCAATGGACTACTATAAGTCGGAAATTTTGTAAGAACGATGAATCCATCCATCCATTTACACGTAAGATTCCATTGGAATATTCCCCAAAATAATAAACAAACCATATTCTAGCATATTTTATGCAAACCCTGGCTCCGAGATCGAAACCTAGCCGTCAGTGGATTATTCTAAGTACGAAATTTCATAAGAATGATGAAATCCATCCATTTACAGGTAAGATTCCTTTGGAATATTCCCCGAAACATTAAACCTACCCTATTCTGGCATATTGTATGCAAACCCTGACTCCAAGATCGAAACCTGGCCGTCAATGGACTACTATAAGTCGAAAATTTTGTAAGAACGATGAATCCATCCATTTACAGATAAGATTCTTTTGGAATATTCCCCGAAACATTAAACAAACCCTATTCTGGCATATTGTATGCAAACCCTGGCTTCGAGATCGAAACCAGGCCAGGAGTGGAGTAGTATAAGTATGAGAGTTCGTAAGAACGATGAAGACAACCATTTACGGGTAATATTACATGGGAATATTCTCCGAAACCTTAAACGCACGCAAATTCATCAACTTCGAGAAAGAAACTAGCTCTAAGATCGAAACCTGTCCATGAGCGGACTACTATAAGTCTGAAAGTTCGCAAAGACGATGAATCCAACTATTTACGCGTAAGATTCCATGGTAATATTTTCAGAAACCTTAAACACACACAAATTCGTCCACTTCGAGAAAGAAACTGGCACCAGGATCGAAACTTGGCCATGAACGGACTACTATAAGTCTGAAAGTTTGCAAAGACGATGAATCCGCCCATTTACGGGTAAGATTCCATGGGAATATTCTCAGAAACCTTAAACACACACAAATTTGTCTACTTTGAGAAACAAACTGGCTCCGAGATCGAAACTGAATAGTGATGACAATATTTTTTTGCCGAAGTGGGAAAAATTTAGTAGAAGTGAGAAAAAATTTTAGCAGAAGTGAGAATTTTTTTAGCAGAAGTGAATAAAATTTAGCAGAAGTGAGAAAAATTTAGCAGAAGTGTTTATACCTCAACGAAAACTCTTATAAAGGTTTTCAATAGCAATGAAAATAAAATTTAGCAGAAGTGAGAAATTTTTTGCATAAGTGAATAAAATTTAGCAGAATTGAGAAAAATTTAGCAGAAGTGGGATTTTTTTCGTTGAAGTGAGAAAAATTTAGCAGAAGTTTTTATACGTCTACGACGAATCTTAAGGGGGTTGTAGAAGGTCAATTTATCCATTTCTACTTATCTTTTCCATCTCCCATCATAACCATCCATTTACATCATAACCATCCATTTTTTTTTCTTAACATAATTTTCCTTATCACTTTTTTTTATAAAAGTATATGTAAAATATAAGCAGACATGTAAATGTTGAAGGGTGGTTAAAATCCAAGTCTTAAACAGAGGAGGTTTAGGTTTGATTCACCTTAGCCTCATTTTTTTTTCAAATTCAAAGGTTGTGAATATTGATCAGAAAAAAAAGCACAAATCTACCAATATTGTGAAGCCGGAAGGATGGTTGATGATTTGTGTGAACATACAGTATGCCTGGGTTCAAATCTTTACCAAGAGCATTTTTAAAAATAATTTTTGTTTTATCTTCAACAATTCTTATGGAAGTTTTTATACAGTGATTCACTACTTTTACGGTATGATTTGTTAAATTCTAAAGGTGGTCACTACTCTGTGCAACTCAAACGTAGTGGTTTAGATTCTCGTCACTACTCTTTGGTCCTCTCTGGTCCTAAGAGTTGGACGTTTATTTACTTTGAAAACTTTTGTTTGGAAAAGGTTGTAAAACATGCCACCTTTTAAGACTTAAAAAATACTAGTTGTGAATCTACAATTATAGATCACTATTTTTCCCGTAGTGGTTGTATCTTGTTTTTCAAATATTTTTAATTCCAGTTAGAATCTAAAATCGATCCTGGAGTTCATCACTAAGGCCTTGCCAGGAAAAGTGTTTCCGGTGAGGGGAATCAAGATGATTATTCCTTTCGAAATCAAGCTGATGTGGAAATCAAGCAGATTATTCCTTTCGAAATGGAGACTTTTATATCGTCAAATGTTTTCAGAGAATATCTTTGTTAAAAAAGAGTTGGTTTTTGTACTAGTATTCATATTCATTCAGGTTTAGTATGTAAACGAACATCAACTTGTTATTTGTGTTGTTTTTTTAATAAAAATGAAATTATTACTTGTTAAACTTTGATCTGACAAAATAAAGATGAGTATGCCACTGAGTTAATTTTAACTAACTAGTACTACAATTGAGGAATTAATGAAAAGTTTTGCATAAATTTACAGCAAAGAGATGCATCAAATTTCAGTAAGCTTTTTTATTATCAATTACCTAGCTAGTTTGTGCAAACAAATGCATGACCTGAAACTAGGAATTGCCAAGAGACTTCTAGTTTGTTCTGAAAGGTTTAGCCTTAAATCCTTAAATCACTCTTCAACAATGTTTAACAAGTTGGATTGAAGACCCCATTGGATGGATATCTTTCTGCTGAAAAGGCATTCAAAAATCACAACATAAGTATAAAATTATGTCTAAGATAAGAAGTCACTTTGCTACAGTTGTTGTTGCAATATATGACCATAATCATTTACACCAGGTAAGAAGTGTTAGAATATACTCCCTCCTTTACTTTTTAATAGGCCAGTTTCTATAAATAAATATTTCAAAAAAATAGGCCAGTTTCCTAATTGGAAAAGTCAAATGTTACTTTAATTTTCTGGGACCACTTTTCTTTTAACTTCTTTTGATGACAAGTGTTATATGGACCATTTCACTTATTTCTTTGGATGAAAAGTGTCATGGGGACCATTTCATTTCACTTCTTTTATTGACAAGTGTCTAAAGGACCACTTTCAATAATTAGTTCTCTTAATTTCCTTAATTTTCTCAAAAAAAGAAACTGACCTATTAAAAACCTGGGTTGATTGGGGTATACCTAATAAGACAAAATAGGGTCATTTTGAAGTAAAAGAGATCACCCCTTAACCAAATATTTTCAAAATGGAAAAATTTCCCTCGTTTAATTAACACTAAAATTTTGATTAGGTGCATTAATTAAATTTAAATTGATTAAAACTTATGAATTTAAGTTATTGAAAAAAAAAATTGATTAAACTTTTGTGGGATGATTTTTGATGATTTTTTTTTTTTTTTTTTGAGAATATCTCTTGCAACGAAAATGAAGCACATAACCGAAATACTTCTAAAAAGGGGATTGCAAATCTTTTATATGAAATCATACTCAAAATCAAAGAATAAATCAACACTTTCAGTTCTGAAAGTATGAAAAGTCGGCAAGGTCGACTAATGCAGATCATGCCGGCCAAAAAGTGGCCGGCATGATCTTTATCGTCGACCTTGCCGACTTTTGTTTTTTTGACATACAAGAGATGACATTAAAAAAAATTTGGCCGGCAATGTGTAGAAAAAAAAACCCGCCGGGTGTTGAAAAAAATACCCCGCTGGCGGTTGAAAAACCATGCCGACTGTTGAGAAAAATACCCCGCCAACGGAATAGGTCGGCAAGTTATTCAACAAAATACCCTGCCGACTGTTGAAAACATTTACAGTCGCCGCCATGGCTGTTATGAAAAGTCGGTAAGATATGCATGTTACGACCTTGCCGACCAAAAATACAGAAATCATAATTTTCGATTTCTAACCTAATCTAACAATCATATAAAACAAAACAATAATGGGTTTGAGTTTATAAATCACTTACAATCTTGTTTTCACTTAAAATCAACCATTTTTTGTAGAAAATCAAAATTGAAAATTTTGGTTGATTTTAGGTTTTTGGAATGAAAGAGAAGAGGAGAGGAATTAGGGAAGAAGAAGGATTAGAGAAAGATTAATCAGTTTTTAGTTTTTAAGTTTGGGGTTTAGTTTTAAGTTAATTAGTGTAGGGGTAATAAAGTAACTTTATCACATTTTGGCCTCCTCTTAGTAAGGGCACATGTCCATTTAAATTTGGGTATACCCCAATTAATCTAGGTATACCCCAATCAAGCCAGGATTAAAAAGTAATGGAGGGAGTATATACCAAGATGAATATCAAGGTTGTTAAGTTCAAGATGAAATGGTCAAGACTCAAGACTCAACATAGTTACAAGAAGATGGACGGATATCAAATATTAGAGAATATCGACGGAGCTCAGATCAAGATTCCAAGAATAAAATATCTTGTGTAATTAGGTACGTAGTTTTCTTGATAAGGAAAATATCTAGTTAATTTCCTACATTTATTATTTCTAGTTAATTAGGATATATTCTAGTTTATTAAGATATATTCTCTAGAATAAGATAATATCACAATGAATTCTTTATTCACTCTATACATAGAGACTCTCGATGTAATTGTAATCATCCCAGTGATATCAAAACTGGTGATCAATAAATAGAGACTCTATAAATACAAATGTTGGTTTAGTGTTTCATAAACACTATGGTGATTCAACAAATGTTGTGGGTTATGTTCATTCTTATTATGCAGGTGATATTGATAGAAGAAGGTCATTGATAGGTTATACTTTTACATTATGTGGTGGTACTATCAGTTGGAGGTCGGTTTTGCAAAGCACAGTTGCATTTTCTACAACTGAGGCAGAGTACATGGCAGCCGCGGAAGCAGTGAAGGAAGGTATATCGTTGATGGGTTTGGGTTTCAAGCAAGAGATTGAAACTTTGTTCTGTGACAGTCAAAGTGCCAATCACTTGACCAAGAACCAGATGTATCATGAGAGAACGAAGCACATAAATGTCAGGTATCATTTTATCAAGGATGCAGTTGAGGAAGGTAGGATAGTGATGTTAAAGGTTCCTACAACGGATAACCCTGCAGACATGTTGACAAATTTTTTTGCTAGTATCAAGTTCAAGCATTGCTTGGACTTGGTTGGTGTCAACAGGTGTTGAGAGCCCTTGAGGGGATGAGCGAAGATGATGATGATGAGTGGTTATGGTATTCAAGTCAAGGTGGAGATTTGTAGCATATGTGCCTTGAATATGGTTTAGTATTCAAAAAGGGTTGGTTTCTAGAAAGTCTAATTCCTTTGTAGACAAAAAGGGAAGGCATAGACTAATTATCTTGCTTGTAGTCAAAAGTGGTTTGCTAAGTAGGTGAGATTTTTTTTGTGTTGAAAGGCATCGGGAGATATAAAAGAGAGACTTCTTCTCCTTTTTATAATAAGAGAGAAACTCACGTATGAAAATAAGAGAGAGTGAGAGGCAGTAAAGGTCTTGTTCTTGAGATGGGTTTATACTCTTGTAATCTTGTTTGAATCATAGTGAAATCGTTATCGTCGTCTTCCAAAGTGGATGTAGATCATCTTGATCGAACCACTATAAATCCTTGTGTTGTGTGTGCTTGTTTTACTTTTGATTTCATTTCTATTTCAATTCTTGATTGATTGTTCTTGGAAGAGCCATTGATTATAACAGAAATACCCCTTTTTTGTATTTTAGCTATGGAGGCATATATAATCAGAAACAAAAGCGCCTCCATATTCAAGATCTCAATTTCATTCAATTGCTTCTGTGAAAATGGAGCCTAGTAACCCAATATCACCTCTGTGTTCAAAAGATGATGATCTATCATCACCTCCATGTTCAAAAGATGATCAATCTCAACCTATGTTGTAAAAGGCTAACTAGGCGCAAGGCTGGCGCCTAGTAAAAAAAGGCTCCCAGGCGCTAAATTATACCTAATTGTGGTTTTTTCTAAAAAAAAGGCCCTCGCCTGGGGCGCCTTAGGCTCCAAAGCCGCTGGGCTTAGCGCCTCGCCTTGCCTAGCGCCTTTTACAACATAGATCTCAACATCAATCTTCTGATTCGGTTCAATTTAACAATCCTGTAGTAGCATCTGGTGGTGACAATACAGATTTACATACCTCACAGTCACCTTTAGCAATTCAATGTCAAGATTTTGTTAATATACAAGATTCAGATTCAGAAGAATATGATGATGACGATGACGATGACGATGAAGATAATGATCAAGAATACACTAAATCATCATCAATTGATGCTTTTCAATCACACAGTAGCCGTCTTACTATGAATGAAAAGCACTTACACTTCAACCTTTTATCATTGTATCATTATCTTGGTCATCATTTACCAGGGGCTACAATTGATGGTGGCATTAGCTTCACTGATGAAGCTCTTGTTGAATATGAATCCAAAATACACAGTGACAAAAAGCCACAGTGGTAGTTTTAAGTCCTTGAAGGATTTTCAAAATATGATGCATAGATATGTGAGTATGATTGTTTTTTATTTTGTTTTGATTTTATTTGTAACTTAGATTCTCCCTCAGAACTAATTTTTTTTTTTTTTTTTTTTTTTTTGCAGAATTTTTAGAGCCCAAAAATTGGGGATGGCTCTGAGAGAGATGCCCATATCTACGGGCATCATCTCTTCACAAAAGATGATGATAATGTATTCGCAAATCCTGAGCAAATTATTATACAGATGACAAAAAAAATAAAAAATATTTTCACATATCAGAATTGTTTTCATGAATGTTGTGATTTCTAGGTTCTCCATATGCTGCTTGAAAAAGGATTTCATTCACATTGGGTTCCAAAGTTGGACACTAAAAAAGCTATTGTTGAGTGTTGTAATCCCGTTATTGGATGCCGAATGCAATTTTATCATTTGATCCCTACCATAGTAGGTATGACCGGTCCGCATAGTGACGCATAATCATGGCGCGTCACGGAAATGGTAACCTGGCAGATGGAGCTGCATGTCCGACAATGTAGCGCCAAAATGGTTGAGTCAAGAAAGGTTACTTGGCATTGACAACATTATGCGATAGTGTTGTGTGTCCTTATTCAGAGTTTTCCAATCTCAAAGAAGGAATAAAGGATGAGATTCAAAGTCATGGAATGACTTTGGCATGGTTCTAAGTTGTGGCCAAGACTTAGACTATGCATATGCATCAATGGTGAGGCCAAACACGCCATTGGTGATATTTTCTCTTTAAAAGAGATGAAAGTGATGCATATGAAGCATGGAGATGGAACTAATCAAGTCAAGACTCAATTGGCATAATACTTGAATGATGGCATTCAAATCATAAGTGTACAATGCAAGCTATAATAGCGCATCCGAGGCCATAATAGCAGTAATTGGTGAAAGTACAAGCAGAGTTACAAGTGGCGATGTTGCGGGACTTGAGTTCAAGTGTGCTGAGCGTGAGAGCAAGTCAGAGACGGTTATAAAGTGCTTTATAACCGAGTTTGGAATATCCTAACCGTTGAGGACAGGTGTGGCTCCATGGAGCAAGCCAACACTAAAGCTAGCAGTTAAAAAGTGAAACTGGCGGTTAGGGAACTGCCCATGGACAGATGGTTATTCATGGGGTATGCAAAAAAAAAAGTGAGTTTGTTGGCTTATGTGTTTGTCTTTGGTTTCCTGTTGATTTGATTATACTCCCCCAATTCTGTGAAGCATAAACATGGCAAGAACCTCTTTGTAGTATGGGCTACATTGTTTGGTAGAGAAAATCTAAGTTAGTCTTCCATTGCATGCTCTTGCATGTTAAATAGTTCAAGTGTTGAGGAACCATTTTAGGCAGTAGAGAGTGATTGCTTCATAGGCTTAGAGAATAAGCTTGTAAAGTACATTGGTTGGACGTTTTTGTATCTTCCCCTTAAGCTAATAAAAGTGAGTTTGTTGGCTTATGCGTTTGGCTTTGGTTTCCTGTTGATTTGATTATACTCCCCCAATTATGTGAAGCATAAACATGGAAAGAACCTATTTGTAGTATGGGCTACATTGTTTGGTAGAGAAAATCTAAGTTAGTCTTCCGTTGCATGCTCTTGGTAGAGTTGGATGATTGTATTGGTACAATCTTATAAGGCTGAAATACATTGGGTGATAAGAGATCACTGAACCACTGTATTGCCGGGTTATATCTTCGAGAAAAATTGCTTGGAGCATTTGAAGGTGTGACAGTAGGAGACACCATAGGTAGGATGTTGGAGTTTTGTCAAGTGAACTGCACTAAAATGTCTCAAACGATGGACTTTGGAGTTCAGGTATTATTAACATAATTCATAGATGATATAAAGCTTGTTAAACTGATTGCGTATTCTAATCATGTCTATTATATGTCTTGGAAGATTTCGGCTGAAATTGGAGATGTGTTAGAAAAATACTCTAATGTGGAAGGTATAGAGGCCCTAACTATTGGGAACTTACAGGTGATAATTTGTATTTTAACAAGTTATGAAAACAAATTTATCATGTTAGTGATGCTAATATTGATTTTTTACAAAAATATTCTAATGAAGCGAATAAAAAGATTAGTACTGATGCTAAATTCAAAGAAAAGTCCCTGCAAGAAGCGGTTCTATTTCAGGTTAATGTTTTCATTCGCTTATATGTTTGGGTTGGAATTATTTTCCATTACGATAATATGCTTTAATTTTATTCGCAACCGTTTCTATCATTTGAAATATTATGTAGAGAGGAAAAGGTAGTGTCACACACAACAAGGCATGGGAGCTGATCCACAATATCACCCAATAGCACTTTCAACAAATATACAACCGCCTTGGCGTTTGTCTGGATGAAAAGGTGTATTCTCATCACCTCACGCTTGCTACCTAACGAGTTTTGCAATCTATTTGACCTCATGTTTTCTATGTTTTTGCTTGTTGTTTTCATCAGGGTTCCAGGTCCTATATCCCTCAAATTCTCTCTGAAGTCGCTGAAGAATAAAGACTTATTGCCGAATCTATATGAACTTGATCGGAATAGAGCTGGTTTTGGGATGGGGATCGATGACAATCCAACACTTCTCAGTGGAAAGGACGGAAGCTTCAAACCGCTGACAACAAATCTTACAGCTCTTTGGTTTGATTCCAACTTTTACGCCTTCTAGATAAAGTAATACTTGCTTTTGTTTGCATACACAATGTGGGGACTGATATAATGTGTTTGTGCGCAACTTACATGGATCGTATCGAGCAGGAAAAAGCGGACTGGATAATTTACGTCGCTTCCAGCAATGATGAAGCACATTATCAGAAGTGTTTCAAGGTATCTCTTCCTTAGATTGCCTTGTTTCTAGCTTAGGAATATATTTTGATTGACCGGTTTGTTTATGCTCCTGTTACAGGCTGCGAAATATGCAGGCTGGCTTCCCGCTAATGACAACTCAAACCCAAGAGTTAGATTTGTGTCTTTATAATTGGTTACCACCAGTGATTTGTCTAGCAGTCCTAATTAATGTGCCCGCTTTGTTGGATACCATCAGAAGTCGGTTTGAAGCTGTACTTACCGAGAGAGGAGGAACCTATTTTTTTCTTCTATTAGTTGCATCTAGAGTATCTTTTTTGTCATCTGTGTTTTGTTATTGATAGTGATCTGTGTTTTGTCATTAATGAGGAAAAGGGTTTTCTGCCGTGAAGGTTGCCACCTTTGCTGATGGATTGGCGCTCAGGTACTCTGTCTTGAAAAACCACCGAGAAGAGAGTCGTGCCTGTAAATTCAACATCGCAGAGATGCTCGAGAAAGATTCTAATTATGCTTACCACCTATTAAATGTATATGATGATCTCTGTGATGCAATCAGGAAGTCCGGCAGACTTATCAAGGACTTGATCGGAGTATGTTTTATGGCTTTTCTAACCAAATCATATGTAGTCAAACCAAGTAAGGATGTAATGACTAAGGTTTTGTGTCTCTGAACATGATTTTGAGGTGAAACGGGAGCAACCAGAAGTGAGGGAACTCGCTCTTCATAGTCAGAAGTTTCCTCAGGCAGTCCAGCGCGCTTGTGTGGTACTCAGTCCACATATTCTCTGCGAAATTTCTTATGACCTTGCTCAGCATTTTTGTGAATTTAAGAAAGCTCATGATCTTGAAGTAGATGGACCGGCAGTGCTTCTATGTGGGGCATCCCAAGCTGTCATGAAGAAATGCTTGGAGTTGCTTGGGATTCCAATCCTTGATATCTGATTCCTGCTCCTTGGTTTTACTGGATTTCAGTAGTTGATAGTGAATTTTGTTATGAAGTAATATGATGTCAGGAGAGCTGCATATTTTTCTTACTTTCTTTGACCCTGAGAACCTTTATCTTTTTGTCCAGGTTGTTCCATTTAGAAAGGACCTTTTGGAATGTTCAAATTGTGCTTAGGTTTATAATTTGCCTGGTTTGTAAACAACTTTCTGAACATGCAGTGCGGTTCTGTTATCTGGAAGAAGATGTATGCACTGTAAATTGTTAGAGCTGTCTGTTATTTCACGCCTAAATACGAACATTGGTCCTTCTTAAGAAATGAATCTACAATATAGATTATGAAACTCAGTTTGTTACATCTACCAGGAAAGAGAGAACAAAAATACTGCATACAAGAAAACTAGATTTAAAGATATACATCAACAAAAATTCATCACATTGAAGTTCATTGCAGTTTATGATGATTTCACTTGTTATGCCCATAAATATAATCTAAGGTCTAATTCTAGAGCCTCCTAATAAATCATGCCCATAAATCTACAACTCAACTGATTAATCTAGTAAACTAATGACGATTACCAAGATAATAAGAGAGTATAATAATGAACAAATTAACACTTCTGAACCTATGTGGATAAACAGATATACCAAAAATGGACAGTCTTCTTGCTTTAAATCTAATTCAATGAAAACATGCCAATCAGCTCCTTCCTGTATAAAAGGAAGGTCTCGTCACGCAGCGCAGTTGACAATCCACATTGGAGCAATAAATATCATCATCCCCAGAATTAGCACGGTTGTTTCATTTTATCTCGAAAGACAACATCCTCTCTATAATTTAAGGCAGTAAAAGCTGAAGTTTTCCATAACGTAAGTTGTAAACTTAAAGTTAAGCCGTTTCACCAGTAAAGAAACATCTGATCTGAGGAAACTGAATTAATCTAGTAAATTGATGACAGTTACCATGATTATAGTACATATATGTACTACTTATAAGAAGGAAAATACAATCTTGGGCTTCTGTTGATAAACCAGTACGCCCAACATCTGTTCTTATCTGAGTCGCCGAAATCATTAGCATCAACTCCTTTCACTCCTTCTGGGATGAAGGTTTCCTGAGAAAGGTAGTTCTCTTCATGACAGTGCAGCTGATAATCCATATAGGAGCAAAAAATATCATCATCACCAGAAATATTTATGTGCCGTGGTTCTTTCCTCTTAGACCGAAAAATAACATCCTCTCCAGAACCAATAGTCAGTACAAGCTGAAGTTTTTCAGAGCGCAAGTTATAAACTTGAAAATGATTTCCGTTGAACCAGCAAAGTAATATCTGATCAGAGAAACTTAATATGCTAGTAGGAGGTGTTTTAGTAGTACTGCCAAATCCAAAACAACAGGGATCTGGTGCCACATAAATGGGAGTAGAATTTGTACAAACATCAAAACTCTCTTCCTTAACCCACACTTGTTTGACTTTATCCTTCAGTACGTACAAATGAACTTTACAACAACAACAACATCTACTACTACTACTGCCAACACCTTGATGACCTTCACAGAAAATATGAGGATAATCACTTCCTTTCCCTGATTTTTTTTCGATACGTGCAATATAAGGAGATCCCATGAAATCCAGAATATGAGGATAATCAACAAGTAAGTTCTTCTGCTCCTCCTCTGTTGTACGTTTAGCTGGTAGTTGAATGAAATGAATCTTGTCATCATGGAGATTAAACGACAGTAACATCTCTATTTCATTATTAACTGCATTAATATTTTCATGTTGAATATGATCAGATCCTGCTCCCCCCAAAGTTTCTATTATCTTCCAGACCAAACATCCACTGCTTCTGTTGCTAATTGTACAGAAGATGGTTGATTTGTCACTACCTGTGGGCACTCTTATCTTTAATATAGGACGACCTGATACAGACATGGTCATAGCAGTGACATTTCTCCATAATTTCATTCCCAGTGTAAATACCAGGAGATTAAGCTCCTTTTGAGGAGTACAAAAAATACTTACCAACTTGTACTCATTTGCTGAGGGATCAAACCCAAAGCCGTGGCAGATGATGCGCTTTTTGGAAATGTCTCTCCCAAATTTGGCTGGATGACAGATACAGAGAAAGTCTTTCCTGTTAAGGTCCAAAATTATGTAAGAAGTTGAGCGTTTACCCACTGCAGCCACACATGGTAGACCACGACAGTAACCGACCATTTCAAATATACCACGAGCCAAAGCACGACCTCGAAACTTGTGAAACCTTAGAATATTTGGGTTACCCTTGAACAATTCAGTAGTAAATTTGAAGAAGTGACACCCATACTGAGGCTTTTGAACAACCTCATGATAATCCCTAACATTTAAAAGACTAAGGATAACCTGGGGCCGTTTCTGCGATTCAAGGAAATGAGAATAAGTTAAGCGTTTATGATCATTATGAATAGAGTTATACCAGAGTCTGGATACCAGAACGGACATAAAAAGTGTCGGGACTGGAAGGTTTGTTAATATTTCATCCACAATTAAATCATGAGGAAGGCACTTCTTCCTTATATATGCTCGCTTCTTCTTCTCCACAACAGTTGGAGTATTTGTTCCACGACAATTTTTTCCGTTCTTCTCAATTGCTGTTGAAGTATTTGTATCTATTCTTTTCTTCTTTACTGCTGGCATGTCACCTCTGCAATCTTTCCTTTTATAAGTTCTCTTCTTCTTCATCTCCATCACTGTCGTTGTATTATTGGTGGTAATATCATCACCAGAACCAATTTGAGGGGGTTGTATCGCCGCCATAAATTAATATAAATAATTATAGATGGAGCTGGCTAGCGGCTTCCTACAGACATAACGATGATTCTATTCTAAAACATATTAAATTTGAAACTGAAATAAACAAATTAAAATGGAGATTCCAATTGAAATACGAGATTACCTGAGTTAAAAAACCAGCTGAAGAGAGAAAATTTCGACCACCAAAATTACTCAGAGACAACATCAATCTCATCTGGGGTATTTAAAGTAAATGAGTTTACTTCTTATGTTGAACACCTACATGAATTCCACAACCAAACCGGTCCTCATTGCCGTCAGATCTTACCGTAAATAGATGCTTTTGATGGATCCGAAATCCACAAATGCGTCTTCATCGTGGTGTTATGCGTTCGTGCTACATGAAAGCTAACACATTGTTAGTTTATTCCTCACTCATCTTAGTCATCTAGATCATCTGATTTGAGTCAGATCTAACTCAATATGTTTGTTCTGAGTCAGATCTGACTCCAAAAAATATGAGTCAGATCTGACTCAAAAAAATATGAGTCAGTGATTTGGTCCCATGAGTCAGGATACTTTGTTACCTAACTCAAATGGGTCCTAATTAGGGGTTAGGTCTGAGTCAGAGGTCAAGTCAGATCTGACTAAAAATTGAAAACAAACGGTCTGACATCTGACAGGTGATGAGTCATGGGTTGTCTCAGATCCAGATCGCGAGTCAGATGCAAACAAACACGGTCTAAGTCTATTGGCTATGCCAAACTAACTCCTATAAAATAATAGCGCCGGAACCAGTAAGATTTATCAATTTTTCGCGATATGATCTATATTATTGATAAAATAACTTATATATTAATTAATAACATGTTTATTTATCGAAACATCATACAATTCTTTCCACCAAACACAACATCAAAGATTCAATTTTGTAAACCAAGGTTTAAAAGAGTTTTTAAGATGCATTGCGTCAATCAATTCTATCACAGGCTTTTAGGAGGTTATGAAACGACATATCCAAATGTCAAAAAGGCTAATGTTTTAGACAGAATTAACCTTTCCATTTTAAAATAAGAGCACTGGGACCAATAAAATTTATTAATACATCGCGATATTGAATTATCGATAATATAATATTTATTAATTTGTATATTAATTAATAACCTATTCATTTATTGAAAATTCTTGCCACCAAACACGACATCAAAAATATGCATTTCAAGTTTTAATTATAATTATGGGTATCAAACAAGTTTATGCATGCTCAACAATTTTGTTGTCAAAACACATGCCCACAATCGATCTACTCTATATGTCCACATAATCTGATTGTTGAGGTCCATCAGAAAATCGGTTTATGTGTGGGGTAAATATAATCTGATTCTTCGTGCCTTAGAAATGTTGTTTTTCCTGTATGTTTTTCAAGCCACAATCGGATCACATATGCATCTAATAATCAGATTAATGTCTTTGAAAATTCAAAAATTTTACATGTTTGTAATCGGTTTATGTTGGTCACAAAAAATACCGACTCATTGTGGCACAAAACCATAATCAGATTTTACAGACCTTTGAGAAGATCGATTAGTTCAAATTATTTCACTTTTTCCAAAAACAAATAGCCGTTATGGACTTTATCTATATATAGACCTCATCTTTGGACGCCATTTGGCACAAAATTGCTCATTCTATTCTCTCTCACTCCATATACTCCACAACTACTCATTTCATACTTTCACAATGGCACCTTTTGATACAAATGAATATTTGACAATCACTAAAGCTTGGAACGCGAAAACTCGAGTTAGAAGGCAGTCCTCCGTAAGGGTAGATGCCGAAACCTTTTGGACAAAGGTGCATAACTAACATAGGCAAGAGTTTGAGAATCCTAATGGAAGAAGTGTTCAACAAGTGCATGATAGACACCTAGTCATCAAAAATGCGATACTTTCTTTTTTAGCTATCCAAAAACGGTTTTTAAACGTTGATTTTGTTGATATCTTTAATTTTACGAGACATATTAAAAAGAAATAATGCAGATGGTTTGCTAAAGGATGATACCTTCGTATTTTGATGCATGACTTCATAAGAAAACTCGTTCAGAACATCGTCAGCATCATACGGAACATCCTTGAGCCATTTCAACCACAGTTTCTTAGCTTGGTTGGTCACTTGTTTTTGTTCAGCATCATGATTTACTGCATATGAATCATCTCCAACTTCTATTTAAGCTTTTCCATCTCGTTTTTTGTTCCCCAAGACATACTAACATATTGAGAAACAATAGAACCCAATTAAGCACTTCAAAATTCCAGTTACATTGCTTTCAAACATTCCTTTAATTGCCATCGCAACAATTCAAATGATGAAATCGGATTGTGAAAAAATATCAGCCAAAAATAGGAGCTAAGAAAATTTGTCTCAAACTTATGATTATTAGAGATTTTGTGATTAGAGTTATTAAATGTGGTAATGTATATGTAGAAAAATATTGAAACTGAATTTGTTCAAGAAAATCTTTAATGGCACGTTTAAAGGTTGTCTTATTTTTTCTGATCTAATGCTCGAAACCTGGTTGCCAAATGGATTAATGTCCAAACAGAATTTATGTGTAGAGCAGAGAGTGGGGGGGGGGGGGGAATAAGGCATGAGATGCCCATATCTCTCTCTCTTCCATAAGAAATTGATGTGTAAATTGGGTCTGAGGAATGGGAAACAAGTCAGCACCCCTTCTATATTTTGTATGTCAAATCTATGAATGAATCTATGTCTATTTCTATAATGCTGAATGTAACATAACATGAGAACACATCATTGGTAAGTATAGTTGGTGGAAATCCTACAACCACACCCTTAGTGAAATCTATAGAACAATCTAAATGAACTCCATAAGAATCATAAGAACTTTTATTTAAATCTTTAAATCTAATACAAAGTTATGAGAAAACTCTAACTTGGGAAGCAAATAAACTTTCTCTCTCCTAAATATCTTGTCTAAACTCTCCAAAAGATCTCTCTAATACAAGGTCGCTCGGCTCCTTATATAGGAGTTTACATAGTGGAGGACAACTAATAAAGACCCTAATTTCGGATCTGATGTGCGCCAATGTCGCGTGGACTTTATCATTGACTGAAAAAAAAATTTTCTACCACGTGACTCTTCACACTTTATTGATGATTTAAGTGACGTCATCTGATGCGTCATTCTAGGTATGTTGTATGCGGTCGTCTTCGCTAAGTCTTGGTGATCATCATTTCACATATCTGATAGGTGTGCAGTATTTTTTACCCACAGTAAGAATTGACCTCTGCTAATTAAGTTATCTAATTATTGATGGTGGTTTTTAGTTTAGGGATAAAATTATAAAACACTAAACCCTAGTAGATAGTAATGTCACGACATTTAAAGCAATAAGCATTTACTAGGCACATTTACTGAAACTTTTAATGTGTCTCCAAAATAATTACCCGGGTATGTTTTTCAAAATTAGGGTTACGATGAATCAAACCCTTATTCCCACGTGTGCCAATGGAAAATCATGCCAGCCACACCGACCGCGCCAAAGCATGCCAACCATGCTAGCCGCAGCTCTGTGCCAATGGCAAATCATGCCATCCATACCAACCGCACCAAAGCATGCCAACCATGCTAGCCGCACCTCTGTGCCAATGGAAAATCATGCCAGCCACACCAATCGCGCCAAGGCATGCCAACCATGCTAGCCGCAGCTCCGTGCCAATGGAAAATCATGCCAGCCACACCATCCGCGCCAAAGCATGCCAACCATGCTAACCGCACCTCCGTGTCAATGGAAAATCATGCCAGCCACAGTTATCCCAAGCTATCCGCGCCATGCCAAACGCACTCTGCCTTGGCCCTAGCTATGCTAGCCACACCAACCGCGCTAAAGCATGCCAACCATGCTAGACACACCTCTGTTCCAATCAAAATCATGCCAGCCACACTAACCACGCCAAATCATGCCAACCATGCTAGCCGCACCTCCGTGCCAATGGAAAATCATGCCAGCCACACCTAGCCCAAGCTATCCGCGCCATACCAAACGCACTCTGCCTTGGACCTAGCTATGCTAGCCACACCAACCGCTCCAAAGCATGCCAATCATGCTAGCCGCACCTCTGTGCTAATGGAAAATCATGTCAGCCACACCAACCATGCCAAAGCATGCCAACCATGCTAGTCGCACCTCCGTGCCAATGGAAAATCATGCCAGCCACACCTAGCCCAAGCTAGCCATGCCATGCAAAACGCACTCTACCTTGGCCCTAGCTATGCTAGTCACACCAAGACAAGCCAAACTCCCCTACCAAAGTGAATCCAGGCGACAATCAATGGTTTCTCTTCAATCCTAGGAGAAAATCCTGGCAGTCTAAAGTCCTTTCACGACTTTACGCCCAAAACCCTATATTTGTACCATAAGTAAAAATACCACTTAATGGGTCGGATCGACACTTGAATCATCTTTTGGTCCTCATCCAAGCCCGCTAACCAGTCAACCAAGGCGGCCCACCAGTCAGTACAGACCGGTCAATGGTCAAAGTCGGTCAACTGTCAAAGTCAACATCCGGTCAAGGTCAATAGTCAACGGCCAGTCAATGGTCAAAGTCAATCGTCGGTCAACTATCGAAGTCAGTCGCACCCCTAGCCAGTTTTCAGTCTTGTAGCCAGAAATGCTGCTAACTAATTCCCAGCCAAAAACTCTTTCGCACTGTCATCCAGTTTTCTACCCATGCAGCCAAACCAGTCTGCCAACCAGCATCCTGTATAAAAGGAAGGTCTCATCACGCAGCGCAGTTGACAATCCACATTGGAGCAATAAATATCATCATCCCCAGAATTAGCACGGTTGTTTCATTTTATCTCGAAAGACAACATCCTCTCTATAATTTAAGGCAGTAAAAGCTGAAGTTTTCCATAACGTAAGTTGTAAACTTAAAGTTAAGCCGTTTCACCAGTAAAGAAACATCTGATATGAGGAAACTGAATTAATCTAGTAAATTTATGACAGTTACCATGATTAGAGTACATATATGTACTACTTATAAGAAGGAAAATACAATCTTGGGCTTCTGTTGATAAACCAAGATCACGCCCAACATCTGTTCTTATCTGAGTCGCCGAAATTATTAGCATCAACTCCTTTCACTCCTTCTGGGATGAAGGTTTCCAGAGAAAGGTAGTTCTCTTCATGACAGTGCAGCTGATAATCCATATTGGAGCAAAAAATATCATCATCACCAGAAATATTTATGTGCCGTGGTTCTTTCCTCTTAGACCGAAAAATAACATCCTCTCCAGAACCAACAGTCAGTACAAGCTGAATTTTTTCAGAGCGCAAGTTGTAAACTTGAAGATGATTTCCGTTGAACCAGTAAGGTAATATCTGATCAGAGAAACTTAATATGTGAGTAGGAGGTGTTGTAGTAGTACTTCCAAAGCAAAAACAACAGGGATCTGGTGCCACATAAATGGGAGTAGAATTTGTACAAACATCAAAACTCTCTTCCTTAACCCACACTTGTTTGACTTTATCCTTCAGTACGTACAAATGAACTTTACAACAACATCAACAACTACTACTACTACTGCAAACACCTTGATGACCTTCACGGAAAATATGAGGATAATCACTTCCTTTCCCTGATTTTTTTTCGATACGTGCAATATAAGGAGATCCCATGAACTCCAGAATATGAGGATAATCAACAAGTAAGTGCTTCTTCTCCTCCTATGTTGTACGTTTAGTTGGTAGTTGAATGAAATGAATCTTGTCATCATGGAGATTAAACGACAGTAACATCTCTATTTCATTATTAACTGCATTACTATTTTCATGTTGAATATGATCAGATCCTGCTCCCCCCAAAGTTCCTATTATCTTCCAGACCAAACATCCACTGCTGCTGCTGCTAATTGTACAGAAGATGGCTGATTTTTCACTACCTGTGGGCACTCTTATCTTTAATATAGGACGACCTGATACAGACATGGTCGTAGCAGTGACATTTCTCCATAATTTCATTCCCAGTGTAAATACCAGGAGATTAAGCTCCTTTTGAGGAGTACAAAAAATACTTACCAACTTGTACTCATTTGCTGAGGGATCAAACCCAAAGCCGTGGAAGATGATGCGCTTTTTGGAAATGTCTCTCCCAAATTTGGCTGGATGACAGATACAGAGAAAGTATTTCCTGTTAAGGTCCAAAATTATGTAAGAAGTTGAGCGTTTACCCACTGCAGCCACACATGGTAGACCACGACAGGAATGACCATTTCAAATATACCACGAGCCAAAGCACGACCTCGAAACTTGTCAAACCTTAGAATATTTCGGTTACCCTTGAACAATTCAGTAGTAAATTTGAAGAAGTGACACCCATACTGAGGCTTTTGAACAACCTCATGATAATCCCTAACATTTAAAAGACTAAGGATAACCTGGGGCCGTTTCTGCGATTCAAGGAAATGAGAATAAGTTAAGCGTTTATGATCATTATGAATAGAGTTATACCAGAGTCTGGATACCAGAACGGACATCAAAAGTGTCGGTACTGGAAGCTTGGTTAATATTTCATCCACAATTAAATCATGAGGAAGGCACTTCTTCCTTATATATGCTCGCTTCTTCTTCTCCACAACAGTTGGAGTATTTGTTCCACGACAATTTTTTCCGTTCTTTTCAATCGATGTTGAAGTATTTGTATCTATTCTTTTCTTCTTTACTGCTGGCATGTCACCTCTGCAATCTTTCCTTTTATAAGTTCTCTTCTTCTTCATCTCCATCACTGTCGTTGTATTATTGGTGGTAATATCATCACCAGAACCAATTTGCGGGGGTTGTATCGCCGCCATAAATTAATATAAATAATTATAGATGGAGCTGGCTAGCGGCTTCCTACAGACATAACGATGATTCTATTATAAAACATATTAAATTTGAAACTGAAATAAACAAATTAAAATGGAGATTCCAATTGAAATACGAGATTACCTGAGTTAAAAAACCAGCTGAAGAGAGAAAATTTCGACCACCAAAATTACTCAGAGACAACCCTAGAAGGAGGCAGGCGGCGGAATCAATCTCAGCTGGGGTATTTAAAGTAAATGAGTTTACTTATTATGTTGAACACCTACATGAAGTCCACAACCAAACCGGTCCTCATTTCCGTCAGATCTTACCGTAAATAGATGCTTTTGATGGATCTGAAATCCACAAATGCTTCTTCATCGTGGTGTTATGCGTTCGTGCTACATGAAAGCACGTCTTCTTGGATCAAAAGAAGGAAGATCATACACACTAACACATTGTTAGTTTATTCCTCACTCATCTTAGTCATCTAGATCATCTGATTTGAGTCATATCTAACTCAATATGTTTGTTCTGAGTCAGATCTGACTCCAAAAAATATGAGTCAGATCTGACTCAAAAAAATATGAGTCAGTGGTTTGGTCCCATGAGTCAGGATACTTTGTTACCTAACTCAAATGGGTCCTAATTAGGGGTTAGGTCTGAGTCAGAGGTCAAGTCAGATCTGACTAAAAATTGAAAACAAACGGTCTGACATCTGACAGGAGATGAGTCATGGGATGTCTCAGATCCAGATCGCGAGTCAGATGCAAACAAACACGGTCTAAGTCTATTGGCTCTGCCAAACTAACTCCTATAAAATAATAGCGCCGGAACCAGTAAGATTTATCAATTTTTCGTGATATGATCTATATTATTGATAAAATAACTTATATATTAATTAATAACATGTTTATTTATCGAAACATCATACAATTCTTTCCACCAAACACAACATCAAAGATTCAAATTTGTAAACCAAGGTTTAAAAGAGTTTTTAAGATGCATTGCGTCAATCGATTCTATCACAGGCTTTTAGGAGGTTATGAAACGACATATCCAAATGTCAAAAAGGCTAATGTTTTAGACGGAATTAACCTTTCCATTTTAAAATAAGAGCACTGGGACCAATAAAATTTATCAATACATCGCGATATTGAATTATCGATAATATAATATTTATTAATTTGTATATTAATTAATAACCTATTCATTTATTGAAAATTCTTGCCACCAAACACGACATCAAAAATATGCATTTCAAGTTTTAATTATAATTATGGGTATCAAACAAGTTTATGCATGCTCAACAATTTTGTTTTCAAAACACATGCCCACAATCGATCTACTCTATATGTCCACATAATTTGATTGTTGAGGTCCATCAGAAAATCGGTTTATGTGTGGGGTAAATATAATCTGATTCTTCGTGCCTTAGAAATGTTGTTTTTCCTGTATGTTTTTCAAGCCACAATCGGATCACATATGCATCTAAATAATCAGATTAATGTCTTTGAAAATTCAAAAATTTTACATGTTTGTAATCGGTTTATGTTGGTCACAAAAAATACCGATTCATTGTGGCACAAAACCATAATCAGATTTTACAGACCTTCGAGAAGATCAATTAGTTCAAATTATTTCACTTTTTCCAAAAACAAATAGTCGTTATGGACTTTATCTATATATAGACCTCATCTTTGGACGCCATTTGGCACAAAATTGCTCATTCTATTCTCTCTCACTCCATATACTTCATAACTACTCATTTCATACTTTCACAATGGCACCTTTTGATACAAATGAATATTTGACAATCACTAAAGCTTGGAACGCGAAAACTCGAGTCAGAAGGCAGTCCTCCGTAAGGGTAGATGCCGAAACCTTTTGGACAAAGGTGCATAACTAACATAGGCAAGAGTTTGAGAATCCTAATGGAAGAAGTGTTCAACAAGTGCATGATAGGCACCTAGTCATCAAAAATGCGATACTTTCTTTTTGGGAATATTATTTATATACCCTACTATGAGACCCCTTGAAAAAAATACCCTTATGAACTTTACAAATACCCCTAAGCCTAATACATTACTAAAATACCCTCTTTTATATAGTGTATATACAAAACTACTAACCACTATTTAAAAACGAAGAAGAAAAAAATGTACTGTCCACCGCCAACCACCACCACCGCCAACCACCGCCGTCAACCACCATTGCAGCCAACCGCCGTCGCCGACCACCAACAACCGCCGCCGACCACCACCACCTCCGTCACCGCCGCCAACCACCACCACTGTCTGCCGCCGCCAACCACCACCACTGTCCGCCGCCACCGACAACAAATAACCACCGCCGCCACCGACCAACAACAACCGCCGCCGACCACCAACAACTCCCTCCGCCGACCACCACCACCACTGTCCAACACCGCCAACCACCACCATTGTCCGCCGCCGCCAACCACCACCACTGTCCGCCGCCGACCACCAACAACCGCCGTCACCGACCACCACCGCCGCCGCCAATAACCGGCAACCGCCACCGCCGCCATGTGGAATCAACTTGCTGAAGTTGTGTCCATATAGGAGGCAACTAGCTCAAGTTGTCTACAAAATTGGAGGCAACTAGCTCAAGTTGTCTCCAATAAATAATGTCCATATCGGAGGCAACTAGTTCAAGTTGTCTCCAAAAGTGGAGTCAACTAGCTTAAGTTATCTCCAATAAATAATGTACAAGAACAAGTTGCAAAACAAAATGGAGGCAACTAGCTCAAGTTGTCTCCGAATCTAAGACAACTAGCTCAAGTTGTTTTCAAATGTGAAGGCAACTAGCTCAAGTTTTCTTCAAATGTGAAGGAAACTAGCTCAAGTTGTCTTCAAATGTGGAGGAAACTAGATCAAGTTGTCTCCGAATCTGAGGCAACCAGCTTAAGTTGTCTTCAAATGTGAAGGCAACTAGCTTAAGTTTTCTTCAAATGTGGAGGAAATTAGCTCAAAGTTTATACAAGTGAACGCAAACTAAGCACGAGGATATACCATAACTTTATACAAGTGAACGCAAACCTATCAAATGTACTAACAATATTAGGTGTAAGAAAATGAACACAACAAGCAAATGAAAATATGAGTTGTCAAATACAGAAGAGCAGTACTGACTCTGGGAACATGGACTTAAAGAACTCCTGAAAGTAATAAATGTCTGGTATAACCACAAACGATCTATCAATTTATACAAAACCACAAGAAAACATCATGCTTCGATTTTGTTTCAACATTACCTGGTATAACCATGCACACAAACAATTGATATATAGAACACTTATAAGAGACATCACACTAACCATTTCTTCCTCCTCTTCCAAAGGTAAGATCCACTCTGCTTATCCCTAAAAAAAAAAAAACAGTTATAGACAAAAGACATAAAGAGACATAGAAAATGTAAATAGTATCACTGAGAACTAATCAAAAATAGTTGAAATGGTAGATACTTAAGAATATTAGAAAATTAAATCAATTACCAATCATTTTCACAGGTTACAGTGCTTGAAAATACTAATAAGTTACTAGCATAAGGTGTTCCACCATCTGCACTACTACTAACTACTAAAAATCAAAACTTCCAACACATCCACCCACCCATACTACTACGAACCTATGCCTCCACCATCTCTAGTACCATCTCAATATATACCCTCTATACATGTCACTAACACCACCATCTCTCACACCTGCTCCATAGTACTGCGAATTAAGCACCACTTACGCCATCTCGTGTACGATACCTTTCAACTACAAGACTCCACCAACATCATCACCAATACTACGACTACTACAAATCACCACCAAAACTGTCACCAGTACCACTGCTACTACAAATCACTGCCGCCACCACCACCACTGTCAGCAGTAGTACTAGTACAACTTCTCTAGGTAGAAGCCATATTCAATATTTAGGAAAGTTGTTGCTTAAAAGTTAAAAACTAACCTGGTGAAAAATGTCAGAACCTGGAGACACAACGATCATATAAGGAAAAGTAGTAGACAAAGATAAATAAAATACATAAACTTGTATGTACTAGCAAGAGCCTTCATCATTTTTGGGCTAGTTTATGTTGTCACCAAACATGCATATTATTAGCAAGGGAAATGAATCCAGTCTACAAAAAAGACATCAGTCTCATCATTTGTAATCTGTAAAGTGACAACTTGTCACAAACAAGTTGTGATGTTTTCAATTGGGTAGGGAATCCTAAACCCTACATTGTACAAGTAATATCTTTTACATCTGATTCTTTCAACTATGAATTGAATTGTACAGGAAAACTCAGTATAATCATTCATTCCATAAACTTCATTGCACAGCTTCCCTACAAAAACGTCTACTTCTACCTTAGATTGAAACAATAACGATCAAGTAGTCTAAACAAATGATCAACTAGTCTAACGATCAATATAATCATTCTTTCCATAAAATTCATTGCACAGCTCCCATAAAGCTTTACCAAAACACCTTAGATTGAAACAATAATGATCAACTAGTCTAAATATGCTAGTAAGAAATGAACGAAATGATACCCCTTGAAACATAAATTACAGTTGTGAAAGTAGTAATAAATCGATAAATTAAAAAAGAAATCACCACCATACGCACCATAACACCTAAATCCGCTTTAATTTCCATCACCAATTTAGAAATCGATGAAACATGCATTTTGATTTATTAGACGGAGATACAAATTCGAAAAGAAAAAGAATATAATAAATTAACTCACAGATATGTTTGTTCTTCATCAGGCGACGACGGCGATGAAGAATTCAGTAATAGATTTTGTGATTGTGGTGACGGTGGTGGGATTTGGAAGAAATTGATGGTGATACAAATCAATTCACTACCAGATCTGTTTATTCTTCATCAGACGACGGCGGGGATGAAAATTTCAGTACAAGATACGGTGTTGGTGGTGTTGATTTATCACTGAAGATTGTTTTGTCGTTGATTCATCACCAGATCTACTACTCAGCACATCAATCTCCATCCGTAGAGTTGGGTGTGGTTCTATAGGTGGTGGTTTAGGCAGTGACGAAGATGATTATTGCAGCGATGAAGATGGTGGTGGTGGAGGCAGAGGCGAAGATGGTGCTGGTGGATGTAGTGGCGACGGAGATAAAGATGGAGAGAGTTGTTTTTCTCGAGTGAGAATAAAGAAGAAGAAGAAGAAGTATAGGAAGTAAAGGTTAAAAAGGGAATTATGTTAATTATTTTCCTTTTCATAATTCCAATTCTTCCATCGGGGGTATTATTAAAGATTCATAAGGTTATTTGTGCATGACCCATGGATAGTAGGGGCATAAATAACATTCCCACTTTCTTTTTTAGCTATCCAAAAACGGTTTTTAAACGTTGATTTTGTTGATATCTTTAATTTTAAGAGACATATTAAAAAGAAATAATGCAGATGGTTTGCTAAAGGATGATACCTTCGCGTTTTGACGCATGACTTCATAAGAAAACTCGTTCAGAACATCGTCAGCATCATACGGAACATCCTTGAGCCATTTCAACCACAGTTTCTCATCTTGGTTGGTCACTTGTTTTTGTTCAGCATCATGATTTACTGCATATGAATCATCTCCAACTTCTCTTTAAGCTTTTCCATCTCGTTTTTTGTTCCCCAAGACATACTAACATATTGAGAAACAATAGAACCCAATTAAGCACTTCAAAATTCCAGTTACATTGCTTTCAAACATTCATTTAATTGCCATCGCAACAATTCAAATGATGAAATCGGATTGTGAAAAAATATCAGCCAAAAATAGGAGCTAAGAAAATTTGTCTCAAACTTATGATTATTAGAGATTTTGTGATTAGAGTTATTAAATGTGGTAATGTATATGTAGAAAAATATTGAAACTGAATTTGTTCAAGAAAATCTTTAATGGCACGTTTAAAGGTTGTCTTATTTTTTCTGATCTAATGCTCGAAACCTGGTTTCCAAATGGATTAATGTCCAAACAGAATTTATGTGTAGAGTAGAGAGTGGGGGGGGGGGGGGGGAATAAGGCATGAGATGCCCATATCTCTCTTCCTTCCATAAGAAATTGATGTGTAAATAGGGTCTGAGGAATGGTAAACAAGTCAGCACCCCTTCTCTATTTTTTATGTCAAATCTATGAATAAATCTATGTCTATTTCTATAATGCTGAATGTAACATAACATGAGAACACATCATTGGTAAGTATAGTTGCTGGAAATCCTACAACCACACCCTTAGTGAAATCTATAGAACAATCTAAATGAACTCCATAAGAATCATAAGAAATTTTATTGAAATCTTTAAATCTAATACAAAGTTATGAGAAAATTCTAACTTGGGAAGCAAATAAACTTTCTCTCTCCTAAATATCTTGTCTAAACTCTCCAAAAGATCTCTCGAATACAAGGTCGCTCTTCTCCTTATATAGGAGTTTACATAGTGGAGGACAACTAATAAAGACCCTAATTTCGGATCTGATGTGCGCCAATGTCGCGTGGAATTTATCATTGACTGACAATTTTTTTACTACCGCGTGACTCTTCACACTTTACTCATGATTTAAGTGACGTCATCTGATGCGTCATTCTAGGTATGTTGTATGCGGTCGTCTTCGCTAAGTCTTGGTGATCGTCATTTCACATATCTGATAGGTATGCAGTATTTTTTACCCACAGTAAGAATTGACCTCTGCTAATTAAGTTATCTAATTATTGATGGTGGTTTTTAGTTTAGGGATAAAATTATAAAACACTAAACCTTAGTAGATAGTAATGTCATGACATTTAAAGCAATAAGCATTTACTAGGCACATTTACTGAAACTTTTAATGTGTCTCTAAAATAATTACCCGGGTATGTTTTTCAAAATTAGGGTTACGATGAATCAAACCCTTATTCCCACTGTGCCAATGGAAAATCATGCCAGCCACACCGACCGCGCCAAAGCATTCCAACCATGCTAGCCGCAGCTCTGTGCCAATGGCAAATCATGCCATCCACACCAACCGCACCAAAGCATGCCAACCATGCTAGCCGCACCTCTGTGCCAATGGCAAATCATGTCAGCCACACCAATTGCGCCAAGGAATGCCAACCATGCTAGCCGCACATCTGTGCCAATGGAAAATCATGCCAGCCACACCATCCGAGCCAAAGCATGCCAACCATGCTAGCCGCACCTCCGTGTCAATGGCAAATCATGCCAGCCACACTTATCCCAAGCTATCCGCGCCATGCCAAACGCACTCTGCCTTGGCCCTAGCTATGCTATCCACACCAACCGCGCTAAAGCATGCCAACCATGCTAGCCACACCTCTGTTCCAATGAAAATCATGCCATCCACACCAACCGCACCAAAGCATGCCAACCATGCTAGCCGCACCTCTATGACAATGGCAAATCATGCCAGCCACACCAATCGCTCCAAGGCATGCCAACCATGCTAGCCGCACATCTGTGCCAATGGAAAATCATGCCAGCCACACCATCCGAGCCAAAGCATGCCAACCATGCTAGCCGCACCTCCGTGCCAATGGCAAATCATGCCAGCCACACCTAGCCCAAGCTATCCGCGCCATACCAAAAGCACTATGCCTTGGACCTAGCTATGCTAGCCACACCAACCTCTCCAAAGCATGCCAATCATGCTAGCCGCACCTCTGTGCCAATGGAAACTCATGTCAGCCACACCAACCGTGCCAAAGCATGCCAACCATGCTAGTCGCACCTCCGTGCCAATGGAAAATCATGCCATCCACACCTATCCCAAGCTAGCCATGCCATGCAAAATGCACTCTACCTTGGACCTAGATATGCTAGTCACACCAAGACAAGCCAAACTCCCCTACCTTGGCCCTAGCCACGCCATACCAAACACGTCTCGCCATGGCCCCTCATGACGCGCCACTATGCTGGCCTTCCTCATGCGTCTACCAAAGTGAAGCCAGGCGACAATCAATGGTTTCTCTTCAATCCTAGGATAAAATCCTGGCCGTCTAAAGTCCTTTCACGACTTTACGCCCAAAACCCTATATTTGTACCATAAGTAAAAGTACCACTTAATGGGCCGGATCAACACTTGAATCATCTTTTGGTCCTCATCCAAACCCGCTAACCAATCAACCAAGGCGGCCCACCAGTCTGTATAGACCCGCCAATGGTCAAAGTCAGTCAATGGTCAAAGTCGGTCAACTGTCAAAGTCAACATCCGGTCAAGGTCAATAGTCAACGGTCGGTCAATGGTCAAAGTCAATCGTCGGTCAACTATCGAAGTCAGTCGCACCACTAGCCAGTTTTCAGTCTTGTAGCCAGCAATGCTTCTAACTAATTCCCATCCAAAAACTCTTTCGCACTGTCATCCAGTTTTCTACCCATGCAGCCAAACTAGTCTGCCAACCAGCATCCATCCTTCTAGCCACCAGTCCAGTTTGCTAGCATGCAAAATTTTATCATGAAGCATAAATATGTTGTTTCATGCCAGAAATCATCATGGAGGCATGCAGAATTGAATTCCAGCAGTTTCAGCCATGCAACACTAATTGCAGCAGTTTGAGTCATGCAATACTAATTTTAGCAGTTTCATACAGAATTAAAGATGGAGGCATGAATGAGAAGTTAATGCAATTTATGTTTATAATTGAAATTAGATGTTAAATTGTATAAATAGGGAGGATCAGAAATCAGGAAAGGGGGAGCGAAGAGGAGAGAAAAAGATACTCTATAATATAAAAGTCAATAAAATATTTATCCCCAAGGGGATTCATCCGTGGACGTAGGAAAACAATGCCGAACCATGTTAAACCTTTGTGTCTCTTTATTTGCTTTCCAATCCGTATCCATTAAATAAACACAAATTTGAAGCAAATACAAACTGAGGACATGGCGTCATGTACATTCAAATGCGCACTTGATGGAGGAATTGAGGCGAAATAGCAAAAGACTGAAAATCACATTGCATTTGATTATCAACTCTACTGGTATGACAATGTGACTATCTATTTACTCCGCGTCACTTGCTGCAGAGGCTGTTGCCAAGACAAGAAAGGGAATTCTGATACAAGTTCCATGTTTATTTTAACTAATGTTGACAGTTTGCTTTCAGATGTTAACTAGTTTTTTAGATTACTGATTTAATTCGTTTTAAATTAACGGTGCATACTAAATCACTAGTTTCTTTCCACTTATTTGATTTCGCAAGCCTGGTTAAATTTTAATTTTTGAAGCTGAAAGAAGCGACGCTTTCCTGCTTATGAATTAGCGACAACCTAGATTTTTTCATCAGAAAATTGTAACAAATGTCTGAAACTTATGTGGAATTATAGGAAAGGCAATAAAAAAAAGAGCCGTTGATGCTAAGAATGCGTGCTTAAACCACTGCAGAACACAGTTTCAAGCAGGCAAGATACTATTCACAGTAAAGCCAGTGTCTTTGCCTAACAAACTTTTATTTAAGTGTTAATGTCAATAACTAGAAATTATTGTATGTACCCTCTCAATCCAGGACGATTAAATGGCACAATCTTGATAATAAAATTTTAAGACATTGGTCTAGTCATTGATGATAAAATGGAACAACCAGATGTTCAAAAAGTCATTTGGTCTGTTCCATGTTTATTCATTTATACTTGCTCAATGCAATGAAATAAGATCACATTCACATCAAGATTGAAAATTTTGAATCATGTTCTTTAGAATTATAAAAATTCCCGATTAACATTTCTTTTGAAATACAAGACTGAAAGAACTAGCAGCACATAGATAACAAACTAGAATAAGAAACTAAAACATCATTTCCAATACAAAAAAATGATTATTACAAAGATTTGCCTTGAACGAAAAAGAAGTTCCCAATCTGGCTTGAAAAATCATTATGACAAAAAGAAGCTGCAGATACCGTCATCATTAGTCAGGCTTCTCCTGATCTTCAAACCTATTTCAGGATCCCATACGGATTATTTTCTTGTTTGTTATTTCGGATCTAGTTGTAAGAAAACTACAAGATCCTCTTCGCTCAAGAAGTCTGTTGTCCGTTTACTTCCTTTTGAGAGAATCCGTACAAGGATATTATTTTTTTTTGAGAGCAGAAATCATTATGCTTAAAAAATTGAGGTTGTTGATGATGCTTTCAAAAAATCGTCGATGGATTTGCAGTTGGGATCTGTTATTGTTCTTTGTTAGGGTTAGGGTTTCTTTTCTTGCTCTACATTGAGGGACTAGTAAAAAACGGGGAGGAGAACAACTTTCTTTTTGTAAGGCTGGGAGAGCTGCCCGTTTTTAGTTTAGGGTTAAATTGTGGTGGTTGATTTATGATCTGATGGATGATTTGTATGGTGAGGCTAACCGTGTTTGTTTGAACAACATATTCTTCATAAACGGCTATGATTGTGTCTGATACCGTTTTGGCTACCAAAAGTGCCTGTTTAAGCGTTTTTAATCCCATCAAGAACTAACAGTGAAAGTACTTAATTTCGGATGGATTTTGTGTAGTAAATTCATTACTCCACGCTTAGGCTTCAGCGTAGTCAGGTAGCTTGATAGTAAGCTTGTAACCATAAACTAATGGTTACAAGTTCAGAGCACTTGAGAAGTCGCGAATAGGCCTTGGTTTCATTAGACAATTGGGAAGCAAAAGCACCACCCAACATTTCACTGACAGTGTACCCTAAACCCCTCCTACAGAAGCAGCTCAGAATCAACGCCAGAATATATAAAGCCATATATACCAAAAAAAAAAAAAAAAATTCAATCGCATTTCTAGTAGTTTAACCAACACACCATCACTTATTATTTGTTTTGACTGTCAGTAACACACCCACACACCCAAAAGTAATTACATATGTCTTTTAACCTCGTATCAAAATATTTTCCTGGTTGTACTAATATCTCTATAATGTCACATAAATAAGAAATGATTGTGGAAACAAAACTAAATCAACGACAAAATAATGGGGATGGAATAAAGGCAACTACATAGATTTGAGAGGAAAAGTCATTATAACAACAATTTCAAAGATTTGTGGATCTCTCTTATATTTGATCTCCAAGTGCAAAGTTTCCCATATAAAACTCAAACTCCGAAGATAACTCCCCATCTAATTTTAGAATCGGCAAGCCGAACTCCGGTTACTGGTTTTCCAATAAACGCCGCCTCAATCTGGTTGTCTCCAATTTCACACTCTTCCCTTTGTCTAAAACATCTTCTACTGGAATCTTAGGGATTCGTTTTCTTTTATATATAAGGATGCAAGAATCCCTTGAGCTCATTTCAATGGACAAGCCCAGTGACGAGGAGGAGGCCCTATTATTACCAAAGAAAAAAATGTTTGTATTGGTAGCCGTTTTACTAAGGGCACACTTAACAATACTTTTACTTACTACTCCAGCATGCATGAAATAGTTTCTTTCCAGATTCACTATAAGAAAATGGTGATTTAGTGTCAAAACAATTTGTCAGGAAATCCCTTTTTTTTGCCTTGAAAGATTTTCTGAGAAGAATTTTTTTTTGCCACGAAGTTGTCTCAAATACCCCGTCTGTGAAAGAATATCGCGAAAAAATTACAGACGGTCGCAAGAAAAAATAATTAACAACTAAAAGTTTGTTGTCAATAAAAGTGTCTTTCACTAACCAAATAAAAGTTTGTTGTCAATAAAAGGATTTTTAACTCAGCACATTTCAGTCTCAGTTTATTAATTTTTCACGTAGAAAACGTGCCCCGATCGTACTGAAATTTTTGAGGTACTTCCACCACACAACGGAGTCCCACATATAGAAATTTCAGCATGATCCAACCACTGGATCTCAAGATATCATTGAAAGAAGGTATATAACGTTCTACTTCAGAAATTTCATTTTGGACCAGCTGTGTTCAAAAATTCCTACATGATTCGTTACTCGATGAATATAAGCGACTGATATCTCGTTGGAAACTAGAGAAGTATACCTACAACTTCTTAGAAGACTCCAAGGGATCAATCAGAGTGTAAGTGCTCCAACAAGAACCTTTGAAGCTCTGGGAGGGTTCCGACTTCAAACGTTTCATGATATATCATTGAAATCGGTAAATATGAAGCTCATAGTCGATTGGAACTTCAAATATGGTATAACGGCATAGAAAATATGAACCAAGAAGATCTGGGAGGGTTCTGACTTCAAACGTATCATGATATATATATATATATATCATTGAAATCGATAAATATGAAGCTCATAGTCGATTCGAACAATTCAAGGGTTCCTTAAGTCGACGGAGGTTGTCTATATATACCCAGTATGTATGTATATTCAAAATGTTCTTATTGTAGTATGTATTTATGTCAAGAATGTTTCAAATGTATTTATAGGAAAATATCGTTATGAGCTATGGTGAGGGTTAGTCACCTAACCGTCACTACAAATTACAAACTATCGTGAGGGTTAGTCACCTACCGTCATTATATGGGATATTGTGTCTGTTCAGACACAAACTGTCATTATATAATGAATATATGTGACAGTTCACAAGTGTCACCGTAGCTTAGGTCTATTGTAACGGTTTATAATAATCACCGTCATAGTAAGCAGTTTTCGTGATAGTTTAGTTTAACCACCACGATTTGTAGCTACAATTAATGACGGTCACCTAAGGAACCGTCATCTATACTTGACCAGCAATATATTGTGACACTTTTTGAAAAAACTGTCATGGTAAAAATTTCAAACTGTCACTAAATCGCACATTTGGCCTAGTGGATGATGGCATGGTTATAGAGACGAAGTTTGCTAAACAAAAAAGGATAAACAAGAGGTTTCTTCCATTAGCGGATAGTAGGAAGAGCTCGAGATGAACACATGGAATTGATTGATGGCGGTCACGAGTAATGGTTGATGGAAGGATGGGTTTGGCTGTAACACGAGTCCGAGGAGTGTGAAGTGGTGATTGATGATGATCGGTACCGAGAGATGCTATGGTAATTAACGTGAGTTGGATGTGATCACCGGAGATTGTTTTCCAGAGATAGTGTTGTTACTGTTGGGTCAACATAAGACAAAGAAAGTAGATTGATGGTGATAAGCTGCCATGGATTAGGTGAAAACCTGTGATGGAAAAAAAAAAGAAAAAAAAATTGTTATTGAATGTTTGTTACAATATGTGATGTCTTACAAAGAACAATCACAGTGAGAACAGTTACAGAATTATAACAGAAGAAAGAGTCACAGTGTGCGTGACAAAAAAGTTTTATAACAGTGGGTATGTGTGACAGTTTTTCTGTAGAGGTGTTGCAGAAAGCAGATTTGATGTTGGTGGAGGTAAGAATCTGTGGGTGAGTGGTAGATTCGAAGGGTTAGGTTATGGATTCGAAATAAACGCAACAGAAGATAAAAGTTGGTATTGCAGTCAAGAAGTATTGGTACAGTTTGATTAAGGTGATCGAATTCAAGGACTTGGAATGACAAGGAATGTTGGTGATATTTGAGCTTAATTAAGGGAGGAAGATAACATATTAAAGTTTAAGCTCAAACATGTTGGAAGGCTGAAGAGTTTGTGGCATAAACTTGGAAATCTTACAAAGTGTGGTAGACTTTATGTTAGTTATTTCTTGTGGAAGAAGCGTAACAAGAGTAAGATTGTGAGAGAATCTTGAAGAAACAAAGAAGAAAAAGAAGAAAAAGAAGAGAAGAAGAAAAAACATTAAAGTTGTGAAGAAAGAAAAGTTAATCACCAGGTGGTGATGAGAGAGTGTTGGGTTTGAGAAGTCACAAGGTTGTGAGAGTGAAACAAGATTGTAGGAGAGTAAAGTCTACAAGTTGAGAGAAGAAATCCCAGTGGGGATTTGTCTAGAGTTGTGTGAAGCAATCCCAGTGGGGATTTGGCTAGAGAAGTGAAGCAATCCCAGTGGGGATTTGGCTTAGAGAAATGAATAAATTCCAGTGCGGAATTTGAGAAGTGAAGACAACAATAGTGGGTTAAAATCCCATGAGTTGTAAACTGAAATGATACCTATTAATATCGACAAATGAGGTGAGCTGGATCATTATAGTAAACTGAAAATGATACCTGTTAATATCGACAAATGAGGTGAGCTGGATCATTACAGTAGTGATAAAGAATAAACAAGAGATGAGTTTGAGCTACAATGCTCAGTAAAGAAATTATGAAGATGAGCTACAATGCTCGGTGTTGAGTTAAAGAATTTGATTTTATGTTTGGTTAGCAAGTTGAATAGAGCACAATATGGTGTTTCTAGCTTGTTAAGGATTTGTTATGAATGGTGTTCCGCTGTGATGAAGAAGAATGTGAAAAAAAGTTTGTGATGATTGCTGTTAATCAAATGAGGAAGATTGGTTTGTGAATTGAGATTGTTAAATGGATAGTGATGATGAAATTCCAGTATGACAAAATACAAGAACGTGTTAATGTTTATCAATGGAAGAAGAGGAATAGAAAATGATAAAGGACAAGGACGTGAAAACGTTTATCAATGGAAGAAGAAGGTTACAGAATTATCGTTGAATGATATCTTGGTTTAAGGGAGGATGTTGGAAGTTAAACCAAGATATGGTGATTTGGGTCGTGGATCAACATATGAGGTTGATCCAGTCCGAATGGATCAACTGTTGCAGTTGACGCAGTCAAGTTGGATCAATATGAACTGTTGACATGCTGTGCTATATTTGGAAGTTGGAGTTAACTAGAAGAGCAAGTTGTGTCGGTTCTAGAGAGTTCTAGAAGAGTTTTATTTAGAGTTTGTGCTACGTTAGGAAAATGTGCTTTATTTAGAGTTTGATTTTATTAGGAAAGTACTTTGAGTGATTGTCAAGTTTCTGAGACTATAAGTAGGCTATTAAGCCATGAGAGAATGTACACCAAATTGATTATCAATATAATCGTTATTTGCTTCCGCGTGTGCTCTCGTCTCTCTTGCTCGAACTTACATGTGGTATCAGAGCAAGGTGAGAGGAAGGGAGAGGAGAAGGAAAAAGAGTTTGAGAAGATTCATAAGTTTTTTCAGTGTTAGAGAATTGTTTTCTAGTTTCCCAAAGTTCTGTTGAGTTAAAAGAAGAAGAGAGAATTGTTTTGAAGGTCTGTCGTGTTGCTGTGTTGGTGTATGTCTTCACCACGGTTCAAGAGTTATAAAATAAAAAAATGAAGAAAGAAGATGGCGTTTTGTTGCTGATGGTTATTGTTGTTGGTTTGCTGATCAATGACTTGCGCAGAATTATAAACAAGAGTTATTGCTGTTTCAACAACTGGTGCCTGTCAAGATGTGTCCGTGTGGATCTTACAGGACAGGAAAGTAGTCTGGTGGATTGTTTTTGCAAGGAGAAGATGAGGGTTCGACAGTACAAAGGAATGGTTAGAATGACTTGGTAAAGTTGGATCCCGTAAAAACAAAAGATGGGTTAGGGTTCGGACTTAAAAAAAAAAAAAAAAAAAAAAGGTGAATGTGGTTCTGAAGTTTAGAGAAAACTGGTGATAACTAAAGGGTTTCTAAAACCAAGTTGTTTGCTAGGTTCAGGCGAACTATAAACACGAGATAAAAGGGTGTTGTTTGTCATCGGTTAGGACCTGAATAAGAAGTCCGTGAAGAAAAGATGGGGTTAACGAGAACTGGGATTCAGAAAGGTGTTGTCGGTGCTTTTTGAACGATGATGCTGCTGTATTCGAAATTCAGGAAGCTGCTGGCAGAGACGATTGGATTATGATCAGTTGCTCGAGTTTGGACAGAACAGGATGCCGAGAAAACAAGGGTTACTACCGTTGTTTGCAGTTCACTTTTGTTGATTTGCTGAGATGATGGCATGGTTATAGAGACGAAGTTTTCTAAACAAAAAAGGATGAACAAGAGGTTGCTGCCATTAGCGGATAGTAGGAAGAGCTCGAGATGAACACATGGAATTGATTGATGGCAGTCACGAGTAATGGTTGATTGAAGGATTGGTTTGGCTGTAACACGAGTCTGAGGAGGTTGAAGTGGTGATTGATGATGATCGGTAACGAGAGATGCTATGGTAATTAACGTGAGTTGGCTGTGATCACTGTTGATTGTTGTCCAGAGATGGTGTTGGTACTGTTGGGTCAATAGAAGACGAATAAAGTAGCTTGGTGGTGAAAAGCTACAATGGATTAGGTGAAAACGTGTGATGGCAAAAAAAAAAAAAACAAGTGTTATTGAATTTGTGTTACAGTATTTGATGTGTTACAAGGAACAATCACAGTGATAACTGTTACATAATTGTAACAGAAGAAAGTGTCACAGTGTGCGTGACAAAAAAGTTTTATAACAGTAGGTATGTGTTACAGTTTTTCTGCAGAGGTGTTGCAGAAAGCAGATTTGATGTTGGTTGAGGTAAGAAGCTTTGGGTGAGTGGTAGATTCGAAGGTTTAGGTTATGAATTCGAAATAAACGCAACAAAAGATCAAAGTTGGTATTGCAGTCAAGAAGGATTGGTACAATTTGATTAAGGTGATCGAATTCAAGGACTTAGAATGACAAGGAATGTTGGTGATGTTTGAGCTTAAGGGAGGAAGATAGCATGTTGGAGTTTAAGCTCAAACATGTTGGAAGGTTGAAGAGTTTGTGGAAGAAACTTGGAAATCTTACAAACTGTGGCAGACTTTGTGTTAGTTATTGCTTGTGGCAGAAGCGTAACAAGAGTAAGATTGTGAGAGAATCTTGACGAAACAAAGAAGAAAAAGAAGAGAAGAAGAAAAAACATTAAAGTTGTGAAGAAAGAGAAGTTAATCACCAGGTGGTGATGAGAGAGTGTTGAGTTTGAGACGTTACAAGGTTGTGAGTGTGAAACAAGATTGTAGGCGAGTAAAGTCTACATGTTGAGAGAAGCAATCCCAGTGGGGATTTGTCTAGAGTTGTGTGAAGCAATCCCAGTGGGGATTTGAGAAGAGAAGTGTAGAAATCCCAGTGGGGATTTGGCTAGAGAAATGAATCAATCCCAGTGGGGATTTGGCATAGAGAAATGAAGAAATTCCAGTGTGGAATTTGAGAAGTGAAGACAACAATAGTGGGTTAAACTCCCATGAGTTGTAAACTGAAATGATACCTATTAATATCGACAAATGAGGTGAGCCGGATCATTACAGTAAACTGAAAATAATACATGTTAATATCGACAAATGAGGTGAGCTGGATCATTACAGTAGTGATAAAGAATAAACAAGAGATGAGTTTGAGCTACAATGCTCGGTGTTGAGTTAAAGAATTTGATTTTGTGTTTGGTTATCAAGTTGAATAGAGCACAATGTGGTGTTTCTAGCTTGTTAAGGATTTGTTATGAATGGTGTCCCGCTGCGATGAAGAAGAATATGAAAAGAAGTTTGTGATGATTGTTGTTAAGCAAATGAGGAAGATTGGTTTGTGAATTGAGTTTGTTAAATGGATAGTGATGACGAAATTCCAGTATGAGAAAATACAAGAACGTGTTAATGTTTATCAATGGAAGAAGAGGAATATAAAATGATAAAAGACAAGGACGTGCAAACGTTTATCAATGGAAGAAGAAGGTTACGGAATTATCGTTGAATGATATCTTGGTTTAAGGGAGGATGTTGGAATTTAAACCAAGATATGGTGATTTGGGTCATGGATCAACATATGATGTTGATCCAGTCCGAATGGATCAACTGCTGCAGTTGACGCAGTCAAGTTGGATCAACAGGAACTGTTGACATGTTGTGCGATATTTGGAAGTTGGAGTTAACTAGAAGAGCAAGTTTTGTCGGTTCTAGAGAGTTCTAGAAGAGCTCTATTTAGAGTTTGTGTTATGTTAGGAAAATGTGCTTTATTTAGAGTTTGCTTTTATTAGGAAAGTACTTTGAGTGATTGTCAAGTTCTGAGACTATAAGTAGGCTATTAAGCCATGAGAGAATGTACACCAAACTGATTATCAATGTAATCTTTATTTGCTTCTGCGTGTGCTCTCCTCTCTCTTGCTCGATCCTACACTTCTCAATAACTCAATCCGTTCTCTACTAGGAAGATTAAATGGCCCAATCTTGATAAATATTAAAGAAATTCAGTGGTAAAAAATCCGTTCTCTACTAGGAAGATTTGCCTGATCCTTCAAATCTACTTCAACAAGTCGTTTTTTGTCTCCTTCTTCATTTCTTCCAATTCAGTGGTAAAAAATCAAAGAAATTCAGTTCTCTCTGATAAATATCTCTGGAAGTCCATGCTGGACCCTTCTTGCCGTGAGAATCACATAAAGAACTTCACTTCAAGAGGACAAGAGTATATTATTTTTATGAGAGGAGAAATCATTATGCTAAAACATTGATTTTGAATAATATGCCATGGATTTGCAGGGATGACGCAACAGATCTATTGTTGTTTTTTAGGGCTCAGGGATTTTTTCTTCGTTTTACACTAAAAGGAACTAGCAGTTTGGGAGAAGAAATTCAACTTATAAAAGGCCGTTAGATTTAGGTTACATTTGTGATCGTTGTTTTTTCATTTTGTCTATGATTCAACGGAAGATTTGTATTTTGAGACCGACGGTTATGATTATGTGTTTATACACTGTAGGGTTCATTCTTTAACATTAGACGAGTCTCACTAAGATAGAGATCTATGTTCAATCTAGTACATCCATCCAAAGTAGAGAAATCCATTCAATTTCCGAGCATGGTCTTGCTGATCTCTATAGTTTTTTTTATTATGAGTTTTCCGGCTCCTTAGCCAACCATTAAATCGTTACATTTTAATACTCGACCACAGGTGTGTCTAAATAGCAAAAAAAAAAACAAAAAAAGCTGATATGTTTTCGGAAAAGTGCATTATGTGTTTTCGATCATTTTTGGTTTCTTTTAAAATCATCATGCACTCTGAGATGAGAATGTGTGGTAATTAATGTGGTTTACGTTATTAGTTAGTGAATACTGCACAATGTGGGGGCAATTTCTTTTGGAAGCGTCTTTTGGTTGGTCTATTTTTTCCTTGTTTAAATTTTAATTGTGAAGATTTTGGGGAAGCATACAGATGCACACGAGAGATACCGGATCCCATAAACTACTTACAAAATCGTACAATGTGGAATATTTCGATTTATGGTTGGTTTTCTCAAATCATTCAGGGGAGTATTTGGCTGCTAAAAGTGCTAGTTTAGGATTTTCTAATCCCATCAAGATTTTTTTTTTTTTTTTATGTCGAAGTAATTCACTTGTTGACGGTTTATCTTAGGAGTCTTGGTTTACAGGATTTTGGAGGGGTGTTGAGAGGTTTATCCTTTTAACCTTACTAAGTTGCTCTTGATGGCCAAACAAGGACACCGAGAAGGTAAAGAATTCATGTGCACCAATATTTGACCTTGGGCATGAGTGTCAGTTCTCAAAGAGCAGGAGGATGTAAAATTTATGCAAAGAGAGCAAGAAGTTCGTACTAAATCGCCAATTAAACCCAAACCTTTGTTCACAAGATTTTATTACTTTACAGAACCTACTTTCCAGAAATTTGAGAGAATTCTATCTCGGAGAGAATATTGCAAGACGAAGAAAATGGTTTGCATCACCAAGTCACATGAGTTGCATTTTTCAGGGAAACCTAACAACAAAACAAAAAATAAATAAATCAAGTTTTCAAATTCTGGTATTCATTGAATTAAAATCGAACCAAAAGAAACTGAAAAACAATCGAAGAAGAACCGCTTACTTAGTTTTGAGAGCAAATATCATAATATTGTTGTATGTATGTGTATGATTTCCTCCACCTGAATCCCATACAAAACTAATACTAAATCTCGAACCCATCACTACCTTTCTACTAATTACTTGCGGTTTTAATTTGGGGAAAACACAAATGAGATTTAGGGTTGTTGGAGTTTTGATTTTGGGGAAAGAGAGATAAAATGAGATCCAGGATTTTTGGAATTTAGGGAAATGATATTTGTATTTATACGGCAACAACTGAACTTGGATCGAGATGCAAGCCCACTAGGAGTATTATCCATATCCATATTCGGACACCGAGAAGGTAAAGAATTCATGTGTACCGGTATCTGAGTGTGAAAGAGCAGGAGGATGTAAAATTTTCACAGACTACGATAAATTTTCATTAACAATTGTCGTCTGAAAGTTCTGTGGAATTACAGGAACCACTTCGGAACCGAAATAACATTTACTGGCGATGGTCACAGTAAAACTAGTTTCTTTTCCTAACAAAACTTCTGTTTAACTTTTATGTCATAATCTTGATAATAAAATAATAAGAAATTGGTCTAGTTCTTAGAATTTTTACATGACAGTGCTGGAACAACCAGATGTTCAAAAAGTGTTGTTGTGGTTTTGATATGTGAAAACTACAGCCACACCCATTTTCCAGATTTTGGACACTATGAAACCCACGCTCCAAAAAACACAGGCGCGCACCCATTTTATACGAAAAAATATCTCCCAAACCCATAGTTTCTGAAATTAGGTTTCTGTCTTTTCTTATTCTTCTTCTTCTTCTCCGATTCGTATCTCCCGACTGCTTTCGTCTCAGTTTTTCATTGGATCTTCAATTCACAGGTAAATCTCAACATCTTCGTATTTCGATTAACCTATGGGTTCCTTATATAAACATTCTTATAAGATTTTTCGTCTCTCCCAATCTTCAACCCTCATACGCCCGCAAAATACCATTTTTAATTTCGATTTATGTTATTTTTTACGGTTTTTTTCAGATCTGTTTATCAGGTTTAAGATTCAATCATTGAAATCCATGGTTAAACCCATCTCGTAACATAGTTTCGTGCTAGTTTGTATAAATCTCTTCTAATAAATCTCCCCAGAGAATCATGGATTTCTGAGATTATTCTCTTATAACCAAAGATGATAATAATCAGAGAGATAATCAAAGATATCTTGGTTACAAAGTGGTTTTGAATTATTTGGAGAATTCTGATTGGAAATACGATGGTTATATTAATTTGAAAACAATCCATTCATTCCGAAGGTAATACATTTATATTGATCTCATTTGTTCATTCTTTGATGCTATTTTACGTTATTAAGATGAATTCCTAATGATTTTTTTTCTTAATATTGGGTTATTCATAGGTTAATCTATTGGTTGAGATATTTTTGTCAACTTTTATTGAGAAGTTAGTTGCATGGAGTTTTTGGAAGGAGCCTTAAATCACTCCCACCATTCTATCTCTGTTTCTTTGTTAGTGATGACATGCCTGTTTAGTGTTTTGGAAACTCATTTGCTGATATTGCGAGTGATTTTAAGGCATCGTCAATTTTTTGTCTCTTTATCTGGAATGAGGTTCATAGTATATGTAGACCTTGCAATTAAAATCTTTGTAGATGACATGTTTCCTGATCATTTTACATGATTAGATAAGATTAGTTAGTATGTAATTTCTTGATTCTTCTACTAACTAACTTAAAATTCATTTGGTTTTAAGTAAACGCACATGGGAAAGTTCATTCCTTCGTATAATGGGGTACATACTCCAAGTGATTTTTCTGACCTAAACCATGGCATCGTAGCTTGGTCCGTAGAGCTTGGAAATGTTTATCCTTATTAGATGGAATTCATGTCACATAAATTGTTGTATTTATCAATAACTAGAACTTATATTACCGTAATATTTTTTCTGTCAGATGTTCCATTTAATGACTACTCTGCAAGGAAGATTTTACGTTCAAACCGACACATTCCATTCGAACTATGCTTCAGAAGATTGGCAACTCTAATTACATGTTGGGTGGAGAAAGACAAGTGTATTAAAACTGTTAGGTGCTTGCAAGCTTTGTTTTATTTTATTTTATTTTTTTAGACTTCTCAAAATGAAGAGGGTAGTTTTGACTGTTGCTTGCTTGTGTTGCTATATTACATCATCAAATAATTAAATAGTACTTTACTGTAATCCATTGGTATGTAAAAATTGATTTTACATACTTGTATGGTGTTTTCTTTCTTATGTTTAGTTTTTGTGTCAAGTTATGCTACCACAAAATTGTATGCTTAATATGTTATGCATTCGAAAATGGTTGTATAACACATTATGGCTGTCTAGGAGGGGTATTACGCAATGGCCAATGTATGTTTTTGATAACCACAAGAAGAGAAGATATGGGCACAGATTGGTCAGTTTTGGGTTTGTTGGATAGTGATGCATAACCATCTGCAAATTTTTTTTTTCATAACTTGTTATGCAGTCCAGAAAATGTTTGCATAACACGTTATGCAGATACTTTTTTCTTAGTATTGAAACCAACAAAAAATAACACTGCATAACCTGTTATGCATCCGAAAATATGACTGCATAATGCATTATGCATCGAGAAAATTGTTGCACAATATTTTATGCATCGAGAAAATAGATGCATAACCTTATATGCATCCGTAAATATGGATGCATACTGCATTATGCATCAATTTTTTTTTATGTACGCACTAAAATCAACCAAAACAATGGTTAAATAACTTGTTTTAAATGCATAACTTTATTATCCAAATGCATAATTTGTTATGCAGTGGAGATAATTCGTTATGCGCCTGCATAATGTGTTATGCATCTTTTTTGGTGGATGCATAATGGTTATGTATCAAGTTTTCGAAATTTTTGCCTAAAATGATGATCACCTCCGATTTTTTTGGTGAAAAACAAAAATTTTATATTCTTGTTTGTTCTCGTTGCGTAGCTCTCTTAAAAAGATTTCCAACGATATAAAATTTGTAAAATTCCAAGGCGTGGATTTTTAGATATGTTATATCCAAGTTGCGTTACCAATTATACCCCTGATGCATAACCTGTCATGCGGATGCATAATCCGTCATGCAGACATTTTTGATAATTTCATATAATTATGGGTGTGACGGTACCTAAAATTAATTGTGGGCTTGACAATGAGAATATTATTTTTTTTGGGCTTGCGCCTAAGTTTCCCTTTTGATATATGTATTTATAGGGCAACTGAACTTGGATCGAGATGCAAGCCCATTAGGATATTATATACCCATAGTTAAATTTAAGTGGATCCCGGTACTGCTCGCTCCATTTGTGTTGGCTAGAGCTAGACTAGTTTTGAGTGTGCATTAGCCTCTGTGTCTCTCCATCTAATTTGATCTCTGAGCCTGTGTGAAGCTGCTGGCAACATAGAATTTCAAATCGTAAATAGAACCCATTCTTACAGTTGTATATGGGTACCAATTTGATGATGTTTCTGCCTTTAATTCACAACCGATAAGTGAAAAAACAGAAGACTGGTATTTGTATTTCCTGATGGTATTGCATCAATCACTTAGAAAAATCATTAAAGAGTTCATTACACTGAATAGAAGAAAAACTTATTACATCATAAGAAGAAAGCAACCTTAAGGTACTGATGTTATTATAACGTATTGAACCCTAATAAGGAAAACACACATACACTACACACAAGACAGGTACATGAGTGCCATGTGACTCTTAACCTACACCACATCCATTATTATCCTTCACCACACCAACTGTGTCATTATGCCCCCTCAAGCTGATGGGTGTGATAACAACATTCAGCTTGGACCGAATCAGTGTGAACCTTGAAGAAGACAGTCCTTTGGTGAAGATATCAGCCAGTTGGTCAAGCGTGTTGACATAGAAGACATCAAGAGATTTATTGTGAATGAGTTCTCGAATAAAGTGGTAGTCCAGATGGATATGCTTCATGAGGGAATGCATTACTGGATTAGAAGCCAAATAGATTGAGTTGATATTGTCACAACCCAGTTTTGGAATACCTGGCAAAGAGAAATGAAGATCCTGTAGTAGATAGCATATCCAAATAACTTCAGCAGCACTGTGAGCAAGAGTGCGATATTCAGCTTCAGTACTGGAGCGAGCAACTGTAGTTTTCTTCTTGGATGACCATGATACGATGTTGGGACCAATAAATATGCAATAGCCGCCTGTGGATCTTCTATCATCAATGTCCCCAGCCTAATCGGCATTAGAGAAACCCAGTAGAAAGGAGCTGCCTTTAGTGAATTTGATACCAAAACCCAGTGTACCCTTAACATATCGAAGTATCCGTTTGGCAGCAGTCATGTGTGTAGTTTTGGGGTGCTGCATGTGTTGACAAACAAGGTTTACTGCATAGGATATCTCAGGCCTTGTCCAGGTGAGATAATGAAGGGCACCAACTAGAGATCGATACTCAGTTGGATTTTCAAGTAAAGTGTCATCTTCTTTGGACAGTTTAGTTGATGCTGCAATTGGAGTGCCACAAGACTTGGAGCCTTCCATGTGGAATTTGTGCAACAGATCAACAGTGTATTTGGTTTGAGATAGAAAAAGAGTATTAGGTGTTCTGTGTATCTCAAGACCTAGAAAGTAGTTGAGGTGGCCTAAATCCTTAATGGGAAACTGAAGTTGCAGTTGAGTAATGACAAATAGTAGAAAAATTGGAGAAGAACTTGTAATCATAATGCCATCAACATAAATCAGGGCAACTGTGAGTTGAGAGCCATCCTTGTGTACAAAAAGATATGGATCAGCAGCAGAATTGGTGAACTGTAGAGAGCAGAGAGCTGAACTGAGCTTCTCATACCAGGCCCGAGGTGCTTGTTTAAGTCCATAGATGGCTTTGTGCAGAAGACAAACATGATTTGTCTTTGTAGGGTCTATGAATCCAGGTGGTTGGGACATGTAAACAGTTTCCTTTAGGTCTCCATGAAGGAAGGCGTTGCTGACATCGAGCTGGTGAATTTGCCAATCAAATTGAACTTCCATTGAGAGAATCACTCGGATGGTTGTTGGCTTGGCCACTGGACTGAAGGTTTCTTCATAGTCTAGTCCTGGTTTCTGGTGGTAGCCTTTAGCCACAAGGCGAGCTTTGTGCTTATCAATGCTTCCATCTGGATGATATTTGACCCTAAACACCCATTTACAACCTACTATGTTCTGCCCTAGAACAGGTGGAACTAAAGTCCATGTGCCGGCATCTCTTAATGCTATGTATTCATCCACAGAAGCAATGTTCCAATCTTTCACTCTCTTTGCAGCAGTAATGCATGTTGGAACAGTGATCATAAATGCAGCTGGGAGGGGGTGTTTGGTGGCAAAATAAGATTTTGGAGTGTATATGCCATGATTTCCTCTAGTGGTCATGCTGTGAGCATTTCTAGTGATGGGATGATATGTGGTAGGAGCTATAGGAATGGACTCAGTGGATGGGATGTAAGGAGTAGAAAAAACAAGCACTGAAGATGAGGCATTAAGTATAGTGGTGTAGGGAAAATATGTTTCATCAAAAGATACATGCCTGGAGATATAGAGTGTACCTGTGATTGGATCAAGACATTTGTACCCTTTGTGGTTTAAGCTATAGCCTAGGAAAACACAATGTTTGCTCCTTGGCTCTAATTTATTTTATGTGTAAGGTTTCAAGCATGGGAAACAAGCACATCCAAAGACTTTAAGGAAATTGTAATATGGAATTTTATGAAATAGAAGTTCAAATGGAGTCTGAAAACTAATGGACTTTGTAGGTAGCCGGTTGATTACATAGTTAGTTGTATAGAGAGCATCAAGCCAGAATTGGAATGGCAGATTAGCTTGGTATAAAAGTGTTCTAGTAATATCCAGGAGATGTTTATGTTTTACCTCAACAACACCATTTTGTTCAGGTGTGTGTGGACAGGACATCTCATGAGTGATTCCTTTAGAAGCACAGAATTGTGCAAGAAGAGTGTTTAGAAATTCACTCCCATTGTCAGTTCTAAAGGTGACAACTGAGTGAGAAAATATCTTCTCAGTTCTTTGAACAAAAGAAATAAAATTATGCTTAAACTCAGATTTAGAAGATAAGGGTAAAATCCAACAGTACTTAGTAAATTCATCAACTATATTTGCATAGTATAGTGTGCCATTAGTAGAGGGAGTAACACAGGGACCCCATAAATCCATGTGTAGTAGTTGAAGTGGCTTAGTAGCCTCAGTACAAGAAATTTGAAAAGGAAGTTTATGGCTTCTACACATTTTGCAATCATTACAAAAGAAAGGCTTATTGAAAACATTTGATAAATCCAGCTTTCTGTAGAGTTTTTGAAGTGTCTGGAAAGAAGTGTGGCCAAATCTTTTATGGAGGAGAGAACTATCAGTAGCTGCTGTTGAAGTGAGAGCATGTGAAGATGAGCTGAAGGATATTGGATATAGACCATTTTTATGTGGACCTTGGAAAAGTGTCCTCCCAGAGTTGAGATCCTTCACAGAAAACCCATGGGAGTCAAGAGTTAAGGAACAATGATTATCAGTTGTAAATTTATGAATGGAAATAAGATTATGGGATGACTCAGGCACAATAAGAACATCTTTTAAATGAAAAGACTGACCATTAGCTAGTTTATGAGATTGTCCTGTATGAGTTATAGCCATACCTTCACCATTGGCAGTATGAATAATCTCAGCACCATCATATGGTGTGACCTCCTGAAAACCATCTGTGGTAGAAGCAATGTGGTGATTAGATCCACTGTCAGCAACCCATTCTTCAGTGTAAAAAATATCTGCAGCTGCTAACATGGCCTGGAGATTTGGAGGTGGTGCTCTGCCCTGATATGTGACATTAATTCTTTGGTTGCAGGTTGGAGCAAGATGATTTTTCATACCACAGAGCTGACATGCAATTTTATCAGGTGGAGGGGAACCCCTGCCATAATGTTGGGTATTGAAAAGTGCAGGATTGGGTTGTCTTCCACCAGTGTAGCCTCTACCCCTATAGGAGCCTCTAGGATGATGATAATAACAGACTCTGTTTGATGGATAAGGGCTTCTACTGGCCATAAAGGCTTTGGCATCAATGTCATCTTTTTCCTTAGCAATTTTGAGTCTCTCACTAACAACAGTGGCCTCACTTAATAGATGATTATGTAATTCAACACAGGTAACTGGAGGGTTTCTATGTCTCATGGAAGTGGCAAAGGGTATGTAGTCTGAGTTAAGGGCTTTGAGAGTAATGACTACAAGTTCTTTGTCAGAGATGATCTCACCTGCTGCAGCTAACTGATCATAGAGGAGCTTGATTTCATTGATAAGTGCTGGAATAGAGCGACCCCCCTGTGAGATGGAGAGAAGTTGAGTGCTAATCTTTAAGGAATAAGTGGAAGATGCTCTGCCAATGCGCTCCTCAATGCTGCTCCACAACTGATGAGATGTTTCAGCCCGTGAGAAGTAAGCAATAACTAAGCCAGAGATTGTAGAATTGAGCCACATAATGATGGTGGAATCCTCATCCATCCAGTCAGTGTAAAGAGGATTTTCAATCCCATTCAATTGATTTCGTGGATTAGTGTATTGTGGTGGACATGGAAGCGTGCCATTGAGGTATTTCATAAGCTTATACTTCTGAATCACTGGTTTGAGAAGGTTTTTCCAAGTGATGAAGTTGTCTTCAGTAAGTTTGAGATGTACAAAATTTGTTAATTGATGGAGAGGTACATTAGAAAAAGAATTTGAAGTTGGGTTTTCCATGAGAACAAATTGAAAAGAAAGGAATGAATTGGGTTTTAAAGTTAATAGGAAGAGAATCAAGATGATGATCTCTGAAGATGAAGAGTGATTGACACAATACAGATGTAAAAGTAGAAACGGCGGCTGAAACAAAATTCAGGGTATAGAAGAAGAAAAACAGGTACAGGATCAAATTAATTGATGGAAAGGAAGAGTCCTAACCTGCCATGTCTGATACCATGATGGTATTGCATCAATCACTTAGAAAAATCATTAAAGAGTTCATTACACTCAATAGAAGAAAAACTTATTACAGCATAAGAAGAAAGCAACCTTAAGATATTGATGTTATTATAACGTATTGAACCCTAATAAGTAAAACACACGTACACTACACACAAGACAGGTACATGAGTGCCATGTGACTCTTAACCTACACCACAACCATTATTATCCTTCACCACACCAACTGTGTCATTATTTCTTAGTCATCTTTTAAAAAGTGGTACACTAAAAAGTGTTGGTTTTGGACGATGTGCTAAGGAGAGGAGTCCAGATGGCAGTGCTGAATGACAATGTTGGAACAACCATATGTTCAAAAAACCAAAATCCCATTCACATCAAGATTGCAATTTCTGACCCATTTTCTTTAGAATTATAGAAATTACACCGATTAACATTCAAATCTGGCTCCTCCAGATCTTCAAATCTATTTCAGCAAGTTATTGTCTATGAGCCCCACAAGGATTTCTTTTTCGTACCTTTGATTTAAGTTGAAAGAAGATCGGAAGAATCCCTTCCGCCACTGATGGATTTCTCTGGAAGTCCATCTTGTTTCTCTTCACTATGACCTGCTGTTAAAAGATAAATTTTAATTTTCTGAGCGGAAATATCATTATGCTTAAACATTGGAGGTTTGATGATGCTATTAAATAAACTTCCACTGATTTGTAGTGATGTATTAAAAGAGATCTGTTATTTAGGGTTAGGGTTTCTTTCTAGTAACTGGAGAGGGGAACTGCTTCTTCTTGTTATAAAGGCTGAGAACGTCCGTTTTCGTTTAGGGTTTGATTTCGATGATTTATGATCTAACGGGATGATTTGTATGTTAAGACTGGCCGTGTTTTGTTTGACCAACATATTTTTCATAGACGGCTATGATTTGGGTCCGATACAGGTGTAAGTACTTCTTTAAATCATTAGCCGAGTGAGACTAAGTCAAAGTCTTATACATTACTCTCAAATAGTGAAGACTTTGGGGAAGCAAAGCACGCGACAGCTGTTGTTTGTCAAAAAGCGTGGGATTATTTCAAATGATTCATGCTGGCATTATTATACTCTTTTTGAGAGTAAAAATTAGCATACTGTTTAGTTCAGTTACATGGTATTTCAGAGGCTTATTAGGATTTTGGAGGGGTGTTGAAAGGTTTACCTTTTAACCTGTCTGAGTTACTCTTGACGGCCAAATGACACCAGAGAAGGTTAAGGATTACGTTCTCAAAGAGCTGGAGGATGTCAAGTTTACTTTTAAAAAAAGTTAACTCTAGCATTCTATAGACTTGATTGCCTCTAGCTAACTCTAGAATCTTCTTGGACTAACATTACAAGTTACATGTTCTAACATTACCGATTACCATTCTTTTGACATACAAAACTGAAAGAACAAGCGGCAGCACATTGATTACACACTAGAAACTAAAGACATCATTCTGATTACATAAAACAATGAAAAGAATTCCCAATTTGATAGAAAATCGTTAAGAGAAAAATAAGTTTTCTGATACTCTCAGGCTTCTCCTGATCTTCTCTGTTTCAATAAGTTGTTGTATACATACAATAATGTTTATATTCTTTTTCGTTTCTTTGACTTTAGTTGAAAGATTATCATTGTGTGCAGATAAAGAAAACTTTTAATATTTTGAGAGGAGATATCATTGTGCTTAATCTTCCATGGATTTGTATAGAAGAGATTTTATTTATGGTTGGGTTTTCTTTCTTAGTCTACAGGGAAGAGTGACTGGGGAGGAGGATCTCTTACAAAGCTTAAAAAACTGGCCATTTATTTTAGGGTTAGTCTGTGATCGTTGATTTATATTATGTATGTTGACCCTATTTGTTTGACCAACATATTTTTCATAGCCGAGTCAAAGTCATATGCTGTACAGTTCTTCTAAGATACTGAAGGGGGATTTTATTTTTTGTTTGCACTTGATAAATCTATGTTACATCTAAGTAAAGAAAACCGTTCAATTCCGGAACATGTTTTTCAAGTTTATTACTACTCTATGATTCATTCTTATTATGAATTTTCCGGCAAATTATAGCCAACTATTGAGTTGTTACATTTTTAATATAGGATCACAAGTATGTATAAATAGAAACACCACCCAACATGCACATACTTACATGCTCATGAACATGGTATCAGAAAAAGACCTTACTAATTAAGTTTTAGATATTTGTGATCGGATTTATTATACTCCTTCTAGAGTAAAATTAACGTATTGTTTAGTACAGTTACATGGCAATTCATAGGCTTTTTACTCATGTTATGTCAGATAATTTCACCTGTTGACACTTTCTCTTAGACATCTTGGTTTATATGGCCTATAAAGAGGGGTGTTGAAAGGTGTTCCTTTCAACCTTTCTGAGTTACACTTGACGGCCAAATAAGGACACCCAGAAGGAAACAAATTCCTGTGTACTGGTATTTGGCCTTGGCTATGCATGAGTGTCAGTTATCAAAGAGCACGAGGATGTAAAATTTCCGCAAACTATGATAGATCAGCCTCGCCGTGAGCTAATTTAATTCCTAAATCATATGTTGGACTTTTGTAAACCTCCAGCGTGCTGAAAATGAGAGAAAGGAGGAATTTCCTAAAGAGGGCAATGCTTTGGTTAGTACGTACAGAGCATTTGGGAAGCCGATCAATATATAGGCCTTTGTGAGCATTTGGGGAGTCAGCCAATAGGCCTTGGTTTTTATTAGATAAACGGGAAGCAGAAGCACCACCAACACGCACATACTTACATGCTCATGATCATGGTATCAGAAAATTAAGACCTTACTAGATGCTGACTATTTTTATTAGTACAGAATCTAGGAATGGTTAATTAATTCCGCGCGAAAATCATGATTTTGATAGTGGGACGGTTGGTTTTGCAACCCAAAATCAGTGTGAAATGGATTACATATGTGGATATGACATGATTTCAATTTTGGGACCAGATACACTTCAAACCTAAGAGGCGGACAGAAAAGAGAAATAAAAAACAAAGAAATACAAGAATATCAAAGAACAGTAGCAACCCAAACCTCCCCGTTTTACTCATGCTTCTTTGTATTAAGAAATGGTCTAGGTCTTAGAATTTTTTACATGAACCAGATGTTCAAAAAGTCATTTGGTCAACAAAAGAAAATCACATTCACATCTACGATTGCAAATTCTGATCCATTTTCATTAAAATAATACAGCAATATTACCGACATATAAAAATGAATGAACTAGCAGCACATAGATTACAAACTAGAGTAAGAAACTAAAATATCATTCTTACAGAATATGATTACATAGATTTGTCGATCTCAGAGGAAAAATCATTATTAGAAAAAGAAAAAAAAAATGTTATATATACACTCATCAAGTCCTGCTCTAGGAAGTCTATTTCAGCAAGTTTGTAAGGCTAGGCTCGTGCAAGTCGCAAGAAGATCTAAGGAACATCCCTTCGTAGTTAACAAAAAAAGAATTTTTTTGAGAGGCGATATCATTATGCTAAAAAAAATGAGGTTGCTGATGATGCTTTTAAGAAACCTGCCATGGATTTGCAGTGATGTAGTAGAAGAGATCTATTGTTGTTATTTAGGGTTAGGTTTCTTTCATACTCTACTGGGAGGAGACTTACTCCTTATAAGGCTTAGAAAGCTGCCCGATAATAGGGTTTTCTATTATCGTGTATGTTGAGACAGACCGTATTTGTATGACCAACATATCTTTCATAGACGCCTATGATTGTGAGTCTTTGATAAATCTTATGTTCAATCTCCTGCATCCACGAAGTAGAGAATCTGTTGAACTTTAATACTCTATGGTTCTTTCTTATTATGAATTATCCGGCAAATTAGCAGGCCAGTTGTTACATTTTAATGTAATAGGACCATAAGTGTGTATAAATAGCAAAAAAAATATATGATTTCAATCATTTTTGTTTTCTTCTAAAAATCATCATGCATGCTGAGATAAGAATGTGGTAATTCAGCTGGTGCGCGCTATAATTTTGTGCATACTTCATTTAGGCCGGGAATCGTACAAGGTGATGGTACTTTTTTTTTTGATAAAGAAGAAGATTTATTAGAAAGGAAGAAAAAAGTACAAGATACTTCTTACAAGGAGTAAGAAGACATGAATTACATTTTAAAGAAAAATAAGATCCCAATTCTGTAAAACATTACTAGATATCCCATTCAGACTATATTTAAACAATGAAGCCCAAGAGAACATGAGAGCTCTAGCATTATGACATACTGCTTCAATATCATTTGCTTTGTCGTCGAAAGTTCATGAGTTTCTTTCATTCCATATGCTCCAAAGTGCAGCTGCAGGTACTAAAGACCATATTTTCTTATCATCCGCAGGAGATTTGAGAGTACACCAAACTTGCATCAAATCAAAGACAGAGGAAGGCCAAATACCCTGTATACCATGAGATGGAAGAAGGCAGGTCCAAATTCTTCTTGAAAACGAGCATTCGAAAAACAAATGTTTAACATTTTCTTCGTCATTACAGCAAAGGAGACACTTATTGACATGACTATACCCCCATTCGACAAACTTATCAATGGTGGTGATTCTATCGTGAGCAGCAAGCCATAAAAAGAAACTTATTTTGGTTGGAACCTTATTATTCCAAACTGCCTTATGAGGAAACAAGGGAGAAATAGTACCTGGATGGAGAGCACAATATAATGAACTTATGGAAAAAGAACCCGTGGGAGATAATGTCCATCTTCTTCTGTCTTCAGAATTAGTAAGTATAGGTGGCTCTGGACCAATAAGTTCAATAAGAGATGTAAATTGTTCAGCTTCATCATCATGGAGATTTCTATTGAAATGAAAATTCCAATTAGCAATATTACCAGAAGTAGTGACATGAGATGCGATAGAACCTTTTTTGTTATGACTGAGTTTGAATAACAACGGAAAGAGGGTTCTAAGAGATTGACTACCAACCCATACGTCATACCAAAAAGCAATAGAAGTACCATTTTGAACAACTAATGAGGAGTACTGTGTGACCTTGTCAGCTTCTTTAACAATGGCCTTCCAGTAAGATGAACCATACGGGCCTTTAACCTTGTCTGGTATCCATAGAGAATTCGATGAGCCATGCTTTTCAGAAATTACTGAGTACCAAAGCGAGTCTTTCTCCAAACCAAATCTCCAACTCCATTTGGCAAGCATTGCCATATTAAAATGTGGTAAGCTTTTGACTCCAAGACCTCCTTTTTCCAATGATGTGCAGACAAGTGGCCAATTAACAAGATGTTTCTTCTTTTCCTCCGCATTGTCCCACAAGAAATCTCTGATTTTCTTCTCCAGGAGATTAGTGATTGATACAGGAGCCTTAAAGATGCTAAAATAGTACAATGGGAGACTAGTCATCACATTCTTTATAAGAGTAATTTTGCCGCCTTTTGTGAGCTGAGATCTTCCCCATATAACCAAATTATTATCAAATTTTTTCACAACAGGATCCCATAAGGCTTTCGAATTAGATTTTGCTCCCAGTGGTAAACCGAGATATGGAATGGGAAACTCATCAGTTAAACAACCAAGATTTTCTGCCCACGTTTCAAGCATAGGAGTATCTCCGATTCCGACTAATCTAGTTTTTGATTTATTAACCCTGAGACCGGAAACTAATTCAAAACATTTCAAAGCAGTGAACACAAAATGTAACTCATCCCATCCATATTTGAGAAACAAAATAGTGTCGTCAGCATAATGTAAATGCGAAATACTTCTACCACCATTCCGAACTGAAAAACCACTAAGAAAACCATTAAGAGAGAGTTTATCTAAAAATCTGGCAAACCCATCCATAGCAATATTGAAAAGTAAAGGGGAGAGCGGGTCTCCTTGTCGTATTCCCCTCGAACACCCAAAGGAACCAAATGATGAGCCATTTATCAGAATAGAGAAACTAGCAGTGGAATAACAAAACCTGACCCAATGACACCACTTATCTTTGAACCCAATTTTCCTTAAAATATCTTGCAAATACGACCAGCTGATCCTATCAAATGCTTTTTCGAGATCAATTTTACAAATAATTCCAGGAGTTTTATCTTTGATCTTTGAATCAACTAATTCATTGGCAATTAAAATGCTATCATGAATTTGTCTTCCCTCAACATAAGCAAACTGGGTTTCTGAAATGATCTTAGGAATCAAAATGCGAAGTCTAGTTGCAAGAACTTTGGAGATGATTTTGTAAATACTAGTAAGTAGACTTATGGGCCTAAGATCAAGCACACTTTCCACATGGTTCTTCTTGGGCACTAAAGAAATAAATGTGGCATTATGCAAGGGATTGATTTTACCTTCGGTGTTGAACTCATCTATGGTATTCATAACATCATCTTTAAGGAAAGACCATCACTTCTTAAAGAAGATAATTGGATATCCATCAGGTCCGGGGGCTTTAACAGCTTCAAGCTCGTTAATAGCATCGATAACTTCCTCTTCGGAGATATCTCTCTCAACCGCAATGGAATCTTCTTCAGAAATACAACCAAATTCAAGGTCTTCGATAGGTGGTCTGCTTACCAATTCTTCTTTAAAAAGATGTTGAAAATGGTTAATGATGTTATTCTTGATTTTGGTTCTGTCATCAGTTAAGACTCCATCAACCATCAGAAGCTTGATTCTGTTTAATCTTCTTCTATGCGACGCAAAACTATGGAAAAAAGAAGTATTTTTGTCTCCTTCCTTCAACCATTGCACTCGAGAACTTTGTCTTATGGATCTTTCCATCATGATACAAACTTGCTCATATTCTGTTTTTGCTTTGAGTCTTGCAGACCTTTGAGCAACACTAGCTCTCTTCCTTTCTTCATGTCTATCCACGGCATCGATTTCAAGAAGAAGCTATTGCTTTTTTAGATTGAGATTTCCCAATTCTTCTCTATTCCATTTTCTCAAAATTTTCTTTAGTGCTTCCAATTTAAACCAAAGAGTGGAGCTAGGAGTACCTGAAAATGAGAGACTATTCCACCATTCTTTCACCTTATCAAGAAATCCAGGTACTAGAAACCACATTGCTTCGAATCTAAAGGGATGAGGTCCCCAAGAGGCATCAACGGTGTCAAGTAATAAAGGCAAATGATCAGAAATAGGTCTTGATATAGCAGTTTGAACAATCATGGGAAACTTTTGTTCAAAATCCGACGTAACCAAGAACCTATCAAGTCTACATAGGATGGGATTTTCGGCACCGTTGGTCCATGTAAATCTTGCACCTTTGAGCGGCAGATCAATCAATTCATGATAAATGATAAACTCATTGAAATCAAGCATACCTTTTGTATTTCTTTTGCAAAACTTTTTCTCTTCAAAATTCCTGACAATGTTAAAATCACCACCTAAAACCCATGGCATCATAGCCCACATACCTCTAACAGCTGACAATTCCTCCCACAAATAATCCCTAACATTGTAGTGATTTGGCCCGTAGACATTTGTGAGGCAACAAGAAAACCCATCATGCTTGAAAAATCCTTCCACAGACAGAGAATAAATACCTTCAAAAGCCGAGACCACCTCAAATACATCCAAATCCCATAGCATCAACATACCACCAGAACGGCCAACTGAATTCTGAGCCACCCTCCCAAAATTGTTAGAACCACAAATTTGAAGAATATCTTTTTTAGAGCAACTTTCCAACATTGTTTCTGCAGGAAAAATAATGGAAGCTTTAGAAGATTTTATGAAATTTTTAACCACCACTCTACGAGCCTCAGAACGTAAACCCCTCACATTCCAGGAGATGAATTTGACACTCATTGATAACTTCTTCTACCCTTTCCCCTTCTCGATCCAGCACCATAATTAAGAACATCTTCATCTATGGAAATACCCAACCTCTTACACTCTCGAATTAATTTCTTGGGTATTACAGGCTGTTGTGTGGAGTTTATAAAACCAGGAGGGCTTACTACTTCATCTTCATTTAGCAAAAACTCCTGAGGCGGATTACTGACTGATTCTTCATCATCAATATCAGGTGAAAAGTGAATAGGAGTTAAATAAGATTCAGAATTGGTGTAGGAACATGAATCAGAATTAAGGATTAAAGATGAATTATTAGGTTCCCATTCTTCATCTTCAAAACTTACAACATCTTCATTTTCAAAAAGAGAATTAAGAATCGTGAGATCATCCATTGGTGGATATTTGATTCTGGGTTCTCTGTCAATAATCTTCGTAGAGAAAACAAAATCTTCGGTGGGATTAGATTTACTGTGAAATTTATTGCTTCCTTGTAACAAAACTTTACTGATTGGACCATCCTTGACCAAAGAAATTTCAATTATATGCTTGGAATATCCCAAATTGAAATTGAAATTGATACCAGATTGTAACCCAATGTTGAAGACCCTATCAATTTCAGGTGATAGCCACAAAAAAGTCACCTGAGCGCGGGGAGAAGAGGGATTACAGAAGGGGGAGAAAAGAGAGGAGGGGGAAATCGAAGTTGGGGGAAAAGAAACGGGTGCAGGACCAAGAATAGATGGAATAGAAGGGGGAGATGAAGGTGGAGGTGGGTTACACTTGGAAGGGAGAAACAATGATGAGAGAAAGTGATTGGGGATAAAAATGGATGTAGGATTGAAGGGTGAAGAGGATGCAAAACGAAAAGAAGCGGATGCAGGCGAAGAGATAGAAAGGAAATCACCATCTGTGATGGATAATTTAAAAGAAGGCCTCGGAGATGGGCTTTTAAGACAAGAGGGGACAGTTGGAAAAATAGAAGTTGGACTTGGAGTAGCAAAAGAAGATGGACTGGGTGATTTGGGCCCAAATGTTTTTTTCCAGATTTGTTTAGGAGGGATATGAGACGAATGGTAGGTTTTTGAATTTGATTTTGAAGAACGAGATGATGAGGCGTGCGAAGAAGATGCTGATAAAGAGGCATTGGAGCGAGTTGTTGAGGAGTGAGAAGCAGGAGCTACGGATAAAGAGGCATCGGAAATATAAAAAGAGTAAGCTGGACCTCTTTTTTGCCGTTTCTTGCTAGTACCAAAAGAGACAAATTTATTACACCTGCGCCTTTTTCCAATTCTACATTGACTGCTATCCAAAGAACTTTCCGACAGATTTTCCGTGGAGCTATAGAGATCTTCGGCATGAGAGGACTTGAAGATTCGAGAAGTAAATCGATATTAACAGAAACCCCAAAAATCCCGAATTGGGTATGCAATTCTATGAATCTAGGAATAGCATTGATTCCCAGTACATTTCGAATTTTCATCCTTATGCTGGACATATCACTTAGATCAAGTGTATGTTTGTCAATAACTAGAAGCTCTCCACAACATTTAGCTAGGGAGTGAAATATGTCTAATGACCAATACTGGAATGGAACTCCCGAAAAATGAACTTGGAAATCTTTATTTGTAAAAGTCTTCTGCATCCTAAGAAAATCTTGTTTCCATGCAAAGACGTTGATAGTGAGGTCGTTAAGCTTAAGATGGAAATTCCAATCATCACTTTGAAAATCAATAGACGCAGGTAATCGGATAATGGCTTGTTTTCCATTTATCGGCATGAGATCAAACTGTTCTTTAGCCTTGAAGTGGTTACTGATGGCCTCACCAATGACTTCCCAAGAAGAAACCTGATTCGAAACTGAAACGACAATGGAGTATTCCCAAAAACCAAGTGTATTGTTTGGATTTGCATGTTGCACTTCAATGATAACTATGTGGTTTCTTTTTTTGATTTTTGAGTAAACCATTGGAGCATAGTGATCACACGGGAATGGAGATATGTAGTCATATGAGCTTTTTTTCTTTTCTGGGACTTGATATCCATCAGTTTTGGGCTTTAGTAGATTGTGGTTGGGTGCTCTTTTTCGGTAGGGGTTAGGGTTCTTAGACTGGGGGAATTCTTTTGCAACATCAGACCATTTCTTGGACAAGTTAATGGGATTGGGTATTGAGGGAATGAAGGAGCTGTGAATTTTTTGATTCAAATGAGGATGAGTGGAGAAGCGGGAGTAATCAATCAACAAAGAGAGGGCAGTACCCAATCTAGCCCACCCATTGTTGTTCACCCCAGATGGAACAAAAAAGAAGATAGGATCCATTTTTTGAATATGCTGATCAAGAATGATGTGGAGGTAGGAACCTTTGTCATTTTCAGCTCTTCTAATAATCATCCATACTCGATTATCATCATATTTCCATGTTTTTGCTTGTGGATCACCATTGTTTGAAACAATGAAGAGAAGATCTCTGAGATGTGTAGCAAGTGCAACTGAAAGTTCACCTTGCACAGATGAAGTTGGGAGAAATTCTTTGATTTGTATAACATTTGCAGATCGGGATTTGTAGGTTGCAAGTCTGAATTTTTTTTTTTTTCAATTGTAACATATTGAAAAGGTTGGGATTTTAGAATAAGAGGAGCCATTCAAGTGAAGATTTATGGAAATAATTTGAGAATTTCAGAAGGAGAGATCTAGTAGGAAGATGAGCAGGTTGAAGGATAGGGAATATCGAAAGATTGGGAAGTAGGAAGAGAAGAGAAGAGAGGAGGAGAGAGAGCCATCCTCTATGTCTGCAACAACATTGGTGGCGCAGTTTTGACAAGGTGATGGTACTGCGCACAATGTGGGAGCAGTTTCTCTAAGAAATCGTTTTTTGGTTGGTAATTTTTGGGAAGCATAGAGATGCACACGAAATTTGTCTGATCCCCTAAATTACTTGACAAAACGGTGCTCAAATATTAATGTGACAGTCACTTGGGAAGAAAATAGATGTCTTCCTAGATGATGAAACGACCAATTATTTGAACCGAAAAGATGTCCAGTTTGCATTCCATGCTCGTCTTGTAGGAGTTGATAAATGGCCTATTTGCAACAAGTAAATTATTTTCTTCACCTTATGCCATGTTTGTATAGTTTTTATGTATTTTTTTTTATGTATTTTTTACTTATATACTCATCATCAATTCATCATGGTAATCATAAAAAGACCTTACTAGACGCTGACTATTTTTGTTAGTTCGAACATAGACTAATAGATTTGTACAATCAAAATTCTCCCTCCAGGAACGATGAATACCACACCAAAAATATGACTTTGATGGAGGGACGGTTGGTTATGCAACCCAAAATCAGTGTGAAATGGGATTACATATGTGAAAATGGTATAGTCCTTTCGAAGAGAATCATCCGCAACAAATCTTAAGTTCAGAAGAGCAAGGCTGAAATGAACAGAAAACATAGTAACATAAAAGCAAGACGTTAAGAAAATCCACTGGAACTAAAACATCGAACGAACAGTGGTAGGATTATCCACCAGATCATGTTTACATAAAGAGGAACTACAGCTGACAATGTAAAGATCTGTTCGTGCTGCTAGCACCCCTCCCCCTAGTGTTCCCAAAAACATTAAAAAAAATAGACATTACCACAATCTTTTGATGGCCCTTGTAAGATGAGGACCAGCCTCTTGACAAGGAAAGCTGTTGAATAATCTAAATTTTGGGTTCATTATCATGTAAAATGTTTGGCAGAAAGATCCATCGGAATCCACCTAGGTGGTTCAACAGTTTCTAACACCCTTATTGATAGTTCTACCTGTATGACAGAGTCTCTGTTTTGTTAGAATTACCTCTAAACATGTTCTAAACATGTAGATTATTCTAGAAACAAAGAATATAAGGTAAGCCTCCATAGGCATAGTTGTTAGCCTCCAAAGGCATAGTTGTTAGCCTCCATAAGCATAGTTGTTAGCCTCCAAAGGCATAGTTGTTAGCCTCCATAGGCATAGTTCTCTTCTTCTCTTTGTAAGCCTATAAATAGGCATTTGTAGTATCATTTGTAATCATCCAAAAAAATATCAAAAACATTGTATTAATGTTATCTAAATGAAAACTCATTCAATGAAACTCTTTGTTTTGATTCAATCTTGATATGGTATCAGAGCAAGGAGAAGGATCCTTGTATCTAGTGTTGAAACTTCTGCAATGGCAACCCGTCAATCAATACAACATTAAACATAAGTCCACACTGCACTCATTGTAGTAAACGTGGTCATACCAAAGACAACTGCTTTAAGATTATCGGGTATCCATATTGGTGGGATAAATGCGATCCCAAGAAAAAGAATTCGCTGCACAGACATGTAGTTAGTAATCTAACCTCCGCTATGGAAACAACCAATGGTAAGGTTTTTAATATTTCGCAAGTTGTTCCTAATAGCTCATGGATAATTGATTCGGTTACACGAGACCATATGACTTTTGATTCCAGACAGGTTTTCCTCTTAAAACATCCATACACAACTCCGTTTGCACAGCAGATGGATCTTTGGCTCTAGTAATTGGAGAACAATCATTAAATCTTACGGATACATTGAGTCTAGATTCCGTTTTAGTCGTTCCCTCTCTAAATTATAATCTATTATCAGTTTCCCAAATTACTAAAGTCTTAAATTGTGTTGTTATCTTTTGGCCTAATTCTTGTGTGTTTAAGGACATTCGAACACGGCGGACGATTGGATCTGGGGTTAGAAGAGGAAAGCTATACTATCTAGATTTGGAGTCAAAAATTTCAGAAAGATTATCTAACGCTTTAGTTGTGAATGGTACTCAGGGGGAGAAGGAGAAATCACAAATTTGGTTATGGCATAGACAGTTAGGGCATGCTTCTTTTGGCTACTTAAGAAAGCTATTTCCTAGTCTATTTTCAAAGATTGATGTTTCTAGTTTTCAATGTGAAGAATGTGAACTAGCTAAAAGCCATCGTACTTCGTTTCCATCAAGTTTAAATAAAAGTCCTATTCCATTCATGATTATTCATTCTGATATTTGGGGGCCGTCTAAACTTAACACTCTTGGAAGCGCACGATGGTTCGTCACCTTTATTGATGATTGCACTAGGATGACATGGGTTTTCTTGATGAAATCAAAAGATGAAGTGAATAATTTATTTCAGAGGTTTCACAAAGTAGTCAACACACAATACAATACAAAGATTCAAGTTCTTGAAGTGACAACGGAGGCGAATATTTAAGTCTGATTTTCAAAGATTATTTAAAAGAATGTGGTATTGTTCATCGACAACTTGTCCTAATACTCCTCAACAGTAACGGGTAGCCGAAAGGAAAAACCGTCACTTGCTTGAAGTTGTGCGCTTCATTAATATCAGCTCATATGCCGTTAACTTATTGGGGTGAAGCTCTTGCCTCTGCAGATATGTGATCAACCGTACACCTTCCAAAGACTATCATTTTTCAGACACCTTTTCAAGCTCTCAGTGAGGCAAGAGTTTCACCAACAGTTCCAAACTTGCCTCCACGTATATTTGGTTGTGTAGTATTTGTGCACTTACACAAGAACCAACGGAGCAAGTTATCTCCCCCGAGCTTTAAGATGTGTCTTCGTAGGATATCTTTGCAAGTCGGAAAGGATTTAGGTGCTACCATCCTCCAACTAAACGAATGTACATCACATTGGATGTTAAGTTTCACGAACACGTGATGTATTACTCGAAGTCTGAACTTCGGGGGAGTATGAAAAAGAAATTCAGACTCTTGACTATGAAGAAGACATAATCGAAGAAGATGTTGTTCTTTGAAATTCAAAAGAACAGAAAGTTAGTGGGAAGAAATTAACAGATAATGAAATTGAAGCTATAAATGAAGTTGAAGAAGATAATGCATATAGATCAGAAGATAATGCGGATGAAGTTGAAGAATATAATGATAGATCACCAACCCCAATCCAACCGTTAGTGAAGATGTTCTTGAACCTGCAAAGAAACAATTGCCAGAACGTCGGAATAGAGGTATCCCTAAATCTATGTATGAACCTTCGATATTTCATCAAAAGCTAAATATCCCATGAGTAATTATATCTCTAATCACCGTCGACCAATCAAATAAGTCATTTGTGAATCAATTATCTACTGTAGTTATTCCTAACAGCGTGCATGAAGCATTATCTGATCCAAAATGGAGGGAAGCTATGATCGATGAGATGAAATCCTTACAAGAAAATAATACTTGGGACATGGTTGAATGTCCGTAGGAAGGAAAGTCGTGGGATGTCGCTTGGGTTTTACGAGTCAAATACAAGGCAAATGGTGAAATTGAACGCTTTAAGGCAAGATTGGTTGCTAAAGGGTATAGCCAGACTTATGGTGTAGATTATAATGAGACATTCGCACTTTGTAGCTAAAATGAATACAAATCGAGTCTTGTTGTCTCTTGATGCAAATTTGGGTTGGCCATTGCAACGAGTTTGATGTCAAGAACGTCTTTTTTACATGGAGATTTGTCCTAAGAAGTGTATATGCAGACTTCCACCGGAATGATGGAGTCGAGTTGCATAACGGAAAAGTTTGCGGGTTAAACAAGTCACCTGTATGGTCTGAAACAATCTCCGAGAGCGTGGTTTGGAAGATTTACCAAGTCTATGAGAGCATTTGGTTATCGTCGGCAAATTCAGATCATACTTTATTCTTAAAGAAAAATCGAGGTAAGATTACGACTTTAATCATATATGTAGATGACATGATAGTTACAGGAGATGATCCAGAAGAAAGAAAGGCTCTCCAAAATTATCTATCAAGTGAATTTCGGATGAAGGATCTTGCTTCTTTAAAATACTTCCTTGGAATTGAAGTATCTCGATCAACAAGGAATATTCTTGTCACAAAGAAAATATGCCCTTGATTTGTTGGAGGAAACAGTATGACAGCATGTCAACTCAGTAGATACACCAGATAGAGCCAGGTTTGAAATTATGTTCGGATGGCAACCAAGTACCTGTTGATAAAGGAAGATACCAAAGGCTCGTGGGTAGACTAATGTACTTGGCACATACAAGACCCGATCTTGCATATGCATTGAGTATTGTTAGTCAATTCATGCATAATCCTAGAGAAACACATATGAATGCGGTAATGCTAATCCTAAGATACCTGAAGTCTGCTCCAGGAAAAGGGATCTTGTTTAAGAAAGGTCAAGACTTTAAAAGTATGGAGGCATATCTTGATTCGACCATGGTGGGTCATGTGATGATATGAGGTCTACTTCAGATATTTTACCTTCGTTGGGGGTAATCTTGTTACATGGAGAAGCAAAAAACAAGGAGTTGTTTCACGATCAAGTGCAGAGGCCGAATGGCGAGGTATGGCGCCTGGTATCTGCGAAGTTATGTGGTTAAAACGTCTGCTAAATGAATTGGGGTATCCTCTAGGAAACCAATTCGTTTGTATCTACGATAACAAAGCGGCGTGTGATATTGCACACAATCCATTCATCATGATCGCACAAAACATGTGGATATAGATAGGTTCTTCATTAAAGAGAAGTTGGATAATGGGATCGTGGAGTTACCTAGAATTAGATCGGAAGAAACAGTGTGTTGATATTCTAACTAAAGCGATTCCAAGTAAAATATTTACGAAGTTTGTTGGCAAGCTAGGCATGAGCGACATATATGCACCAGCTTGAGGGGGAGTGTTAGAATTACCTCTAAACAAGTTCTAAACATGTAGATTATTCTAGAAACAAAGAATATAAGGTAAGCCTCCATAGGCATAGTTGTTAGCCTCCAAAGGCATAGTTGTTAGCCTCCATAAGCATAGTTGTTAGCCTCCAAAGGCATAGTTGTTAGCCTCCATAGGCATAGTTCTCTTCTTCTCTTTGTAAGCCTATAAATAGGCATTTGTAGTATCATTTGTAATCATCCAAAAAAAAATATCAAAAACATTGTATTAATGTTATCTAAATGAAAACTCATTGTTTTGATTCAATCTTGATATGTTTGGCCATCAGATCAAATGGAATTTGAACCATGTATTTGCTCAACTAGTTGGGTATTGATACAACAAGCAGGACTAGTGCTGATGCATATAAATTTACAAACTAGGATATAAACTAAAATAAAAACATCAGAAAACAATTACATTGTACATAAGATATTTTCTTCTACCGAAAAGAACTTCACAAATTGAGAGAGGGAAAATCAATATGAGAAAGAAATGTAGATGCCGTCATTTCTAGATCATCAAGTCGGATCTTGTAAGGCTTATGTTTTTCATCAAAGTAGTGTAGAAAGATTACCAAATGCCCTAGGTGATAAATTTAGCTGATTATCGAGTAGGAGGAATTTTAATTCCCTGAGAGGAAAAATCATTATGCTGAGGCTACTTATGATGATGCTTTTAGAAACTCTGCCATGGATTTGCAGTAGAGATCTGTTTTTTTTTTTTAGGGTTTTGTTTTCTTACTCCACGGGGAGGAACTGGTTATTGTGGAGGAGAACTACTTCTTCTTATAAAGGCCCCGAGAGCTTTAGGGTTATGATCTAACGGATGATGAACATGTTGAGACTGACCAACTTATCATTGATAGACGGCCATGATTGCGTGTTTGTACACGTTCATTTTCAACCATTAGCTCTGAGTCAAAGTCTTACTAAAATCCAACTAAATGTTGAAGGGCCATTTTTATTCATTGATTCTTTGCACTTCATGATGCTGAAGCGAGAATGTCGTAATTAAGCTGGTGCATGTTATTATTAGATTGTGCATACTTCATTCAGATTGGTAATATAATTGTATTCAGATTGATAGATAAAGCAGAATAGTAAGTGTTACTGTGCCTTGAAAATTTATGATTTGGTTGACAAAGATATCAAGTTAATATTCCGGCCAGTTCTGTCCGTTCAATTGCTTTTAAAGTTTTATTAGTATGGAAAAAATGGTATTTTTTCCTTCAAAAGCTTTCTTCATTTCAAGAATGATTAGTTGAGTACTATTACATGATCTACAACATATAAACATTACTTGGAAGACGATTAACTCTAAGCTAGATGAGGAGAATTGATGTGGGAGACCACATAAGAAGAAAATCTGCTTCTACTCTCAAAAATCATTGCATTCTTTTTGTTTTGCGAATTATGCAACAAATTACAGCCGAAACAAAGTTCTATCATTATCCACTACACAACAGCATGAACCATTGACTGCTAAAGATGAACTGAAGTCGAAAAGAAGAATAAGAGCAAGAAGCATTGATACTTAAAGATGAGCTAGATGCAGCTTCTATTCAAAGACTGCAACAACAAAAAACGTACATTCCAACTCAGAGGATAGAAACACTAAGAGGGAACATGGAAAAACTGACGGCAAAGCGCTAACAACTATAAAATTCAACAAAAGAAAATCACTAAAATTGCCACCTCCAAAAGTATGAATGACTCGCATACTAATATCTGAGTTGGGAATATCTCTGTACTGTCATACTAATATCTTTGTACTGTCACCTAAGTAGGGAATGATTTTGGGAACAAAACTAAATGAACAACAAAATAGCTTTAAGATATAAAGAGATAACAAATTTGAAATGATCTGCACCCATGTTAGTCTTTTTTATAGGAAATTAGCAAGCATTGTCAATTTATCATCACTTATTATTTTATTTCGATACAAGGTTCTATCGAGCACCAAAATGAATATGTATGTAATGTAACTATCAAATAAATAAGATCTAAACTGTAGGTCTGCAAAGAAATTTTTATCCAACAATTGAAATGTAAGCTCTGAACAGATCTTTCTATGTGCAGATAAGAATACACTATCCAAAAAACTCCTACTAAAACAAACAGGATACATTGAAAAACTTAAAGATTCTCTAATTCAACGATTACCAAATATCTCTGCAAATATACATTGACCTCCCACAATCGGACACCCAATAATGTTGGTTGTAAGTATGTAACGTCACTAGTCCATAATTGATCTGTTTGGGATGTAAATCAGCAGCAGTAGTGTTACTGCTGAGGTTGAAGTCGGCGTTGAGCTGAATCTAGAGTCTGCCTAGAAAACCCAAAATATGAATGTCAGTGTTCTGAGAAAATCAACGAAATCAAACCCCATTATTTTACAGATCAGATCTTACCAGAAGTAAGGAAGATGGCCGATACATAGATGGAATAAACGCAACCACATAGATTTGAGAGGATAAGTCATTATAACAACAATTTCAAAGATTTGTGGATCTCTCTTATATTTGATCTCCAAGTGCAAAGGTTTCCATATAAAACTCAAACTCGGATCATAACTCCCCATCTGATTTTAGAATCGGCAAGCCTCCGGTTACTGGTTTTTCCAATCAACGCCGCCTCACTCTGGTGGTCTCCAACCCTTGTGTAAAACTTCTACTGATATCTTAGGGTTTCGTTTGCTTTTATATAAGGATGCAAGAAGCCCTTGAGCTCATTTCAATGGACAATTGTTTGCATCCCAGTAAGGAGGAGGAGGCCCTACTATTACAAATTACAATATCCTACTCGTTATTACACAAGAGAAAAAGTTTGTATCGATAGCCGTTTTACTAAGGGCACACTTAACAATATTTCCATCGTTTAGGTTGAAAGACTTGCTGTTCTTTTTCATATTTCTCTCAAGCAAACAAGGATACAACATAAAGTCATCACAGTAGAACTGCCAGTTTGGTTTTCCTTGCAATCAGTACAATTAGCTGTTGGAACACACAAGTCAGCCATCCGACGTGTTTTCTCTATCCAATAGGGTCATTGTAATTACAGTTGTAATCCAGCTGTACTCCAGCTGTAATGTCTGTATTCTCTGTAAGAAAGCTATATAACAGCTTCTCTATCCTTTGTAATCTTTGAGTCTGTTTGAATAAACTTTGTATTACAATTCACAGATTCCTTCATTAGCATCGCAAAATGTGTATGATTCTTTGAAGTGACAAAACACAAGGTTACTAAGGATAGGCAAATTGACAAATTGCTCCCGTAATCCAAGCAAGCGAAATCCTTGAGAGTGGGAGTTTTCTCAGTAGCAGGAAGGAATGCATTTCTTTTTATAGATAACATTAGCAGCGATAAAGAGAAAGCAGTACGTGGCAGCGGTATTGACACCATCACAACATTAGCAATTCCTTCACTGGCCTAATATAGTAATATGGAAGGCCTAGCGCAGCACGCAGTTCCATGACTTAGAGTAGAAGGTAAGCTCACAGTCCCGAAGAAACCTGACTCCTACCCCTCACCTATTTGTGCATGGGAGTATTTCAATCCTAGTGTGAATCGGTAGGGATTTTTTTGGAAATTTTGGTGTATCATGGGGTCAAGTTTGATGGTATGATTGATATTTTATCCTCTTAAAGGGCCACATAGTAAAATGTTGAAGTGGAAAGAAGCTATGCTTCCCAGCTAATGAATTGTAACAAATGTATGAAAGTAAATAATGCTGTTGTTTCAAGAGAAGCAACAAAGAGAGTGGTTTTGGTTGTTCGCAGTTGTTTGTAATTGCTAAACTAAAGTACGTAGACTAACAAGTGAAACTTTTGTTTAAGTGTTACAGTCAAGAACTTATTCTACCGTCTCAATCCATTCTCTACTAGGACTAAATGGCACAATCTTGATAACAATATTGTAAGAAATTGGTCAAGTTCTTAAATTTTTACATGACAGTCCTGGAACACCAAATATTCAAAAAGTCATTTGGTCCATTCCAAGTTTATTCATTTATACACACTGCAACAATACAGAATCACATTCACATCAAGATTGCAATTTCTGACCAAATTTATTTCGAATTAACATTCTTTTGACAAACCTGAAAGAACTAGCAGCACAATAGAATATTCAAAACCAATTTTAACAGCTACTATTAGCATCATTATTCCAAACCAGCTCAAAATATGGTGTAACAATAAAAGTTATGGTACAGATTATCCCAATCTTTCTGCATATCCAAAGCATACAATTAACATATCAATAACAATATCACAAACAAGACTCCCCATTCCACTGATGAGTGGAGTCGTCGCTATATTTACCCAGATGTGTTCCTTGTCCGATCAAGCTGTTGAGTTGCTCGTACGTGGCTCCAAGTCCTTCATGGCTTCACCTATAACACACGAACTTTGTTGTTATAATGCTCTCTACTACGACGATTAAATGGCACAATCTTAATAACAAAATTGTAAGAAATTGGCCTAGTTCTTATAATTTTTACATGATGGTGCTGGCACAACCAGATGTTCAAAAAGTAATTTGGTCAACAAAATAAAAATCACATTCACATCTAAAATTGCAAATTCTGAATTTTCTTTAGAATTATATAGCTATAAAATAGCAGCACATCGATTACAAACTAAAATCTCATTCTTGCAGAAAATGATTACATAGATTTTTTAATTTGAGAGAAAAAATCATTGGAAAAATAAGGAGCAGATACAGTCATCGGCTTCTCCTGATCTAGAAAGTCAATTTCAGAAAGTTTGTAAGGCTCGTGCAACTGCAAGTGGCAAACAGATATAAGAAATATCGGTCTCTCTTGATGAATATATGGAAGTCATCCAGGTCCGTAATCTTTCAAGCAAAATCACGTGCTTCCCATGAAAAATTAAATTTTTGAGAGGAGAAGTCATTATGCTAGAACATTCGGGTTGCTGATGATGATCCTAAATTATTTTCCATGAATTTCAGTGATGTAGTAGAAGAGATCTGTTGTTGTGATGTAGTAGAAGAGATCTGTTGTTGTGATGTAGTAGAAGATATCTGTTGTTGTTATTTAGGGTTAGGGTTTCTTTCATACTCTATAGGGAGGAACTAGTAACTGGCAACGAAAACTTACTTCTTCTTATAAAGGCTGGAGAGCTTATCAAGATTGAACCAAAATAGAGAGATTCATTGATTGAGTGTTTAGATAACAAGAATACAATGTTTTTGATATTTTTGGATGATTACAAATGATACTACAAATGCCTATTTATAGGCTTACAAAGAGAAGAAGAGAACTATGCCTATGGAGGCTAACAACTATGCCTTTGGAGGCTAACAACTATGCTTATGGAGGCTAACAACTATGCCTTTGGAGGCTAACAACTATGCCTATGGAGGATTACCTTATATTCTTTGTTTCTAGAATAATCTACATGTTTAGAACATGTTTAGAGGTAATTCTAACACTCCCCCTCAAGCTGGTGCATATATGTCGCTCATGCCTAGCTTGCCAACAAACTTCAGAAATATTTTACTTGGAACTGCTTTAGTTAGAATATCAGCTACCTATTCTTCCGATCTAATTCTAGGTAACTCCACGATCCCATTATCCAACTTCTCTTTAATGAAGAACCTATCTATATCCACATGTTTTGTGCGATCATGATGAACTGGATTGTGTGCAATATCACACGCCGCTTTGTTATCGCAATACAAACGAATTGGTTTCCTAGGAGGATACCCCAATTCAAGTTAGCGACGTTTTAACCACATAACTTCGCAGATACCCAGCGCCATACCTCGCCATTCAGCCTCTCTTGCACTTGATCGTGAAACAACTCCTTGTTTTTTGCTTCTCCATGTAACAAGATTACCCCCAACGAAGGTAAAATATCCTGAAGTAGACCTCATATCATCACATGACCCACCATAGTCGAATCAAGATATGCCTCCATACTTTTGAAGTCTTGACCTTTCTTAAACAAGATCCCTTTTCCTGGAGCAGACTTCAGTATCTTAGGATTCGCATTACCGCATTCATATGTGGTTCTCCAGATTATGCATGAATTGACTAACAATACTCAATGCATATGCAAGATCGGGTCTTGTATGTGCCAAGTACATTAGTCTACCCACGAGCCTTTGGTATCTTCCTTTATCAACAGTACTTGGTTGCCATCCGAACATAATTTCAAACCTGGCTCTCATCGGTGTATCTACAAAGTTGACATGCTGTCATACCTGTTTCCTCCAACAAATCAAGGGCATATTTTCTTTGTGACAAGAATATTCCTTCTGTTGATCGAGATACTTCAATTCCAAGGAAGTATTTTAAAGAAGCAAGATCCTTCATCTGAAATTCACTTGATAGATAATTTTGGAGAGCCTTTCTTTCTTCTGGATCATCTCCTGTAACTATCATGTCATCTACATATATGATTAAAGCTCTAATCTTACCTCGATTTCTTTTTAAGAATAAAGTATGATTTGAATTTGCCTGGCGATAACCAAATGCTCTCATAGACTTGGTAAATCTTCCAAACCACGCTCTCGGAGATTGTTTCAGACCATACAATGACTTGTTTAACCTACAAACTTTTCCGTTATGCAACTCTGACTCCATCATTCTTGGTGGAAGCTGCATATACACTTCTTCGGACAAATCTCCATGTAAAAGGCGTTCTTGACATCAAACTGTTGCAATGGCCAACCCAAATTTGCAGAAGAGACAACAAGACTCGCACCTATATTCATTTTAGCTACAAAAGCGAATGTCTCATTATAATCTACACCATAAGTCCTGCTATACCCTTTAGCAACCAATCTTGCCTTAAAGCGTTCAATTTCACCATTTGCCTTGTATTTGACTGTAAAAACCCAGCGACATCCCACGACTTTCTTTCCTTCTGGAAATTCAACCATGTCCCAAGTATTATTTTCTTGTAAGGATTTCATCTCATCGATCATAGGTTCCCTCCATTTCGCATCAGATAATGCTTCCTGCACGCTGTTAGGAATAACTACAGTAGATAATTGATTCACAAATGACTTATTTGATTCTGTCAGATGGTGATTAGAGACATAATTACTCATGGGATATTTAGCTTTTGATGAAATATCAGGTTCATACATAGTTTTAGGGATACCTCTATTCCGATGTTCTGGCAATTGTTTCTTTGCAGGTTCAAGAACATCTTCAGCGAACGGTTGTATTGGGGTTGGTGATGTATCATTATCTTCTTCAACTTCATCTGCATTATCTTCTGATCCATCTGCATTATCTTCTTCAACTTCATTTATAGCTTCAATTTCACCATCTGTGTTAATTTCTTCCCCACTAACTTTCTGTTCTTTTGGAATATGAAGAACAACATCTTCTTCGATTATGTCTTCTTCATAGTCAAGAGTCTAAATTTCTTTTTCATACTCCCCCTGAAGTTCAGACTTCGAGTAATACATCACGTGTTCGTGAAACTTAACATCCAATGTGATGTACATTCGTTTAGTTGGAGGATGGTAGCACCTATACCCTTTCTGACTTGCAGCATATCCCACGAAGACACATTTTAAAGCTCGGGGAGATAACTTGCTCCGTTGGTTCTTGTGTAAGTGCACAAATGCTACACAACCAAATATGCGTGGTGGCAAGTTTGGAACTGTTGGAAACTGTTGCCTCGAGAGAGCTTGAAATGGTGTCTGAAAAATTATAGTGCTTTGGAAGGTGAAGCGGTTGATCACATATGCTTTGCAGAGGTAAGAGCTTCACCCCAATAAGTTAACGGAATATGAGCTGATATTAATGAAGCACGCACAACTTCAAGCAAGTGACGGTTTTTTCTTTCAGCTACCCCATTCTGTTGAGGAGTATTAGGACAAGTTGTCTGATGAACAATACCACATTCTCTTAAATAATGTTGAAAATCAGTACTTAAATATTCGCATCCGTTGTCACTTCGAAGAACTTGAATCTTTTTATTGTACTGTGTGTTGACTAATTTGTGAAACCTCTGAAATAAATTATTCACTTCATCTTTTGATTTCATCAAGCAAACCCATGTCATCCTAGTGCAATCATCAATAAAGGTGATGAACCATCGTGCGCTTCCAAGAGTGTTAACTTTAGACGGCCCCCAAACATCAGAATGAATAATCATGAATGGAATAGGACTTTTATTTAAAATTGATGGAAACAAAGTACGATGGCTTTTAGCTAGTTCACATTCTTCACATTGAAAACTAGAAACATCAACCTTTGAAAATAGACTAGGAAATAGCCTTTTTAAGTAGCCAAAAGAAGCATGCCCTAACCATCTACGCCATAACTAAATTTGCGATTTATCCTTCTCCCCCTGAGTACCATTCATAGCTAAAGCATTAGATAATCTTTCTGAAATTTTTGACGCCAAATCTAGATAGTAGAGCTTTCCTCTTCTAACCCCAGATCCAATCGTTCGCCGTGTTCGGATGTCCTTAAACACACAAGAATTAGGCCAAAAAATAACAACACAATGTAAGACTTTAGTAATTTGGGAAACTGATAATAGATTATAACTTAAAGAGGGAATGACTAAAACCGAATCTAGACTCAATGTATCAATAAGATTTAATGATTGTTCTCCAATTATCGGAGCCAAAGATCCATCTCATTGTGCAAACGGAGTTGTGTATGGATGTTTTAAGAGGAGAAACCTGTCTGGAATCAAAAGTCATATGGTCTGTGCAACCCGAATCAATTATCCATGAGTTATTAGGAACAACTTGCGAAACATTAAAAACCTTACCATTGGTTGTTTCCATTGTGGATGTTAGATTGCTAACCACATGTGCTGCTGCAACGGAGTTCTTTTTCTTGGGATCGCGCTTATCCCACCAATCTGGATACCCGACAATCTCAAAGAAGTTGTCTTTGGTATGACCACATTTATTACAATGAGTGCAGGTGGCGGACTTATCTTTAATGTTGTATTGACGACGGGTTGCCATTGCAGAAGTATCAACTTCAGTTCCTTTGTTCATTGTAGTATGCCGGACAGATTCACGTCGTACCAAAGCATAACAAGGTTCTAATTCAAGTATGGGATCCTTCCTTAGAATTCCCCACGTATTTGTTCAAATTCACCGTCTAAACCAGCAAGAAAATATTCACCCTCATACGTTGAACTGATTTTCGATATAGTTCAACATCTTTTTCATTTTCCATAATCACCTTATCCCGGTGATCTAGCTCATCAAGATTTCTACTAATTCCCCATAATAGACCTGGAGTGGTCTACCATTTTGCCTGGCAGAGAAAGCCCTTTGATTTAGGATATAAATTTGTAGTTCATCTCGCTCCATCATAGAAAGCCTTAGAAACAAGATCCCAGATCTCACGAGCAGTAGGTAAACGAATATATCGTTTCATTATTTCTGTGACATAGACATTAATAGCCATCTCTTGACCTTTTGATTTTCTGCGTACCATTTATCATACTTGTCATCATTTTTAGATGGAACTGGAGACGTACCGTGAATAAAGGAGATCTTATCCTTCTCAGCAATATGCATCTCAATGATTTGAGACCACAGATCATAATTTGATTCATCCAAAGTAATTCCTGCCTTGAACGATGACCCATCGGATTGAAAAATAATTGTGTCGGAAGGTTTTGTGGTTTTAGAATTTTCTGTATCTGAATCTTCCATGGTTCAATACTAGATACAAGGATCCTTAACCTTGCTCTGATACCATATCAAGATTGGGCCAAAATAGAGAGATTCATTGATTGAGTGTTTAGATAACAAGAATACAATGTTTTTGATATTTTTGGATGATTACAAATGATACTACAAATGCCTATTTATAGGCTTACAAAGAGAAGAAGAGAACTATGCCTATGGAGGCTAACAACTATGCCTTTGGAGGCTAACAACTATGCTTATGGAGGCTAACATCTATGCCTTTGGAGGCTAACAACTATGCCTATGGAGGCTTACCTTATATTCTTTGTTTCTAGAATAATCTACATGTTTAGAACATGTTTAGAGGTAATTCTAAAAGAGCTGCCGTTTTTAGTTTAGGGTTAAGTTTTGATGGTTGATTTATGATCTAACGGATGATTTGTATGTTGAGACTAACCGTATTTGTTTGACCACCATATCTTTCATAGACGCCTATGATTATGGTTTCGTTAGGCGTGGAAGTTATTTCTTTAAAGCCATTTTATTTTATTTTATTGCACTTTGATAAATCATAAATCTATGTTCAATCTACTGCATCCATCGAAGTAGAGAAGTCCGTTCAATTTCTTGACCATTTTCTTCAAGTTTCCTACCAAACCAAAAGTGCTAGTTTAGGCTTTTCTAATCCCATCAAGAAAGCCAAATGAGTCGGTTAAGAATTTCTGTGTACCAGTATTTGACCTTGGGCATGGGTGTCAGTTCCCAAAGAGCAGGAGGATGTAAATTTTTTGCAGACTACGGTAGATCCTTCTGCTGTGAGCCAGTTGAATTCCTAAATCATATGTCGGACATTGTTTCTCTCAGTCCAAAAAGAACAACACACAGCTGCGGGTATAAGGTTCAATATAAATTTTCCTAGCAGATGAACAAATTGTGGAAAGGGCACAAACTTTTCATCTCCGCCCAATGCAACTTAACTTAAATTTATATCTATGACTATAAAATTAATAAAATCACGAAATTACGGGAAGCTCTAAATTACTTTGCAGATGAATCACAGCTACAAGATATAGAAGTAGTACTTCATAACTCTGACTGACAAGCATTACCACTAGAGTTCCTATTTCTGCATGGATAGGTTGATGAAGTGAAAACAAAGTAGGAACAACATTTTCCTATTTCTGCATGGATAGGTTGATGAAGTGAAAACAAGGTATCAAGGCACTCCACCATTTTCCTGAATACCTAGAGAGGAGCTGCAACAATGTACCGTAAACGCCTCCTACAGAAGCAGCTCAAAATCGACGCCAGAATATATAAAAAACGAATTACCAAATTCTACTCTCATTTTTAGTAGTTTTAACCATCAAACAATCACTAACACATCCCCACACATAAAAGAAAAACTAGATCGGTTAGAAACATGGGGAGATATCTCTGCACAAATAGCATAAAGATATAAAGAGATAACAAAACTTGAAACTGATCTGCACCCATGTTAGTCTTTTTTATAGGTAATTGATAGGCTTAGAAAGATACCTACTTCTATGTAAAAACTGCAAGTGCACAGTTTCGGCAAGCAACACAGGGCAAGCACAGGTCGAACCACAGAGACTTGGGTAGTGGTAGTTGATTCTAAAGAAGACTAACTGATTTCTATTCTAATGTAACACAAAGGGTTTGGTTTTGATGTCGAAACGACAAGATATAGTTGTTGAACAAGTAGATATGCAAAAACAGTTTGTAATAAGTAATTAAAGAGTACTAGGGTCTTCAAATCCACCACTAGCCTACACTATATATTCAACTAGTAATATTATTCTTGTCCTTATAGAAGATTCAAGTCTACCGTATATCTAAGGAGTTTCTCCGATGGATAATTTAATCACAACTAAAGTATTTCTCCAAAGCATTAACTGTCTAATTAAAGCACAACTAATCTAAGGATCAATAATATTTTTAAGCATGAGTTGCAGCATAATCAACAAAGTGGTATTCTAACTACAATGGATACATGGCATACATTGTGAGAGCAAAATGTTGATAAACTTGAATTAAATTCGATCTCCAAATCATTTTAAACATTCAAGAAAAACACACAAAGTATAAATAACATAGAAGCAGACTAGGGATTCATATAAACCCTAACAAAGAGTTTTTAGAACATCATAAATGAAATTAAAACAGAAAATATAATGTCTGAGAACCCCTCCGCCGGGTCTGCCCAATGAGCGAAGAATTCGAACTTATTTATAGGATGAAATAACCGACACAGCGTGCACCTCTCATCAGACACATTCGTTGGATGCTTCACTTTCGGCGCATGTGAAATATTCTTCATGCTTTGTCTCTTCGAATTCCTACCACTTTCTTCTCTTTCCTCTCTTATTCCCACGCAGCTTCTCTTCTCACTCCCACGTCTTCTCATTCCTCCCGCTTTCTTCTGTCCTTTTCTTCCCCCAACGTCTCTCCCTTTTGTCTTCTTTCACGCCCACTTTCTTCTTTTCTTTACACTTTCTTTCTTCCTCCCACGTGGATTCTCTTGTCACTCCCACGTCTTCTCTTTCCTTTTCTTCCCCCAACGTCTCTCCCTTTTGTCTTATTTCACGCCCACTTTCTTCTTTTCTTTACACTTTCTTTCTTCCTCCCACGTGGTGATGTTTCAAATAAACAAAATAAGTATGGGAGATGACTCCCACTAGATGATGTTTAAACGAGAATGAGTGGGTGAGGTGGGACTGTCGAGCGTGGATAAGAAAGGAGAAGGTTGGTAGGGGAGTGTTTGGTTGCTGCTCGGCTAGGGGAATGTGATAGATGCTAGAGTATGTGGTGGGTGTAGCGAACGTTGATGCACCGAGTGAAGACACTGTTGGATGCAGCTCTTTGACTCGATCCTATGGTTCAGGACGGAGGCGGGTTTGGATTCGGGTATGGGATCGGATATGGGTATCACAAGCCCATATAGTTGTAAACAGGTTGTAACCGACGTGCACGCGGGTTGAAACTTCTCTTCCGCAGTAGCTAGTCTCCAATTCTCTGCTCTTTTGGCTCCTAATTCTTCCAAGCTTTATGTAGTACTTAAAAACACAAAATTAAATAATACTAATATTTATTCTTGAAAATGGTAAAAATGCAGAATTTGGGATAATATATTACTTTGAAGCGCGAAAGATGAGTTAAGTGCCAATGAAAAGGTGTATGAATATGCAATATTTGGCACTCATCAGTAATTGCCAAGCATTATCATCACTTGTATTATTTTATTTTGACCCAAGGTTCTATCAAGCACCAAAATGAGTATGCATGTAATGTAACTATCAAATAAATAAGATCTAAACGGTAGTGTTTTGTTATTACCAACGGCTCTTCCAATCACAATAAATAGAGAATTGAAATAGAAATGAAAACAAATGTAAAACAGACACACACACAACACAAGGATTTATAGTGGTTCGATCAAGATGATCTACATCCACTTTGGAAGACGACGATAACGTTGCACTATGATATGAACAAGATTACAAGAGTATAAACGCCTCTCAAGAACAAGACCTTGTTCTTGCTCTTACACTCTATAATACACTACTACTTCTCTCTATGTTTTGGAACTGATTTTGGGATGCTGATTTACAATGAAACTACACTCCTTATATAGGTTTCAAGAAGGGATATATGGTTCCACTCCACTTGAGTTCACTTGAGTGACAACTAAACAATAGCCCAAAGTTTATCCGAAAGTTTCATTCCACTAGCCCAGCCGAAAGTTTCCACCACCTAAAGTTTCCACCACCGAAAGTGCTTAGTAAAGCTACCACCGACAGTACCTACTGTCCACAACCGAAAGTGGATGGTCATTTTTCAAGGCATTATCAACAAATCTCCACCTTGACTTGAATACCATCATCGCTCATCATCATCTTCTTCGCTCATCCCCACAAGGGCTCTCAACACCTGTTGACACCAACCAAGTTCAAGAAGTGCTTGAACTTGATACTTGGAACTGGCTTCGTCAACATGTCTGCAGGGTTATCCGTTGTAGGAACCTTTAGCATCGCTATCCTACCTTCCTCAACTGCATCCTTGATAAAATGATACCTGACATCGATGTGCTTCGTTCTCTCATGATACATCTAGTTCTTGGTCAAGTGAATGGCACTTTGACTGTCACAGGAACAAAGTTGCATTCTCTTGTTTGAAACCCAAATCACCAACCAAACCCATCAACCATATACCTTCCTTCATCTGCTCAAGCGGCTGCCATGTACTCGCCTCGATTGTAGACAATGCAACTGTGCTTTGCAAAACCGACCTCCAACCGATAGTACTACCACACAATGTAAAAGTATAACCTCACAATGACCTTCTTCTATCAAGATCACCCGCATAATCAGAATCAACATAACCCACAACATTTTTCGAATCACCATAGTGTTTATCAAACACTAAACCAACATCTGTACTTCCCCTTAGATACTTCAAAATCCACTTTACAGCTTGCCAATAAGCCTTCCTGGGACTTCCCATGTATCTACTTACCACACTCACAGCTTGTGCGATATCCGTCTTTGTACAAACCATAACATACATGATGCTACCAACTGCGCTTTCATATAGAACTCGAGACATATACTCTGCCTCATCTGCAGTTTGAGGTGATTGCTTTCTAAAAAGTTTAAAATGAGCTGCCAAAGGAGTACTTACTGGTTTTGCATCTTTCATACCAAACCTCTCCAACACCTTCTCGATGTAAGCCTTCTGGGACAAATGAAACTTTCCTTCAGCTCGGTTTCTATGAATCTCCATGCCCAATATCTTCTTTGCTGCACCCAAATCCTTCATCTCAAACTCACTACTCAACTGCTCTTTCATCTTCTGTATCTCTGACATGTATTTGCAAGCAATCAACATATCATCAACATACAAGAGTAAATACATAAATGAACCATCTTGGAGTTTCCTGTGATATACACAACTATCATACTTACTCCTGTCATAGCCATTTGCTACCATAAACGTATCAAAACATTCATACCACTGCCTTGGATATTTCTTTAAACCATATAAAGATTTCTTCAACAAACATACATGATCTTCTTTTCCAGGAACTTCAAACCCCTTTGGTTGTTGCATATAAATACGCTCTTCCAAATCACCATGAAGGAAAGCTGTCTTAACATCTAGTTTTTCCAATTCTAGATCTTTCAAAGCAACTATAGCAAGCAATGTTCTAATAGAACTATGTTTAACAACAGGAGAGAATACCTCATTGTAGTCAATGCCTTCTCTTTGCGTAAACCCCTTTGCCACAAGCCTTGCCTTGTACCTTGTTCCTTCACCATCTGAAGTACCTTGTTTCTTCTTGAAGACCCATTTGCTTCTAACAATCTTCTGCCCTTTTGGTCTTGCAACTATCTCCCAAGTGCCATTCTTGTCAAGAGACTCAATTTCTTCAATTGCGGATGCTCCCCATTCTGCTGATTCTTCACCACCGATTGCTTATTCATAGGTTGTTGGATCATCCCTATCTATGCTTTCACCTACTGCAAATGCATATGCAACCAAATCAGCATGGCCGTATCTTTGAGGTGCTTTAATTAGCCTCCTCTCTCTGTCTCTTGCAAGATTGTACTGATGACCTTGTGCTTCTTCTTCCTGGGAAGGTTCTTGCACAATATCTTGATCATCATCATCATCAGAAATAACAGTCTTATTGCATCCTTGAACTTGCACCTCAAGTTCCACCTTGTCACCAAGCTCCACCTTATCACTAACACCCTCTTCAGCTTCTCCATCTATTTCTTCATTCTTTGGCTTCAACATCGATTGCTCATCAAATTTCACATCTCTGCTGATAAGAAACTTGTTTGATCTTTCTGCTGGACACCATAACCTGTAGCCTTTCACGCCCTTTGCATACCCAAGAAATATACACTTCTTTGCTCTAGGCTCTAGCTTCCCCTCATTCACATGAGCATAGGCTAGACATCCGAATATCTTCAAGTCTTCATAGTTAGCATGCGAACCTGTCCAAACTTCATTTGGAGTCTTGCACTCAATGGCAGTCGATGGAGATCTGTTCACTAAATAAGCTAATGTGTTTGTTAACGCTCTCGCCCAAAATCGCTTTGGTAACCTGTCATTGGAGAGCATGCACCGTGCCTTCTCCATTATGGTTCTGTTCATCCTTTCTGCAACACCATTTTGCTGTGGTGTTTTTTCTGATCAAGCGGTGTCTCACAATCCCTTGCTCCTTGCAGAACTCGTTGAACTCACCCCCACAAAATTCCAAACCATTGTCTGTCCTCAAGCACTTGATTTGTCTTCCGGTTTGCTTCTCAACCATAGTCTTCCATTGCTTGAACTTGACAAAAGTTTCATCTTTGTGTTTAAGTATGAATACCCATACTTTTCTGGATAAATCATCAATGAACGTCAGCATATATCTACCACCACCATGTGAATCGACCCGAGAAGGACCCCAAAGATCATAATGAATATAATCCAGAATACCTTTGGTGTTATGAATAGCTGTACTAAACTTGACTCTACACTGCTTTCCAAAGACACAATGTTCACAGAAATCAAGCTTGCCTGTTTCTATGACCACAAAGCAATCCCTCGCTTCCTCAAAACAGCCAACCCCCTCTCGCTCATATGCCCTAGACGCATATGCCACAACTTGGTAGTATCATCATCAGAACTTGAAGAACATACCGCTGCATCACCCGTCACAGTAGTACCTTGCAGCGTATAAAGACCATTAATTCTCTCGCCCTTCATTATTGTAAGACTTCCTCTTGAGACACGAATAACTCCACCTTCACCTTGATACTTGCAGCCATTTGAATCAAGCGTACCCAAAGAAATAAGATTTCTTCTCAGGTCCGGAACATGCCTAACTTTAGTTAAAGTCCTCACTATACCGTCATACATCTTAATTTGAATTGTACCTACACCCACCACTTTACAAGTGACATTGTTTCCCATAAGAACTTTACCACCTTCTCTAGCTTGATAAGTAGTAAACCACTCTTTATGAGGACACATGTGAAAAGTAAACCTCGAATCAAGAATCCACCCGTTCTCCGAGCTTTCGGTATGAACCGTGAGAACCGCTCCATCATCACTTTCTGCTTCAACATTTGCTGCGGTGCCTTGGTTGGTATTCTTCTCGACAGTCTTCAATTTTGGACAATCCTTCTTGAAATGCCCCTTTTCCATACAATGAAAGCAATAGAATTTACCGGATTTTGATTTAGACCTTGATTTTGATCTACTCCTATCAAAACCGCCTTTTTGGTTTCCTCTTCCTCTAACAAACAACCCATCTCCCGAATTATCTTTACCGTCGATACCCGTCTTCTTTAACTCATTAGAGTTCAAGGACGCTTTAACGTCTTCCATGGAAATTGTATTTTTTCCATACATTACGGTATCAACAAAATTTTCATAAGATGGTGGTAAGGAACAAAGCAAACCCAAAGCTTGGTATTCATCTTCAATTTTGACATCAATATTTGCCAAATCCAAGAGAATTTTATTATAATCATCAATATGATTTATAATAGACGTTCCTTCATGCATTTTAAGAGTATGTAATTTCTTCTTAAGATATAAACGATTAGTTACGGATTTAGTCATATACCTTTTCTCCAACTTGTTCCATAGACCGTCCGGTGTCGTTTCCGTCGCCACTTCTCTCAAGACCTCGTTGCTTAAACACAATAGAATTAATCCATGTGCTTTCTCCATGGGTTCTTCTTTTTCTTCTTCCTTCAATGTTTCTGCTAGAGCCGTTTTCCCCTTCAAATTTTTCACCAAACCTTGTTGCACCAAAACAGCCCTCATCTTTAGACTCCATAAATTGAAATCATTTCTTCCATCAAATTTCTCAATCTCATACTTTGCCGCCATCGTAGATCGTTTTTAACCGGAGCTCTGATACCAATTTGTTATTACCAACGGCTCTTCCAAGCACAATAAATAGAGAATTGAAATAGAAATGAAAACAAATGTAAAACAGACACACACACAACACAAGGATTTATAGTGGTTCGATCAAGATGATCTACATCCACTTTGGAAGACGACGATAACGTTGCACTATGATATGAACAAGATTACAAGAGTATAAACTCCTCTCAAGAACAAGACCTTGTTCTTGCTCTTACACTCTCTAATACACTACTACTTCTCTCTATGTTTTGGAACTGATTTTGGGATGCTGATTTACAATGAAACTACACTCCTTATATAGGTTTCAAGAAGGGATATATGGTTCCACTCCACTTGAGTGCACTTGAGTGACAACTAAATAATAGCCCAAAGTTTAGCCGAAAGTTTCATTCCACTAGCCCAGCCGAAAGTTTCCACCACCTAAAGTTTCTACCACCGAAAGTGCTTAGTAAAGCTACCACCGACAGTACCTACTGTCCACAGCCGAAAGTGGATTGTCATTATTCAAGGCATTATCAACATGTTTGTAGTAGCAAATAAGGTCTACAAAGAAATCTTTCTCCAACAATTGAAATGTAAGCTCTGAACTGATCTTTCTATGTGCAGATAAGAATACACCATCCAAAAAATTCCAACTAAAACAAACTGGATACATTGAAAAACTTATAGACTCTGTAATTCAATGATTACCAAAGATCTCTGCAAATATACATTGACCTCCCACAATCGGACACCCAATAATGTTGGTTGTAAGTCTGTAACGTCACTAGTCCATAATTGATCTGTTTGGGATGTAAATCAGCAGCAGTAGTGTTACTACTGAGGTTGAAGTCGGCGTTGAGCTGAATCTAGAGTCTCTGCATAGAAAACCCAAAATATGAATGTCAGTGTTGTTAGCAAGACAACGAAATCAAACCCCATTATATTATTCAGATCTTACCAGAAGAAAGGAGGATGGCCACTACATGCGCAGGATGAAAGGCGGCTGCAGAGATTTGAGAGGATAAGTCATTATAACAACAATTTCAAAGATTTGTGGATCTCTCTTATATTTGATCTCCAAGTGCAAAGGTTCCCATATAAAACTCAAACTCGAATCATAGCTCCCCATCTGATTTTAGAATCGGCAAGCCGAACTCCGGTTACTGGTTTTCCAATCAACGCCGCCTCACTCTTGTGGTCTCCAATTTCCCTCTTTTCCCTTGGTCTAAAACTTCTTCTACTGGAATCTTAGGGTTTCGTTTGCTTTTATATAAGGATGCAAGAATCCCTTGAGCTCATTTCAATGGACAATTGTATGCAGCCCAGTGACGAGGAGGAGGCCCTATTATTACCAAAGAAAAAAATGTTTGTATTGGTAGCCGTTTTACTAAGGGCACACTTAACAATACTTTTACTCACTACTCCAGCATGCATGAAATAGTTTCTTTCCAAATTTTATCTCGCAAGCCTGGTTAAATTTGAATTTTTGAATTGGAATGAAGCTTTGCTTTCCTGCTTAACAAAAAAGAGCTTTGCTTTCCTGCTTAACAAAAAAGAGCTGTTCAAACCGCTGCAGAACACATTTCAAAGCAGGCATACTATCCACTACAATCTTCTATATTCAGTATTTCTCCTTTTAGATGATTTCCTCTTTAAGTGTATGTTTCCCTATTTTGTCAGAATTCTAAGTTATATATATAAAGCTCCACAACAACTAAGTCTATTATCAATCAATACTATTGCTATATGGAATAAGAGGAGAAGAAGACACAAAGTAGAGGAAGAATAGAAGAGAGATTTTGTGAGAAATCTGCTTGTTGATGAAGTCTTCTTTTGTGTTAGTCTTCTAATAGTAGTGTTTTCGAGTCTTTGTGTTAGTCTTCTAATAGTAGTGTTTTCTAGTCTTCATGCTTCTTCAAATACATGGAGGACTTGCTTCTAGAATTGCTAGCTTCTCGAAGATGATTTGCACAAATAGTAGACGTAGTTTAACATATCTATAGTCACCAAGACACTCCACCATTTTTAGTAGTTCAGCCTTTCGAACAATTACTAATCTAATTTTAGTAGTTCTCCTCCCCAATAAATCCATCGTTGAAAACCAATTCAGGGTGCATAAATCACTCCACTAATTCAGCATATATGAAATAGTTTCTTTCCATCTTTGATCTCGCAAACCTGGTTAAATATAAAATTTTCAAGTGAAATGAAGCTTTGCTTTCCTGCTTAACAAAAAAGAGTTGTTGATGCCAAGAATGCGTGCTCAAACTGTTGCAGAAACACAGTTCAAAGCAGGCATAATACTAATACACACATGCATCCTCTAGCCGTTTCAAGAAAAGCAACAAAGAGAGTGGTTCTGGTTGTTCACAATAGTAATTGCTGAATTGAATTAGAACTGTACTGGAGACGGTCACAGTAAACCAGTTTCTTTGCTTAACTAACTTTTGTTTAATTGTTATTGTACCCTCTCAATCCATTCTTTACTAAGACGATTAAATGGCACAATCTTGATAATAAAATTGTAAGAGATTGATCTAGTTCTTAGAATTTTTACATGACAGTGCTGGCAAAACCAGATGTTCAAAACAAAATCACATTCAAATTAAGATTGCAAATTCTGACCCATTTTCCTTAGAATTATATAGATTTATTACCGACATACAAAAACTGAATGAACTAGCAGCACATAGATTACAAACTAGAGTATGAAACTAAAATCTGATTCTTACATAAAATGATTACGTAGATTTGTCAACTAGAGTATGAACTAGCATCGTTGAATTTTTTTTTTTATACATGACGTGTGCTTGATTAGTTATGTTCAACATCACCACACTAGTACTCCCTGCTAATACTAGTAATACAATACTAGTATTACAGCTAACAATAAGATCAGTTCCAGTTAACCTTTTCAATAGATTGAACAAAACAGAAGCTAGACTGGGGGCAATTTCCCTAAATTCTACCATGTGTTGTTTTTAACACCCTTATTGATAGTTTTATAACTTGTATGACCACTGTGCTAGTGACAAAGTCTCGGTTTGGCCATTCAGATCATGTAGAAATTCATCCATGTATTTGCTCAACTAGTTGTATTTGGGTAATTGATACATTAAATGGGACTAGTGATGCATATAGATTTACAAACTAAAATACAAAAATCAAGAAACAATTACATTGCATATATATGAGATATTTTCTTGAACTGAAAAGAACTTCACAATTTGAGTGGGGGAAAATCCATATGGGAAAGAAATGTTGATGTCGTCATCATCATCGGCTCCTCCTGATCCTTCAAATCTAGATCAGCAAGTCGGATCTTGAAAGGCTTATATTTTGCTTCAGATTTGTGTAAAAAATCAGCCAAATGTGGCTGCAGCTGATGTATTTCTGTCATCTTGGAACATTCTTTTTAAGCAAATCGACGCAAGTTTACTACAAATTTTAATTCTTTGAGAGGAGAAATCATTATTCTCAGGTTACTTATGATGCTTTTAGAAACTGTGCCAAGGATTTGCAGTATAGATCTGTTGCTGTTGTTTTTTAGGGTTAGGGAGAACTAGTGATTGGGGACTGGGGAGGAGAACAATTTCTTCTTATAAAGGCTCGGAGAGCTTTAGGGTTATGATCTAAGGGATGATAAGCATGTTAAGACGACCAATTTATCTTCGATAGACGGCCATGATTGTTGAGGGCCATTTTTATTTATTCCTTGCACTTCATGAGTCTTTGCATCGAAACATAGAAAATCCAAGTATACTACTTCTCTATAGTTTCTTCTTTCTCATTAGCCAGCCATTGAGTGTGTATAAATAGCAAAAAAGTGATTTATTTTGTCATGCTGAAATGAGAACGTGGTAATTAAGCTGGTGTATGTTATTATTAGTTTGTGCCTACTTCATGCAGACTGGTAATTGTATATTAGTATTACATTAAGCCTGTTGAGTATTACTGTGCCTTGAAAAATTATGATTTGGTTGACAAAGATATCTAGTTGTCTCAATTTAGTCAATCCGGCAAGTGTCATCTGTTGGTCCGAATGCTTTGAAAGTTTTATTTGAAAAAAAAATGGTAATTTGTATGAAAACCTTTCTTTATTTGTGCGTTTTGTGTCTGTTTTCTTGTAGAATGATAGCCATTGTGTTCGTACTCCCGGGAAACCTGTTAATTGGTAGGACACGAGAAGACGTTTACGCTCATCAAAGCTAGCACTGGTCCTGGCTACTTCTCTCTCCTACCAAGTGCCCGCAGTTCAACTAGCAGCGAGTTTGAAACCCTGAATGGTTCGACGCTCAAAAAGTGACCAAAACGCTAAACGGTTCAGCGTTGGAGGAATATTCTAAGGGATTCGCGCAGAAACGCTGAACCATATAGCGTCACTTTTCTTCCATGTGATAGAAAATATAAAGATAAAAAATGGAAAAGTTTAGTAGCACTCGAGTACTCTAGCAGTAGGGTGTTGTCTCGATTACTCTAGTCTAGCAGTAGGATGTGATCACTCGAATCTTAATTTTAATATTTAAAATATTTTTTCGGTTGGAAAGGTAATGCATGCATTTTATGCATTTTTTATTAATGCATATGAACTCGAGTACTCTAGTCTAGCAATAGGATGTGATCACTCGAATCTTTATTTTAATATTTAAACTTGACTAGTGATCGGTGACTAGTAAAGTTGATTTAATTGGTAAATTTTTGAGCGTTGTTTGGTTTAGCGTTCGATGCTGCACTGTTCAGCGTTCCGCCACTAGATTCGTCATCCCATAAGACTTAGGAGGTTCTCCAGGCAGACCTGGATGGCCAATCTAGCAGCTAGATGTCTAGCCCATAAGACTTGGCCATAAAAGAACCATTGACTGCTAATTGAACTGAAGTTGAAAAGAAAGTAACAGCAAAATGCATGGAGACTTAAAGATGAGCTAGATGCAACTTCAATTTAATGACAGCAGAAAAAACGTATATTGCAGCTCGAGGAGATCAGAAACCAGGGGAACATGGAAGCTGAAGGAAAAGCACAAACAACATACCTATAAATATAAAATTGAAAGAAAAAAAGTCACTAAATTGGCAGCTCTAAACTACCAGGTAAATACAAATGACTTCGCACCTAATTAAAAAAGCAAGGAAATATCAGTTTAGGTGTTAATAGCTTCAAGATACAGAAGTAATATTTACAACACTAAAAACTAGTCTGCAACAATGTAACTCTTATTGACAAGCATTATCATTAGAGTCTCTATTTGTGCATGGATGGGTTGAAGAAATGAAGCGAAGACAAAAAGAGTAACAACAGCAAAAAAATTAATAGTTACCGAACCATGGGTACTTGGAGAGGAGCAGCTGCGTACACTACTACCCCACCTACAGATACAGCTCAGAATTGACGCCAGAATATAGCAAGCCATATATCAAAAAGAATCAGCAAAAGTACAAAATTCCACTCGCATTTTAGTAGTTCCACCTACAAACGATCACTATCACGAAAACCATGTACTATAACCTCCTACATAGACACCGCTTACATCATGGGCCTCTCGATATCATGATACTTGATGGTAGTATTTTACCCATCTGGAAAGTCCACTAAGGGATGGCAAAGTAGTAATCTTGCACGAGCCCTAGATTATATGACGTCGCTAGTCCCTCCGTTCACAACTCGGTAGATTGTTTTACGGCTTCTCTCTGCCTTCATCTTCAAAGTTTCCTGTGATCCAACCTTGTGTTTGTTTCATGTCACACTGTGTGATCTCCACAGTGATTAGGTGGTCTGAGGGTTCTACCATTAAGTTTAATCTCTTAAGTCAGATCTGATATGGTGCTATTTTGCGAATTTGATGCCCAATTGTTTTTTGCCCAAATTGATTCATGTACTCCTAATGGCGGTGAGCAGGCCATTTCTTGGTCATGTATTAAGTCTGGCCAATAAATGTAGGCTTGATATATCAATTTTATATCGATGGCATTTTGAATCACGTTGGCTAATACTACATGAGAATGTTGAGACTGGCCAACTTATCTTTCTTAGACGGCCATGAGTGTGTGTTTGTACACGTTCATTTTCAACCATTAGCTGTGAGTCAACGTCTTACTCAAATCCAACTAAATGTTGAAGGCCATTTTTATTTATTCTTTGCACTTTATAAATCTTTGCATCCAAATATACTACCGCGCTAAGTTCCTTCTTATTGTGTTTCATGTTAGAACGATTAATGATAGATGGTTTCTTCATTGTGTTCGAAGTACGGGGAAGATGCTTCCGCTCTAAAAGAGAAGGTATTACCGCACTCCACTGTTTCACTGAACCATGTCAAGAGTAAGGGAGGAGCTAAAGTTTAGCCTTTTCGAACTGCACTCCAAATCGGTATTTTACCAAAAAAAATATAAAAACCCTCCAAGGTGAAGGGTAAAAAAAAAATAACAATAATGGGTTACACACAATTCTCCCAAATTTGGGGATAACAACAACCTCAAGGTGCCTATAGCACTTGGATATCAATTGCCTAATTACACTCACCCCTAAGGATGGATCAACAATTCATTCATATATAATATGAGATTCACTATCAATTTAAGAATTAGAAGTGATTTGAGATACGCACTTGCCAAGACACGGCTCCCCACGCATAGGTAAATAAGTAACCCGATGTAGACTTGAGACATCTTGAGCACACACGCCAAATCCGAATCCCGTGTAACCAACTAACTCGGCTTGTCACCTCCATAGCACAAACACATATTAGAAGTACCCCTTAAATACCGTAGTATCCTCCATGCCAAGAATACGCTTTGCTGCACCTAAATCTTTCATAGCAAAAGACTTGCTTCCTGATTTCAACTTTGTCTGTTTCACTGAACCATGTCTCTTTCCACCATGTTGTGAAACATCTTGAACACAGAACAACATCATCTTTGGTCTTGATTGCAAGAAGCATCTGAAAGTAACAAAATAAATGTCAAGACCACCAAGTGTTTTGACCCTTAAAGGTCCACATACATCGAATGAACAAGATCAATAATACCTTGTAATTGCGCTTGGGTAAAGCTTTATGAAAAGAGACTCTAGTTTGTTTACCAACTAAACAATGAGTACACTTACCCAATTGCATACCTTTGGCATTTGGCAAAACTTGTCTTTTGGTGAGGATTTGAATTCCCTTCTCACTAAGATGACCAAGTCTTCTATGCCACGACTTTGAATCTTTGTCAACGAAGATTCAACTCACCTTTCAACACCTTCACTTGTGTCTTGTACAATGTGCCACACTTCTTGCCTCTTGCAATAACCATGGAGCCCTTGCTTAGCTTCCATTTGCCATCACCCAAGTGATTGTTGTACCTTCATCATCTAACACTCCACCGGTGACATTAGATTCAAACGAAGATTAGGGAGGTGGTAAATACATCTTCATGAGGAGTAGCATGATAAGATGCACTGAGAGTGTTCTTGCTTGGCTTCATAATGACCTCTCGTATGACAGGGACTTTGATTTACCCCTTGACCAACTTGTCTTCTGTCTTTTCTTCTACCCCGAATGAGATGAGTCTAATGACCTTCTTCTACTTCTTCAGAATATAACAAGCCATTTAATGGCTCCCAACCTGCAAAAAAATAGATGTTATATACCCTTCATTTCATTTAAATGTTGCGCCAAAAAAAACAAAAACAACCTTCACTGCTTGTTAGAATTAGAAGTGATTTGAGATACTAGTTTAATTCTCCACCACAACAACCAAAAGATCCTTCAACAAGAACCCTTTCTTCTCCTCTTCAAGATGCTTCAACAAAAATTGGTGGTTTAATCTCTCTACCTCACTCACTCTCTTTTCTTCTTCCTCTCTTTCTCTTTCTTCTTCAAAAACAAGAAGAACAACCCGTGAGAATGAAAACATTCTCCCGATGCCTTTTGTTAACAAAACACATTCACAAGGCATGTGTTACTCCCACACATCAAAGCAACCATGAGTTTTAACTCGGTTCATAACATTTTCCTAAGCTAGATGAGAAGAATTGATGTGGGAGATATAAAAAGAAAACATGCTTCTACTCTCAAAAATCATTACATTCTTTACTTGCCTCTAAGAGCATTTTCTATGAGAATGAACAAACTCAAACATTTGTTCATCCACGTGGATGAACAAACCGAATTCTCCACTATGGGAAACAAAACAAAGTGAACAAATTGGTATCAAAATATTTTCGTGGTCGTACTAATATCTTTATACTGTTACATAAACAGGGAATGATTTCCGAAACAAAACTAAATCAAATTTCAAAACAATGGGGAGATATCTGCATAAATAGCTTAAAGATATAAAGAAATAAGAAAATTTGAAACTGATCCGCACAAATGTTAGTCTTTTCTATAGGTAATTGGTAAGCATTATCATCACTTCTATTACTTTAGGGAAATTTCCAACAAAAATTTCCAACTAAAACAAATTGGATACATTGAAAACCTGAAGGACTCTCTAATTCAATAAGTACCAAAATGAGACCTCAGCGAATCTACATTCACCTCCCACAATCGGACACCCAATAATGTTGGTTGTAAGATAACTAGTCCATAACTGATCTATCTCTCTGGCGGAGTCTGTAAATGAGCAGCTGCAGTGTTACTAGTAACGTTCAAGCCAAAGTGAAGATGGAGTCTCTGCTTAGAAAAACCAAAATATGAATGTCAGTGTTTTGGGCAAGATAATGAAATCATACACCATTATGTTACAGATCTTCTTACAGGAATAAATATGATGAGCTCCGATATGGGACAAGGAGGATCGCCCGACTACATAGATTTGAGAGGATAAGTCATTATGACAACAATTTTAAAGATCTCTGTCTCTCTTCCAAGGAATGTGCAAAGGTTCACACGTAAAACACAAACTCCGATCATGACACCCCATCTGATTTTGGAAGAAGGAAGCAGAACTCCGGTTACTGGTTTTCTCTTAACGGCGCCTCACACTGGTAGTCCAACTTCACTCTCTTCTCTTGTATTAAACTTTGTTGGCGCAATGCGGAAATGTGATGGGTTTTATGGAAATGGATTAGGAAATGAATTTAGGAAAAGAGATTGGTTTATAAAAAGAGGAGGTTTTTATTATTTTTTGGAATGTTTACAAAGGCTCTTTGGGTTTTTCTACTAGCTCTCACTCTTGCTACTCTATTGCTACTTGCTTTGCTCACTTGGTTTTTGGATGGTTTCAAATGAACCAAGACTTACCTATTTATAGACTCACTTATTTCTCTAGATAGTTCTATCTAGACTCTTCTTTACACTCTCATTACACTCTTATCTAGAGGGAATATTCTAGAGTATAATACCAAGGATAAGCATCTATGAGCTTATCCTTCACATGTCTAATTTGACTAATACTTATCTAGTCTAGAATACAAGGATAAGTATGGAGGAGTTTATCCTCACATGTCTATTTAGACTAATCTAGATAATTCTAGTTTTAACATCACAAATTACTAATTTTTTATTTTTTTTTAACACCCCCTCTTAATTTGTGATGTTTAGCTTGTCTCTGAAATGATGGAACTTATCCACCGTGACCGCTTTTGTGAAAATGTCCGCATTTTGTTCTTGCGTCGGACAGAATTGAAGCTCAATTTCTTTGTTTTCCACTAGTTCTCTGATGAAGTGGTGTCGTAGCTCGATGTGCTTCGTCCGTCCGTGGAAGACTGGATTTTTGTCATTGCAATTGTAGACATATTGTCACAGTAGATAGTTGTCGGCTGCTTTTGCCTTTGTTGTAGGTCGGTCATAATTCTTCTCAACCATCTTTGCTTCACATGCTGCACTTGTTGCTACTATGTATTCGCTTCACTGATGATAGTGCCACCGTACTTTGATTTTTAGAACTCCAGGATATAACTTTTGTTCCCATACGTAAAACATAGCTTTGATGTGCTTTTTCGATCTTCAATAGAACTTGCCCAATCGCTATCTGTGAAGCCAATTAAATCATTATCCTTTTCTCTTGTATACTTGATGCCAAAATCCTTTGTTCCCTTGATATATCGAAGAATTATCTTTGCAGCGGCGTAGTGTAACTTGCTTGGATCGCTCATAAACCGAGAAACAATGCTGGTTGCATTGACTATGTCTGGCCTTGTATTTGTTAAGTAGATCAGTGAGCCGACTAGACTTGAATGAGGTTGGATCCACTTTAGTTGCTCCATCATTTTTTATCAATTTTTCACTGCACCCATTGGAGTTGCAATTGGTTTGCAATCCATCATGTTGAACTTTTTCAAGATGTCTTCTCGCATATTTTTCTTGGGAAATGAATATTTCTAACTGGAGATTGTTTTACTTGAATCCCAAGAAAATATCGCATAAGTCCTAAGTCGGTCATCTCATATTCTTTCATCATCTCCTTCTTAAATTTTTCTGCCATCTCTTGTTTTGTGCTGGCATAAATTAAATCATCAACATAGAGACAGACGATTAGGAAATCCATACCTTGTCTTCTTATGTATAGGGATGGCTCACTTGGACTTTTCTCAAATCCGTTATCTCGGAAGTATTTGTCAATTTTGCTGTTCCATGCACGCGGTGCTTGTTTGAGACCATATAGTGCTTTGCAGAGACGATAAACCATTTTTTCTTTTCCTTTTCGGACATATCCTTGAGGTTGTTCAACGTACACCTATTCTTCCAGTTCTCCGTTTAGAACGCCGACTTTACGTCCAATTGGTAGACCTTCATTTTAAGTTGAGCTGCCAAAGCTAACACCATCCGAATTGTTTCCATGCGAGCGACTGGGGAAAATGTTTCGGTGTAGTCAATTCCTGGTTGCTGAGAATATCCTTTTGCAACTAGCCTTGCCTTGTGCTTTTGAATCGACCCATCTTCATTATATTTTGTCTTGTAGACCCACTTGGACCAATTATTTCTTTGTCCATTGGCTGATTTACAAGCTCCCATGTCTTATTTTTCTCGATTACTCGCATTTCTTCGTCCATGGCATGTCTCCATTTTTCTTCTTTTGCCGCTTCCTCATATTTTTGAGGTTCTAGTGCTATAAATGCACAATTAGATGTATTATAAATATCTACTAGGGAACGCACCTTTCTAGGTGTGGGACTTGTTTCTGATGAACTTGGAGGTGTGGCACTTGCTTTTAATGAACTTGGACTTTGTTGTGTTGGACTTGGAGATTTCGGTCTAGCTGGTGGAGTTCTTTCATCCTGACGTGGCTGATTTGGCTCGTCTTCAATGAGTAGTGGCAACTCGTGGTTGTCTGTTTCATCATTCCAATCCCATGATTTGAATTCATCAAAGATAACATCTCTTGAAATTACCAGCTCCTTTGTATCTGGATTGAGAAGTCTATATGCTTTAGATTCTTCGCTGTATCCGATGAATATTAGCTTTTCTCCTTTTTCATCGAACTTTTCTCTATGTTGGGATGGAATATGTGAGTATGCTACGCAACCAAAAATTCTGAAAGAAGTTACCTCGGGTTTTTTCTTATGCCAAGCCTCATATGGAGTTTTGTTGAGAACTGCTTTTGTTGGCGAACGATTAAGGATGTAGAATACATGTCTAATTTGACATGTCTAATTTGCATCTATGAGCTTATCATTCACGTGTCTAATTTTACTAATACTTATCTAGTCTAGAATACAAGGATAAGTATGGAGGAGTTTATCCTCACATGTCTATTTAGACTAATCTAGATAATTCTAGTTTTAACATCACAAATTACTAATTTTTTATTTTTTTTTAACTAACTTCTACTGAAATCCTAGGGTTTCCTTTGGTTTTTTAGGGATGGGTAGTAGGGTGGAGCGGGAAACTATACAGACCGGGTAATGAAAGCGGCTATTGGGCGTTTTGTGCTTTTTGTGCGTTTTGTGCTTTTTGTGTTACATGTTCGAACGATAGATAGTTTCTTCATTCTGTTCGTATTACCGGGAAACTTGTTAATTGGGAGGACACAGCAGGAAGATGCTTCCGCTCTAAAAGAGATGGTGATTGTAGTGCATGTGAGAGTTTCAACACTATTCTTTCTAATTCTTCAGTTTGTATGCCAAAAGAATACTAATTTTTAATTAATAGCTAATAAAATGAGGGATGAATGGTCAGATTTATACAATCTTAATTTAGCATTGAGAAAAGGCACTTGTGAATATGAACAAACAAATTGAGAATGTTAACTTAACTGTGAATAATGGGGATGCCGTATGCTCATGTTATGAGAAATTGATCAAAGTATGCAGCTCCATATAATACTCATCAACATGCCTTAAGAAAACTAGACCATTACTACATCCAAAAAACGCAATTCCATCCAAGTCAGATTTAACGGGGTGTGCTTAATGTCCCTACATGTAGACGAGGATGGATAATAACTAAAAGTATAAATATCATTCCACTTATGAAGCATGAGACCAAATTTTTCATCCATTCTAGTTACTTGATCAAGCACCTAAACACACCAAATAAAATATCACCAATTTCAAAATTCAGAGAGCACGTACACAATGTCATTGTTGGGAACCAGCAAACCAAAAAGAGGGGAACATGGAACTCAGACCTAATACAACATAGGCGTACATTGCAACTCAGACAAGAGAAACACAGAGAGGGGAACATGGAAAAACTGAAGGCAAAGCGCAAACCACGTGCCATCAACTATAAAATTCAAGAAAAGAAAATCACTAAAATTGCCAGCTCTAAATTACTAGCTGGTAATTATGAATGACTCCGCAAATGAAATGAATTCAGCAACAAAAAAGCAAGGAGATATCACGTCAGGTGTTAATAGCTTCAAGATACAAAAGTAATATTTACAACATTAGAAACCAGTCTGCACCAACGTAGCCCTTATTTGATGCATGGATAGGTTGATGAAGTGAAGTGAAGCGAAAATAAAAATAGCAACCGCATAAAGATCTATAGTCACCAAGACACTCCACCATTTCACTGAACCATGGGCAAGAAGCATGGGTGCTTAGGGAGAAGCTGCAACAATGTACTAGTCTCACCAAAATAGAAAATAGAAAAAATATGATATAAATCTCGTAGCAAAGTAAAGTGGGTGATTAATAAATACTCAAACTTATTGCGTTTAAGCTTTGGGATTTGGTGCAAGACTAGCTTTAATCTTCTGAATTGTTGCAACGTCTGTCTTGAACGACTTGGCAAGAATTTCATCATCAATATCCGTGGTGAACACATTAGTGGGAACTGACATTGTTCTAGCATTTTCACTACCGAACACAGAAACAGCGGCGGCTGATTCGGTGTCATTGTTGTATTGAAAATGAACAAGTCCTTTAGGAAAAATAAACATGTCTCCAGTTTCGAGTGTTTGGGTAAAGAGCGTGTAAGCGGTGTCAATGAAACCTACATCAAGGCTACCTTGATCAATAAAAAGGAGCTCGGCAGTGCCAGGATGGGTGTGAGGAGGGTTAACTGAACTTGAAGGGTAATCAAGAATAGCCATGGAAACACTTAGTCCATTCAAGGCAGGAAATTCTTTCTTGCCAATTTTTGTCAACCTGAAGGTCGGTGGGGGCTCAGTTGCATACAAATTTCGTATTCCGGTGAACGTGAATGATGATCCGTCGAGGGTTGCATTTTTCGGGATAACAAAATCAGTAATGATATCAGGATCACCTGCTTGGGCTATTGGGGAGCTGAATGCCATACATAACAAAAGTTGGAGCCATTGGTTGATAGATATTCAAGGAAGGTTGGTTATAAGTTGTGTGGAATTGGTAGTTTTCGCTGGAGCCTTTAATTTTGATTAGCTGTGTTTTATAGTGCGTGGAGTATAAAGCTACCAACCTAAAATTATGTATTGTTAATCATATGAGACATGCGCAAACACTGCATTTGTAAAATAACTGCATATGTCGTCAAAGAACTGTATGGTACGGGTTAGTTTGAGTCTTATTGTAGTTTATCACTGCATAAGGTAGCTCCTCTTTCGAACAAATAATGGGGAGATATATAAAGAGATACCAAAATTTGAAACTGATGTAGAAATGTAGGCCTGTCACGGGTCTAAAGTAGCCGGTCTTATGATCCCTAATTATTATGGGGGTGAAGTCTATGTGCTCATCTTTTGTGGATGTTTACCGCACAAGGTCTGATAGAGATAATTTCTTACTGGTTCGTTAGTAAGAGAGCTAACTCTACAAGGAGGAAAGAGATGTTTTGAAGTCGCCACCTGACTAAAGGGAGTCAGGACCCTTTACTAGTATGAATTCTTTTAGGGAAAACAAAACCTAGTTATGACTTTCATGTTTATGGTCTGCTATCAGAGAATTCGGGTAAAGAGATTCTAGTACGGGATGGGAAGGTGTTAGACATCCATCAGTCGTCCAATCATATGATTAGCTTATACTTCATGATTAAATGGGGATAAAATTTACAACTTTTCTTTAAAATGTTTTGTATGTACTTATGACTCTTACATTAATATATATATATATATATATATATATATATAGCTGGCAAAACAACTCATGATTATTCAACGGTATTGGGATCCTAGATCCATTCCTAGCATATTTAGAATAGAGTTATTTTGTAAAAGGGTCATAACTTTTCTATCTAATTAGGGTCTGGGTCGTAGAACATGCAGTTGATGTATTGGGGTCGTTGACTAACTTTGTCTGTCTAAATATTTTACCAAAATATCCTTATAAAATAATAAAATGACTCTATAGCCTAACCCCATTTGATACTCATTGAGGAAATTTTACGAACATTTGATTTGCAAGAAATTGGCAACATAGAGGCGAATTTGTTGCGTCTCTCTTCCCCATTAATAGCTCCTTCCCTGCAAAAATATCAAAATTGACAACCATCCAAATTGCATAATCCATCTTATACTCTAAAACTCATCGATTCAAAATAAATTATTACCTAAAATCAATAGGAACAGTAACTATCTTAGGCTGCTTTCTAAGGTTTAAAACTAGAGAAAACTCTTGCCATTTCATATAACTGTGTCCCCATTCTTTACCCACGAATATATCTTCTAATCATCACCTATAACTCAATGCTGAAACATTGGGTCCATGATTTCTTCAGGAGCGCATTTTCTTCTTTCAACTCCCAGAAAAATCAACACTCATACTCACCAGCAAGTAACCAAATAGACCCTCTTAAAACACACAAATGCAATAAATAATAAGTACGTACTGATTTCATCAGGTATTGGTATCTGATCAAAATCTTCTTTCTCAAAATCAAAGCAAAGAATTTAATTTGTGCCCATTTTGGCCGTGGGCTAAAATCCCGGACTTAATGAATGTCTCTAGAGAATCAGCTCAAATTCTCATAGGAAGCGGCCCACTTCCAACATCCACAAAGGTGAGTCCATAAAGAGTGTCTGCCACACCCGCTTTAATCAAAGCCATGGTACCCATTAAGATCGCAAAAGATCATCCTTAATTCTGCAGGTAGCACTATCGCACGATTACACCATAGGGAGGGACAAAGATAGTGCTTTCCCAATATCACCATAAATTAGTTGTCTCATTGAACCTTGATCTTGGAAATCCAATCACAAGGTTGAGTATCCTTCATGGTGATTTATTCAATGAGCTTAAGTCCCATCCCCTCGATGTAAATTTAACTTCCTCTCTGGTTAAGCCTTTCGTCAAAGGATCTGCAAGATTATCTTTGGATTTTACAAAGTCTATCGAGATAATACCGGTAGAGAGTAGTTGTTTCACCGTCTTGTGTCTTCTTCGTATATGTATAGACTTCCGTTGTATACATTGTTCTTTGCGCAACCAAGAGCAGCTTTCTTGTCACGGTGGATTGCGATTGAAGACACGAGCTTGGGCGAGTGGAATTCCTCCCGGAAACATCGTATCCATTCAGCTTCCTCTCCAGCTTTTTCCAAGGCTATAAATTCAGACTCCATAGTGGATTTAGCTATACATGTCTGTTTGGTAGACTTCCATGAGACAGACGCACCTCCAAGTAAGAAGATGTACCCACTAGTAGATTTGCACTCTTGAGTCGATATCCAGTTGGCATCACAATACCCTTCCAGTACAGCAGGATACTTCCCAAAACTTAAGCAATAGTTTGAGGTCCCTCTCGGGTAACGTAAAACTCTGAAGAGAGCATTCCAGTGATCCTGCCTGGGTTGCAAGTATACTGCTTAATCTACTCACGAGTAAGCAATATCAGGTCTTGTACAGTTCATCAAATACATAAGACTACCAATAATGCGAGAATACTCAAGTTGATCAATACCCTCACCCTTGTTCTTTTTCAATTTACAAGTGGGATCAAATGGAGTAGATGCGGGTTTAGCATTTTCATAATTAAATCTCTTTAATACGGTTTCGACATAATGAGATTGACTAAGACTATATCCATCAGACGTCTTTCGATTTTCATCCCTAAGATTACATCAGTAGGGCCTAAGTCTTTCATGTCAAAATTATCTCTAAGCATGCTTTTAATGGTATTAATAATATCAAGGTTCTTGCCTAATATGAGCATATCATCAACATATAGGCACACAATAACATGAGAATCATCCACAGATTTAATTTAAACACATTTATCAGATTCATTAACCTTGAAACCATTAGTTATCATAACATGATCAAATTTTTCATGCCATTGTTTAGGTGCTTGTTTTAAACCGTAAAGAGATTTGTTCAACTTGCATACTTTGTTTTCACAACCTTTTACAATAAAGCCTTGAGTTGATCCATATAAATTTCTTCATTCAATTCACCATATAAAAATGCAGTTTTAACATCCATCGATGTATATGCAAATCATAAATTGAAGCAATAGCAATCAACATCCTAATCGAGGTGATTCTAGAGACTGGTGAATAAGTATCAAAGAAATATAATCCTTCCTGTTGTCTATAGCCTTTAGCTACCAACCTAGCTTTATATTTATCTATAGTTCCATCTGTTCTAAGTTTCCTTTTGAACACCCATTTGCAACCTATGGATTTACTTCCAGGAGGCAAGTCTACAAGCTCCCAAGTTTCATTTTCTTGAATGGACTCCCATTCATTTAATGAAGCTTCTTCCCGAAAGGAGCTTCGGAGAAGTCATAGCTTCCTTGTAGGTTTGGGGTTCAGACTCTACCGTAAGAGTCAAAAATCAGGCCAAAACTTGTTTCAGTTCTAACCCTCTTACTTCTTCTTGGTTCAGTCTCATACTCCAAAGTTGGAGTTTGACTAGTCGATGGAACATCCGGAGGTCATCATGGACCCTTTTTCGAGGTCCAGACCTTAAAGGAAATATGTGTTCATAAAACACAGCATCTCTAGATTCCAATATGGTGTTCGACCAATGTTATTATGGTCGGAACTGATGACCAGAACACTGTATGCAATTGTATGCTCGGGATACCCTAAGAAAACACAATCAATTGTTTTAGGACCTATTTTAGTTTTCTTGGGATGAGGAATGGCCACCTTGGCCAAACACCCCCACACTTTAAAGTATGCATAGGAAGGTTGTTTACCATTCCACAATTCATAAGGAGTTTTATCTGATTTTTTAAATGGAACTCGGTTCAAAATATAGCATGCGAGAGGATAGCTTCCCCCACAAGTTCGAAGATAACCACTGAACTTGTCAACATAGCATTTACCATATCTATGAGTGTTCTATTTTTCTTTCGGCTACACCATTCGATTCGGTGAATATGGTGCAGTTGTTTCATGAATGATTCCATTATGTTTACAAAACTCACCTATGGGTATCACATACTCACCAATAGGTTCCCAAGTCCCCTCTAACTAATGCTTTCCAGTGATTAGCTCGCTTGCAGGTAAATGACCCATATCAGATTTACGAGAATCATACAAAAGTTTATCAGCCTGGATCTATTTGATTAATTGTTTTTCTTTGCTATGAACTGAATTGATTAAATATGAGCTTATGTATATTATGATTAAAGTTGATCGAAAAATGACGATAGGGTTTGAAATTGGGGACGTTGTTTAGTTTCCCTGCTAATTAGCTGATTAATCTCAGGAAAATGTGCTTCCAAAAAAATATAATGGAAGAAGACGAAACTGTTCTAGGTTTGACAATATTTAAATAGTCTATAAAAGTCAAATGATGGTCAGGGGTGTGTGGCAAAATTGAGAAGTCACTTAACGGTCTTTGGTTAGTCTACGACCTTATCGCATCAACTACATGTTTCACGACCCAGACCCTAATTAGACAATAAAGTTAAGACCCTTTTACAAAATAACTATTGAGAATATTAATAGGCTAAATCTAAAATTGTAATTTATTGATGTGAATAGTTTAAATTTGAACTAGTCATCCATGGGTGATGAAAGAAATTTAGAAAGCTGTCACGGATAATCGATTGAAGGCTTATTGAATTTTTGGAGTAATAACCGATGACTTGTAACTTAACCGGTAATTAGATAAGTTATTTGCATATTATCCATATGTGGGTCGTGATATGGGATGGGAAACAAACCCACAATATGAATTAATTAGATCATACTACGAAATGTATCATTACAAATAATTATGTAGAAATTGACATGGAAAATCAGAATGTGTGAGGGGAAATCCACTCTATACTCACAATTTTTATTTATCCACGAGAATAAATTTGATAAATATACCTTAGACGGGGTATTTGCTTCAAAGATTCTTATACTCTTCTTTATTTGTTTTTGGTTAAGTATGCTGAAAGTAGTTAAAGTACTAGCAATTTAATGCTAATCTTTTAAAAACATAAAGACAATACTTGATTTAATATTTCTATTTTTGGGTTTTTCTTGAAATGAACTATGAATACATAAGACAATAATAACTATTATATAGGAAGGAAATTTGATTTCTCTTTGATTAAATGACAAAATACATGGAGACTTGGAGCATGTGAGAAGAAATATTTTCTATTTGAGAGGCAATAATTCTTCTTGGTTTGGGTGGAAACCTGGGTTTTTGATTGTGTTTACATGATGAGAATAAGAATAACTTCTTTGGGTGTATTTGGTTGTGATTCTTTGTTGTAGAATCAGATTTTGTAGGATAGTTGGTTGTGGTTGATGTTTTTTTTCTTCTTTGTGTGCCTCTCTTAGGATTTCTTGGTGTTTTCCTTGGTAGTAAGGTATTCCTTATATAGTTGAAGAAAGGTATGGAGTGGAAATTCTTTTCATTTATGAAAAAGAATAATGGGGGACAAAGGATATTGGGATTTTGATATTATTTTTGGGTATAATGGAGAGTGCACCAAAGGAGTGGTGGGTGTGTAGTGGAATGGTTGGGTAAAGAAATATTTTTCTTCCTTTTTTTATTTCCATTCTCATTTTGGCTACGGATGGTGGGAGAATTTTTAGGTGAAAGAGTTTTGTTTCTCTTTTGAAAGGGTGTTTGTTCCTTCTTTTGGTGTTGAATTAAAATGAAAAGGTGGGAGAAAATATAATGATTTTCATTGTTTTAGGTAGTGGAAATGTGAAATGGTGGTAATGATGTAGAAGGGGAATTCTTTTCATTTATGAAAAAGAATAGTAGAAATTTGAGAATGATTATTTCCCATGGGTTATGGAAATGGGTAGTTGGGTAGTGCTTGTGGGCTTGATTAGGTAATGCTTGTGGGCTTGATTGAGTAGTGAAATGGGTAGGAGTAGTGTTTGTGGGCTTGATTAGGTAATGCTTGTGGGCTTGATTGAGTAGTGAAATGGGTAGGAGTAGTTTTTGTGGGCTTGATTAGGTAATGCTTGTGGGCTTGATTGAGTAGTGAAATGGGTAGGAGTAGTGTTTGTGAGCTTGATTAGGTAATTCTTGTGGGCTTGATTGAGAAGTGAAATGGGTAGGAGTAGTGTTTGTAGGTTGATTTAAAGGATATGGAAATCCTTAATTGTTCCACAAAGAATTTCTCTTGTATTCGGCTTCGAAGTGTAAGACTGATATTTTTTTATGGAAGGTGCGAAATTGGGGTGTCAACAATTGCCCCTCTTTGAGAGTAATTGCTCGCGGTTGGCGAACAAAGTCGTAGACCCGATTTAGCGCTTTGTTTGTTGTTGATGAATGGTGATTCAACTGTTGATGCATAAATTTATGACATTGTCCAGGTTTGCCGTGGTTAAGATTCGTCGATTTTCTAAGAGGCGTCGGGCCTTGAACCATGTAGTCCATTGCAGATTCCGTTTTATTCGGTGTGTCGTGACATTCCTTGGTATGCTTTTTTTTTTTTTTTTTGCATGATAAAAAAACTTTTGGAATGGACCATTTTCCTATTCCAAAATTTTTGAAGAAGGAAATACTCTTCCTTGTTTATAAGATCGGTGGGGAGAAGATTATTCTTCACCCAAGGGGTTCTTATTTCATTTGTTTTCATCGTTTTCTCTTTCAAGATGACATCTGGGAAGTCTTCTGATATTTTCTCTGCTCTTCCTCCTTTGTCGCCGTTACGTAGAAGAAGGAGGGTTGGGGTTTTGAATGATGTTGATAATCACGTTTCGGCAAAGATCCGTGATAGTCCGGTAAGTCCCCGCCCCCTTTTTTTTTTTTTTTTTTTTGAGTTGAAGATCCACTTTTTCCGTTCTTCAAGTTTGACTTCTGGTAGTTGTTTACCGGATTTATTTATTTTTTTTCTTAGTCGAAGATCCACTTTTTATGTTCTCCGAGTTTGTCTTCTGGTAGTTCTTACCGGAATTCTTCTTTATCATTTGCTTTGTAGGATTATTCTTGGGCACACGTCTATGGAACGACTACTGGCATAATGGAGTGGTGGACCGAGGTGAGAAAATGCAAAGGTGTTCGTGACATTGTACGCCGAGTCCGTTGGTTCTCCTTCATAGAATCCTTAAGTTTGCATCAGGATCGTGATCATGCCATGATTGTGGCGGAGCGATGGTGGGGTGATACTAATTCGTTTCATCTTCCACACTGCGAGTTGACCATCACTCCTTGGGATTTCTACATGATTACTGGAATCCGGGTGGGGGTTGTAGTTCATGTGCCTTTAGGTGTCAACATGATCGTGGTAAACGTCCGGAGGATGTTGGGGCCGCATTGTGGGAACATTTTTCCAAAGAGTTGGTCAGTCAATCTTCCAGACCTGAGATCAAGTTTTTGGACTCCTGAGATGGAACTTGCTGATGATTCTCCGAGAGATGACCCTAAAGTCATTGAAGTCACTAGAGCTTTTCTTATTTATTTTGCTGGGTATAACTTCATCAATTATTCACACGACTATGTCAAATCGAGCTACTTGGAGGCTTTCAATGATCTTGATCTATTGGGCTTTTATGATTGGGGAAGCTGTGCAATGGCTTTCCTCTTTAACAGTCTCACTCGAGTGACTCATCTGGAGATCAAGGTTATGTGTGGGTTTTGGCCCATCTTGAATGTGAGCGCTTATCACCTTGGATTAATCCTGATAATTTCATGTGAATTTCCTCATCGCTATTTTTTCCCTGACTCAGCTTCTTACTTCTTTTCAACAGTTCTGGTGTTATGAGTATTTTCCAACTAGACATCCATCATTTGATTGCAGCTTCTCCAATAGACAGTTGTTTCCACGAATAGATAGGTGGAGAGGTGTCTTTCGAAATCATTCGCTTACAGATGCTCGTGTATGTTTAGGAGAGGCTACCGTTGACTCACTAAGAATCATCTGCTGGGATTTTTTTTTTTTTTTTTTTTTAATCATCCCTTCATTTTTGATGTAGATTTGCTTGGATCCTTGGAAGAATCATACGATCAGTCGGGAAGAAGGAGCTCTTCGTGCTATGTCGCTTAGCATGCTTCGTTATTTGTTACGAGGCCCGGATTATTGTGCCTGGTATCTTGGTGATAGATTTGGGAAGCAAATCGGTCAACCGAATGCGACACCTCGCTTTCCTCCTCCTCTGGATACATGTTTAATTTATGCATCTTCTAGTGATATGATTGCTATGTCTCGACAACCGCAGCGTTTGTATGAAGACTCGGTTGATAGTGACTTGGATTTTGATACGTATTGAAGATCTGTTTCTTTAGGTCCCCCTCTGGCCGTCCGTGCTCAGCATGAGGATCTTATTGTGAGAGGTCTTGGTTATTCCCCTCGTCCGCTATTGATGGGATCTTCAAGTAATCATCCTACTCAACAGGCTCCCATACTCAGTGTGGATCATCTGATTCCTTCTTGGGATCTTCAAATACATATCTTTGGTACTTCTAACGTGATTTGTATTGAAGGAGGCTCTTTTGATCAGGAGGGTGTTGTTGGTTTGCCTCTTCCGATCGACATTCCCGAGGTATCTTCGTTGTTACTGCTCTGCTATGATTATTTACAAGAAAAAAACTTTTTTTAACCTGTACCTTCTTATAGGCCTTAAAAACTTTTCAAGAATACTTGCTCCGCCTAGTGGATAGCCGAAATCTCCGGCTCAACCCGGTAGTAAATGAGATGTATGAGATCATGTTGAGGAATGATGCCATCAATAGGGAATCTTTAGAGCAGCAAGCACACATCGAAATTCTTTCTGAGGAAGTATCCATACTCCGGCTGCTTCATGAGGTTTACTAATTTTATTTTATTTTTGATTTTTTTTTTTTTGAAATAGGGAAAAGGAGCTAGCGGGTCGGATGAATGACCCTAATGGGTCGGAGAAACCTGGAGGGTCATGAACTTCATTTCGGTTTTCCCGAAAAGTAGTTCGATGGATCCCTAATCTTCCGCTATATATACTTCGTCTTCTTCTTCCTCGACCCTCAACTTCTTCTTCTTCCTCTGTTTCTTCTTTCTGCACATCCGCCTCTTTTCTCTATCTTTTTATCAGATCCTTCTTGTATGTGGCGGATCTGGACTTTGATCATTCTTTTCTTAACCACCGTCTTCAATGTTCTTCTACTTTCTTCTTGTTTGGTTTATCTCCGTAATAATCATTTATTTGTGGAGTGTGCAAGATAGAGCTTGATCAAATGAATGGATCTTTCTCTGGAGTAGTGTTAACTGAAATGAGATGTCCTTAGGAGAATCTCAGTATAGATCTGTATAAATCCTCTCATTTCTGTTCTTGATGATAGTGCATCTTGAGATCCAGACTAATGTTCAGCTCAGAGATGAAGATCTGATGATTTAGCGAGAGATGCAAGATCGTTCCATATTCTGACAAGTATGGACGATCTGTCTGGGATGAAGATGTCTGAATCAAGGGTGTCACATGGGCACTTTTACCACTATCACACATTTGTTTCGATCAATGGGAAGTGGTGAAGAAGTTGGATCTCGGTCCACACTCAGATAAAATCATCCCCTTTCCTTATTAGTTCTTCACTTCTTCTTCTTTGGCTTGCCGTCAGATCATTTTTTTTTTTCTTGTTTTTTTTTTTTTTTCTCGATCTGATGATGTATCCTTCAGATAAGGAAGTGTTCATGCTTTTCATTTTTGTAGACGAAGATCTTGTAATTCCTTCATTTGTGAATGAAATGTTTTCTTCTGGTGGTGTTTTTTTGCTTCGGTTTGACTTGCATTGACTCTGCAGATTGTTAACTCCGGTGGAGAGGCCTTAACTCAGATGACTCGTTGTTCACAAAAACTAAAGCATGATTAGAACATAATTAGACTCAAGATAATACTCAAAAGCTTTTTCCTCAGTTGCCTATTCGGTGTGTGCAAGGCACTGTATTATCCTAAGGCTTTCATCATCAGCGTTTTTTTTTTTTAAAATTAATTTTTTTTAAAACAAAACCTTAGAATTATTATTATTATTTTTATTTTTATTTTTTGCAAACAATATTTACAAAATTTTATAACTACAAAATACTGAAATAATTGGATTGGAGAGTTTGTCTCATTTGCCTATCTGGTTGCTCATAACACCATATCCGATCCTTAGCCTTTCATCATCGACAAAACTCTCCGGGTTTTTTTTTTTTTTTTTTTTTTGAAAACAAAACCTTAGAAACCTGTTTTTTTTTTTTTGCAAACAATATTTACAAAATTTAATAACTGCAAAATACTGAAATTATTAAATTGGAGAGTTTGTCTCAGTTGCCTATCTGGTTGCTCATAACACCATATCCGATCCTAAGCCTTTCATCATCGACAAAACTCTTCGGGTTTTTTTTTTTTTTTTTTGAAAACAAAACCTTAGAAATCTGTTTTTTTTTGTAATGGCATAACTTTTATAAAAGCACACACACACTTTTTTTTTTTTTAGAAAACAAGTTAATAAAGTAGAAACCAAATGATAAGTGCTGACAAACCAGTTGATCTTTTGAGGAGGTGCAAGGATTAGGTATGCTGGAACGTTGACTTTGACTAGGCATAATACCTCTTTAGTTGATCTACATTCGTGGGCCTTGGATGTTTTTCTCCATCTAGGTCCATCAATTGTACATCCATTCCCTAAAAAATCTTTTTGACAATGAACGGACCTTCCCATTTTGGTTTGAATTTGCCCCTTGGGTCGGTATGCTTGACTGGACAAATTTCTTTGAGCACAATATCTCCTTCATTGAAGTTGCGTGGTCGCACGTGTTTGTTGAAACTGCGTGCCACTCTGTTCTGGTATGCTTGAGAATGGCAAGCTGCTGTTAGCCTCTTCTCATCAATAAGATTTAATTGTTCAACTCTTACTTTTACCCATTCATCTTCAGGTAACTGACTCTCCTTTAGAACTCTTAGAGTTGAGATCTCCACTTCTATAGGATGCATTGCCTCCATACCATATGTGAGTGAGAAAGGTGTAGCCCTGGTTTCGGTGCGAATTGAGGTTCTGTATGCCCACAAAGCATATGGTAATTTCTCACTCCAATCTGTATATGTATCTGTCATCTTCTTCAGGATCTTTACGAGTGTCTTGTTGGCTGCTTCTACCGCTCCGTTGGTTTGAGGCCGATACGGTGAGGCTAGATGGTGTTTAATTTTGTACTTTCCAAGCAGTTGTTCGGTTTCTTCACCGACAAAGTTTGACCCATTGTATGATATTATTTCATGGGGAACTCCATATCTACAGATGATGTGGTTCCGTATGAAATCGATTGTCGGCTTTCCTTCGAAACTTCTGGTCGAAATGGCTTCCACCCACTTGGTGAAATAGTCAATTGCAACAAAGATGTACTTGTGGCCGTTGGAAGATGGATTGATTTTACCTATGATATCGATTCCCCAGGTGGAAAATGGCCATGGTGATAATAGAGTATGAAGTTGAGAAGGAGGTACATGCATAAGATTCCCATGTATCTGGCATTGGTGACATCTCATAACGAAGTTACTGCAATCTGACATCATTGTTGTCCAGTAGTATCCCAAGCGAGATATCTTCCTACTCATCATGTGTGCATTCATATGAGGACCACACTCACCACTGTGTACTCTCTCCAGGATCTTCCTTGCTTCATGTTCATTCACGCATCGCAACAAAGTTCCGTCTCTTGACACTTTGTAAAGAACATTTGCAAATATTGTGTACTGACATGCCACTCTTCGGATGTATCTCCTTTGTTGTTTTGTTGAATCTTCTGGATAATACTGATCTTCAAGGTACCTTCTTATATCAACAAACAAAGGAGCGCCGTCTAATTGAATGGAATAAAAAAAGGCAGGTTCATTTCTTTGCCCTATTTTGATGGGTTTCACCGTCATTCCTTCGGGGATTGTAAGCCAAGAAGCTAACACAGCAAGAGCATTAGCACCATAATTTTTGTTTCTGTAGATGTGGTGGAATTCAATGTGATCAAATTGTTTTGTGAGTTCTTCGAGGTAGGTATGATATTGGGATAATTGCTCATTAACTTTCCACTCCTTTTGGATTTTCTTGATGATCAGTAGTGAATCTCCGTACACTATTGATACTTTTGACATTGATTTCAATAATAGCTTTCAGTCCATCTATGCAGGCTTCATATTTTGCAACATTATTAGTGCAAGGAAAACATAGCCTGATAACAATGGGTGTATGGATACCTTCTGGTGACTCTAGCAGTGCCCCTACTCCCCTTCCTTGTTTGTTGCGGGTGCCATCAAAGTACATCTTCCATGGACTATCTTCAGGTACATCAGCGTACATCACCCATTCATCTGGGAACTCAATCTTCAGCTTAGTGTTGTCGAGGATAGGATGTGATGCTAGATGATCGGCAATCGCTATTCCTTTAACATCTTTCTGCGTGATGTATGAAATATCGAACTCAGAGAGCAATAGTTGCCATTTTGACATTCTTCCGGATAACACGGGCTTCTCGAACAAGTATTTTATTGGATCCATCCTTGATAGCAGCTGAATCTTATGAGACAACATGTAATTTCGAAGACGTTGGGTTGCCCAGACGAGCGCCAAGCAAGTATTTTCTAACATGATGTATTTTTACTCGTACCCTAAAAGAGTTTTGCTGATGTAGTATATTGCCCTCTCCTTGTCGCTTCTTTCATGATACTGACCCAACATTGCTCCCATAGAGGTCTCGGTGACCGAAAGATATGAAATTAAGGGCACACCAGGGGTGGGGACAACAAGTACTAGTGGGTTAACCAAATAATTCTGGATTCTTTCAAATGCTTCTTGACATTCAAGGTTCCATACTGTAGGCACATTCTTCCTTAGCAACTTGAATATCGGTTGACATATGGGAGTGAGTTAATTTATGAACCGACTTATGTATTGCATTCGACCAAAAAATCCTTTGATTTCCTTCTCTGTTTTTTGTGGAGACATGTCGATAATAGCCTTAGCCTTTGACGGGTCGCATTCAATTCCTCTGTTGCTGACAACGAACCCCAGCAATTTCCCGGACTTGGTACCGAACAAACACTTGTTGGGATTGATCTTAAGCTGAAATTTTTGAAGACGTTGAAACACCTTTTTTAAAACATTTACATGGTCATTTCTAGTCGCAGATTTTTCCACCATGTCGTCGACATAAATATCCATCTCTTTGTGCATCATGTCATGAAAAATATTCGTCATGGCTCGTTGGTATGTGGCTCCAGCATTTTTCAATCCGAAGGGCATAACTACATAACAAAATATTTCCCATGGAGTGATGAAGGAAGTTTTAGTCATGTCCTCTTATGCCATTCTGATTTGATTATATCCGGAGAAGCCATCCATAAATGAAATACATCCTTGTCCAGAGGCATTGTTGACCAATATATCAATATGTGGCAACGGGAAGTCATCTTTTGGGCTTGCTTTATTCAAATTGCGGTAATCAATACACATCCTCACCTTTCTATCTTTCTTCGGAGCGGGTACAATGTTAGCTAACCATTCAATATAAGTGACTTCTTTGAGAAATCCAGCGTTGAGCTGCTTTTCCACTTCTTCTTTGACTTTTAAGGTCCACTCTGACCATAATCTCCTGAGCTTTTGTTTGACTGGCTTTACATGAGGATTGGTCGGCAAACGATGGACCACCAAGTCAGTATCCAACCTGGGCATATCTTCTTAATACCAGGCAAAGACATCCTCGAACTCAGTGAGTAACTCGATCATCTCCTTCCTTTCTTCAACGGATAATGTCGTCCCGATCTTCACCTTTCGCAGTTCTTCTTCTGTTCCCAAGTTGATTGTTTCTTCTTCCATGAACTCCGGCTCCTTTTCATGTTTCTCGACGATGTTTTGGATCTCCTCTGGAACATCTTTTAGGCAGGTTATCATTTCTTTATCTTCATATTTAAAATTTTGTCATCCTCCAAATCCACACTATCATATTGCTTTTCATGCTCTTTTATTTCTGAAATCATATTTTCTATATTTTTTTGTTTTTCTGATTTTTTTCTGATTTTTTTAATTTAACGGTGCATTAAACATTCCAATACCGTCTTCCGGGACCCACGAGGATTTTAGATGTTTACCCTTCGTCAGTTGTGGACCCTCACCATCCATTCTTACCAGTTCATTTTTGTTTTTGGAATCGGAAGAAATTCCGATGTCCTTTGCTGCTTCGTCGGCAATTATCATGAAGACGCTTCTATCCGAAGATTGTTCCCTGCTTCTGGCGTTAGAAGAAGTTCCAACGTCCCCTGTCGCTTCGTCGGGAATTATCATGTAGATGCTTTTGTCAGATGATTTCTCCCTTCTTCTGGCGTCGGTCCTCCAGAATCTCTCTTTTTGTTCTCTGATGTACTGTTCTAGGTTTTGATTGATTACCTCTGGTTGAATCTTTGAAAAATACTCAATGAAAGCATTGATCATTTCTGGCCACGCTGCTTGCCGAACGCGGTCATTGGTTGAATACCATACAGACGCACTCCCAGTTAAGCTTTTGCCAAAGTATTGTTTCAAGTCCTGTTCGAACATCTTCAATGGCCCCATGTACCAAGAGAATGATTTGAGGTGTTTGATGGGGGAGCCTTTACTTTTATAGATAGGAAATTTCCTGCTTCTAGGAAATTGCAACCCTAAGCATGTAATAACCATACATTCCTGGGTTGTTCCTTCAGTATCCTGGGTTGAGTTTGTCGTACTCTCTTCGGGACCTACCAATTCTTGTCTATCCTCCCATTCATGTCCGCTAGATTCTCCTGCGCTGTTAGTGGGAGATGGAGAAAAAAGATGACTTACCCCTTCATAAATGGGTTCCTCGGTTTCTTTTCTTTTGCCAGAACTTTGTTTTGTTATTACGGGTGAGATCATCGCCGGTGTGCTTGGTGCTGGAACCTTTTCTCCTCCCTTACGGATGAACCACTTTTGGAAGGACGATTGACGGATCCAATCGATTCCTTGATCTTATTGCCTTTTCACGAATGTCGTAGAGTCCCGGTAGGTTGACTGATATCCCAGGCCTGCCGTGTCAAATGCCTTTCTCCCAGGTATCGTTATTGGTTGTGTTGGCCCTTGTTTTCGGAGCCCCAGCCCCATTCCCGAAAAGAACTTGTTTTTTTGTAGCATTTTCTGAACATTTCGATTCCGGTATTTGAATTGACCTGTACAGGCGTGGTGAATTGATGTTCCCACTTCACTCTCATGTCGGATTTCTGCGGTGTAGTTATGGATTTCTGGGACCATGTTCACGGAGATCTGATGGGACCTTATTTCATTCTCCCCATCATCTCCGTGTACAGTAATTAGCTCATTTCCCATCCAGAATCTCGCTTTCTGGTGAAGGGAAGACGCACCAATTCCGTTCTTGTGCATTCATGGACGTCCCAGAAGGAGGTTGAAGCTTTCAGAGATGTCGTAGCATAGGTCTTTAATGGACCAACCCATATTTCAATGGTTAGTTCTCCAATTCACGTTTGCTTACCATTGTTGAATGCTCTGACCGTTAAGGATGATTCGTCAGCTTTAGTGATACAGCTCATGTCGACGCCCATATTTTTAGCCGCTTTTAATGTGAATACGTTAACGCCAGCACCATTTTCCATGAAGACGGAAGGTATGATCATATTCTCCCAACCGTTGGTAATATAAATCCCTTTGTTGTGGTCTCTTCCATCCGGTGGCAGGTCGTCATCTGTGAAAGTAATTGCACCTAGTCTTGCATCTTGGTCGATTAGGTGCACCAGTTCATTGGGCGTGATTCCTGTGGGAACATGCATCAGGCTTAGTGATTCTTGTAGAGCCCGCCGATGACTGGTTGACGCTTCTAACAATCCCCAAATTGATATATCCGCCTTTGTTCTTCGTAATTTCTCAATGAGCAGGTTATCTTCTTTTATCGCTTCTTGTTGATTGCTTGTCCTTATCTGAATTGGATTGCCCCTGGCTAGGACACTAGGGTTTTCCTTTCGCTTCTTTGATGTTGTACCTTTTCACATTTTTCCGGTGGTCGTTCTTTGTATATGACCTTCCCGCTACCTTTAATGGTGAACAATGGTTTTTTTTTCATCGTGCGGATGTTGGCGTCTGGCGTGTGTTTCTCCGATTCTTTATCGTTCTCAGCAATGACCCTAGAAGCTTCGTTTGTTTGGACCTGCTTCTTTGTCGTACGGTACGATATTAAGGATGGTTGACGTGTTTCAGCACTGTCAGCTTCAATGAAGTGGATTCCTTGATTTCCCTGATGTGTTGGAAGCGAATTTTGCTGTATGTTAGGTTGCTTCAACGCTCCCTCGATATTATCTTGCCATCATCCAATAGGTCTTGGATAAGATGTTTCAGAACGAAACACGAATTGGTATCGTGCCCCGCGCTTTGATGGTAGACGCACATTTTTGACTCATCATAACCCCGAGGTTTGGGATTGAGTACGGGTTTAGGATCCCGAAGTTGGATTAATTTTTCTTTGACTAGTTCATACAGGAAGTCACCGATTTCTCCATCTAGTTTAGAGAATACTCGATTCCTACTCAATCTTTTCTCTACATATTGTTGCCCTTTATCTTGGAGAAATGTATTGGTAGTTGGTTCTTTCCATGCGCCTTTGATGTAAGTAGGTGTTGCAGCGGTTGGGTTGACATAATTGATTTTCTTCTTCTTGGTCGAGCTTTGCCCTATATTGAATCCGGAGTATACACCATCTCTCATTGCGTCCTCAATGCTTTCTCCTTTCCTTCGAAAATCGGAAATATTTTGGGGTGCAGACATACTGACGAACACCCTGTAAGACATTGAGAGATTTTTTATTAGCATTTTAAGTTGCGCCTCTTCTGATGGTTGTTCGAACATTTCGAACACTTTCTTTTCCCACCGACTCATCCAGTCGATGAAACCTTCCTGTGCCCCTTGTCTAAGGTACTCAAGCTGGCGTAAGGCCATACAGTGATCTGTATTTTTTGCAAAATGTTCGACGAATGAATTAATCATAACTGGCCATGTTGAGATTTTTGATTTCTCTACATGTTGGTACCAGTCAAGAGCTAACCAAGTCAAGCTTTGGTGAAACAAGTTTAGCAGCCAGTCGTCGGTTAGCCCTTGAGGCTCTAGGTATTTGAGATATAGCTTAATGTGAGACCCCGGGGTTCCCTGACCATTATATTTTTCCATTTTAGGAAACTTGAAACCTTCCGGCAGGTATCCTGTTGGTGGAGTGTACCATACTTCTCCATCCACGCGAGTGTTGTCCTCAATTATTGAAAGCCTTTTCATTACATGTTCTTTGAAATGTTCGAATTCCAAGTTCTCTTTGTTTGGTGTTGGGGTTTCGTTGTCATCTCCTGTATTTTCGGATTCCCCATTTGTTCGTTGATGAGAATATGAGCCTTTTCCATTGTTCACGTTGTCTCTGGCCTCATCTTGCAGCTTCTTAAGGAAATTTGCGAGTTTTTCTTCAATGATTTGTTCTATCTTAGAGGTGAGGATATCAGAAATTTCGTTCTCCCTTTCCATACTGACCAGCCTTCCTCCTTCTCTCAAATGCCAGCCACAAGTGTAATCTTCCCCTCGTGTTATGGTTGTTTATGCTTGGATGAGTACCTTCAATCACTAAATCTTATACAAGTGAATGTTAGTTCATAATAAAGAAAATATTATAAAATCTCCCATTTAATCATTTTTGAAGTTGAATCTCTTATGGGTCCCCAGTGAAGTCGCCACTGTAGAAATCGAGGCCTGGCACGGGTCTAAAGTAGCCGGTCTTATGATCCCTAATTATTATGGGGGGTGAAGTCTATGTGCTCATCTTTTGTGGATGTTTACCGCACAAGGTATGATAGAGATAATTTCTTACTGGTTCGTTAGTAAGAGAGCTAACTCTACAAGGAGGAAAGAGATGTTTTGAAGTCGTCACCTGACTAAAGGGAGTCAGGACCCTTTAACTAGTATGAATTCTTTTAGGGAAAACAAAACCTAGTTATGACTTTCATGTTTATGCTCTGCTATCAGAGAATTCGGGTAAGGAGATTCTAGTATGGGATGGGAAGGTGTTAGGCACCCATCAACCGTCCAATCATATGATTAGCCTATACTTCATGATTAAATGGGGATAAAATTTACAACTTTTCTTTAAAATGTTTTGTATGTACTTATGACTCTTACATTAATATATATATATATTGCTGTCAAAACAACTCATGATTATTCAACGGTATCGGGATCCTAGATCCATTTCTAGCATATTGAGAATATTAATAGGCTAAATCTAAAATTGTAATTTATTGATGTGAATAGTTTAAATTTGAACTAGTCATCCATGGGTGATGAAAGAAATTTAGAAAGCTGTCACGGATTATCGATTGAAGGCTTATTGAATTTTTGGAGTAATAACCGATGACTTGTAACTTAACCGGTAATTAGATAAGTTATTTGCATATTATCCATATGTGGGTCGTGATATGGGATGGGAAACAAACCCACAATATGAATTAATTAGATCATACTACGAAATGTATCATTACAAATAATTATGTAGAAATTGACATGGACAATCAGAATGTGAAAGGGGAAATCCACTCTATACTCACAATTTTTATTTATCCACGAGAATAAATTTGATAAATATACCTTAGACGGGGTATTTGCTTCAAAGATTCTTATACTCTTCTTTTTTTGTTTTTGGTTAAGTATGCTGAAAATAGTTAAAGTACTAGCAATTTAATGCTAATCTTTTAAAAACATAAAGACAATACTTGATTTAATATTTCTATTTTTGGGTTTTTCTTGAAATGAACTATGAATACATAAGACAATAATAACTATTATATAGGAAGGAAATTTGATTTCTCTTTGATTAAATGACAAAATACATGGAGACTTAGAGCATGTGAGAAGAAATATTTTCTATTTGAGAGGCAATAATTCTTCTTGGTTTGGGCGGAAACCTGGGTTTTTGATTGTGTTTACATGATGAGAATAAGAATAACTTCTTTAGGTGTATTTGGTTGTGATTCTTTGTTGTAGAATCAGATTTTGTAGGATAGTTGGTTGTGGTTGATGTTTTTTTTTCTTTGTGTAACTCTCTTAGGATTTCTTGGTGTTTTCCTTGGTAGTAAGGTATTCCTTATATAGTTGAAGAAAGGTATGGAGTGGGAATTCTTTTCATTTATGAAAAAGAATAATGGGGAACATAGGATATTGGGATTTTGATATTATTTTTGGGTATAATGGAGAGTGCACCAAAGGAGTGGTGAGTGTGTAGTGGAATGGTTGGGTAAAGAAATATTTTTCTTCCTTTTTTTATTTCCATTCTCATTTTGGCTACGGATGGTGGGAGAATTTTTAGGTGAAAGAGTTTTGTTTCTCTTTTGAAAGGGTGTTTGTTCCTTCTTTTGGTGTTGATTTAAAATGAAAAGGTGTGAGAAAATATAATGATTTTCATTGTTTTAGAAAGTGGAAATGTGAAATGGTGGTAATGATGTAGAGGGGAATTCTTTTCATTTATGAAAAAGAATAGTGGAAATTTGAGAAGGATTATTTCCCATGGGTTATGAAAATGGGTAGTTGGGTAGTGCTTGTGGGCTTGATTGAGTAGTGAAATGGGTAGGAGTTGTGTTTGTGGGCTTGATTAGGTAATGCTTGTGGGCTTGATTGAGTAGTGAAATGGGTAGTAGTAGTGTTTGTGGGCTTGATTAGGTAATGCTTGTGGGCTTGATTGAGTAGTGAAATGGGTAGGAGTAGTGTTTGTGGGCTTGATTAGGTAGTGCTTGTGGGCTTGATTGAGTAGTGAAATGGGTAGGAGTAGTGTTTGTGGGCTGATTTAAAGGATATGGAAATCCTTAATTGTTACACAAAGAATTTCTCTTGTATTCGGCTTCGAAGTGTAAGACTGATATTTTTTTATGGAAGGTGCGAAATTGGGGTGTCAACAACTGATCTGCACCCATGTTAGTGTTTTCTACAGGTGATTGGCAAGCATTATCATCACTTGTGTTATTTTATTTTGATCCAAACAAATTGGATACATGGGAAAACTGAAGGGCTCTCTAATTCAATAATTACTAAAATAAGATCTCAGCGAATCTACATTCACCGCCCTTAATTGGACACCCAATAATGTTGTACGGTCTCTAGTCCATAACTGATCTATCTCACCAAAATATGAATGTCAGTGTTCTGGGCAAAATAATGAAATCAAATACCATTATTTTACAGACCTTACCGGAAGAAACAGGATGAGCTCCAATGTGGGTCAACGAAGATTGCCAACTACATGGATTTGAGAGGATAAGTCATTATAACAACACTATGAAAAATCTGTGTCTCTTTTATCTTTGATCTCCAAGGAATGTGCAGAGGTTCCCACGCAAAACCGAATTTACTAATGAGACTAGTGTTGAACATGTATTACAAACTAGATTGGAAACTAAAAATACAGCAACCAATTACATTGTATATGAGAAACAATTACATTGTTCTTCTCTTAATCCTTCAAATCTACTTCAACAAGTTTATGTTTAACTCCTTATTCATTTCTTCCAAGAAGTAGTTGCAAAAACGACCAAAGAAGTTCATTTCTAAATATCTTTGGAAATTTGAAGTCCATGTTGGACCCTTCTTGCCTTGAGAATCAGATAAACGAACTTCACATCTTGAGGACAAAAACATATTATTTTTGTGAGAGGAGAAATCATTATGCTAAATTATTGAGGATGTTGATTTTGAATAATCTTCAAATTCAAAACATTTACAAATTTGAAGTTCAGCTTCACATCACGAGCAGACCGTTAACATCTCTGTATATCATTATCTCATGATATAATTCTTCCACACATCTAAAATCTTGTATTAGGTTAGCATCCCCCCCCCCCCTAGTATACCCAAAAAACCTCAAAAAATAGACACTCGTGTAGAAGTTGGTCGCTTTTACTTTTCTGTATGCTACGGTTCAATTGATAAATTTCGCTGGATCTTATGATCTAACGGATGATTTGTATGTCGAGACCGACCCTACCCTATTTGTTTGACCAACATATCTTTCATAGACGCCAATGATTGTGGGTTGGATACGCGTTGAGGTTATTTCTTTAAACCATTAGCCGAGTGTCTTATACTGAAATATATTCAAGTGCCATTTTATTTCATTTTTACTCTTTGATAAACTTTATGTTCAATCTCCTGAATTAGAGAAATCTGTTTAACTTTGATACTCTATGGTTTTGTTATGATTTTTCTTGCACATTAGCCGACCATTGAGTTGTTAACTTAGCAGCGTGGATTATTTCGATTTAGGCTTTTCCAGTCCCATCAAGAACTAACAACAATGTTAATTGGCTTTTCTTCTCATGTTATATCCGTGAGTTCACTTGTTACAAAATTTTGGTACAGGTAACAACTGCAACTGAATAAGCACTCCCTAAAACAAGATGTATTTTTCTAAAAAGGGCTAATTTTGCATTTCAAATTCAATGCATTTACAAGTTTGAAGTTCAGCTTAACATCATGACCAGACCATTAACATCTCTGTATATCGTTATCTCATCACATCTAAAATCTTGTATTAGGTTAGCATCCCTCCCCCTAGTATACCCCAAAAAACCTCAAAAATTAGACATTACCACAATCTTGCTGTCTACCTGAGAATCCTTAGCCCGATTTTAACAGCTACTATTTGTAACAATAAAAGTAACGGTACAGATTATCCCAATCTTTCTTCATATCCAAAGCATACAATTAAAACATGAATGCCAATATCACAAATTCCGACCAGTGATTAACAATCTTTTGACATATAAAACTGAAAGTACTAGTGTTGCAAATCTAGATGGTTCAACAGTTTCTAACACCCTTATTGATATATAGTTCAACCTGTATGACCATTGTGCTAGTGACAGAGTCTCTGCTTGGCCATTCAGATGATACATGTATTTGCTCAACTAGTTGTATTTGGGTAATTGATACAACAAGCAGGACTAGTGATGCATATAAATTTAAAAATTAACTAGGATATAAAGTAAAATAAAAACATCAGAAAGCAAATTACATTGTATATGAGATATTTTCTTCAATTGAAAAGAACTTCACAATTTGAGAGGGGAAAAATCAATATGAGAAAGAAATGCAGATGCCGCCGTGATCATTGGCTCCTCTGATCCTACAAATCTAGATCAGCAAGTCGTATTATATTTTTCTTCAGAGTAGTGTAGAATGATCTACAAAATGTTGCAGTAGCTGATGAATATCGGTGGATGTAATCCAAGAAAATTCTGAGAAATTTTAATTCTCTGAGAGGAGAAATCACTATGCTGAGGTTTCTTATAATGCTTTTGGAAACTCCTCCATGGATTTACAATAGAGATCTGTTGTTGTTGTTTTTAGGGTTAGGGAGGAACCGGTCACCGGGGACTGGGGAGGAGAACTACTTCTTCTTATAAAGGATGGGAGAGCTTTAGGGTTACGATCTAACGGATGATAAGTATGTTGAGACTTCTGACCAACTTATGTTTCATAGACGCTATGATCGTGTGTTAGGTACACTATACTTTTTACAGTTGTGAATTTCTGGGGCATTAGCCAGCCATTGAGTTGTTAAATTTTAATTTAGGACCACGAGTTTGTATAAATTAGATTGTTTGGTCTCTGAGTTTGTGAATTTCTGGGACATGTGGGTACTACAGTCTATAGTGGAGTGGTGCATTTTCAAAGCACTTTACTGTCAAGAACTAAGAACTATTGTCCATTCGCTAGGAGGATTAAATTGCACAATCTTGAAAGTAAAATTGTAAGAAATTGGTCTGCTTCTTAGAATATTTACATGACAGTGCTAGAGCTCAGGGTCAAGATCAAGGATGGGATCTTTCAGATCCATTGGGCTGGAAGAAGACTGCAGCGGCATCAAATTCTTAACCAATCCGCCAAAACGTTTTTTTTTGCATGTCAATGGTGATTTTTCAGCTCCATCCTGCTTCATCTCTCCTACATCAGCACCAACCTTAGGATCAAAACCAAGAAAGCAAAGACATGGGCCTAAATTGCACAAACTTGTTTCAAAACTTTCACCAAACTGGTTAGGCAACGGCATTTCATTATATTGCTCACTCTCAATATCAAAAAACGAGCACCTTACAAGTTTGCGGATGATAGAGTCTAGACCAAACATCTGCGTACCTTCAAAATTCCCAATACTTTCCACTATAAAATCTTTCTTCCGAGAACCATACTGAATTCCATACCCTACGCAGTCCATGCATTGTTGCATTAAATGAAATGTTGGAAATGGTATCCGAAAAATACAAGCATTCCAGTAAACTAAAATTATAAAGGGGATTTTAATTTTGTGCCACACTTCCAATTAGGTGTTCAAGAAAATGCCACACTTTTTTCCAGAGTTTATTTAATGCCACACATTTGACCTTTTCCATCCAAAAAACTATTGACATCGGTTAATGCATAGGTGGCAGTTACCTATCTTAGTAAAAGACATATACGCCCTCAAATAGTCTAAGCCATTCACCCATCTAAAACTATCGGCAACATCTCCACATCATTGCGATTATGAAGCACTGAGACAAGATACAGAAGTAGTATTTCATAACTCTTACTGACAAGCATTACCACTAGAGCTCCTATTTGTGCATGGATCGGTTGATGAAGTGAAAACAAAAGTAGGAACAACAAAAAGTCTAACATATTTATAGTCACCAAGACATTGACAAGGTATGAAGGCACTCCACCATTTTCCTGAATACTTAGAGAGGAGCCGCAACAGTGTACCAAAAACGCCTCCTACAGAAGCAGCTCAGAATCGACCCCAGAATATATAAAAAAAGAATTACCAAATTTCACTCTCATTTTTAGTAGTTTTAACCATCAAATAATCAATAACACATCCCCACACATAAAAGCAAAACTAGATCGGTTCGAACAATGGGGAGATATCTCTGCACAAATAGCATAAAGATATAAAGAGATAACAAAATTTGAAATTGATCTGCACCCATGTTAGTCTTTTCTATAGGTGATTGGCAAGCATTATCATCACTTGTGTTATTTTATTTTGATCCAAACAAATTGGATACATGGAAAAACTGAAGGGCTCTCTAATTCAATAATTACCAAAATAAGATCTCAACGAATCTTCATTCATCTCCCATAATCGGACACCCAATAATGTTGTAAGGTCACTAGTCCATAACTGATCTATCTCACCAAAATATGAATGTCAGTGTTCTAGGCAAGATAATGAAATCAAATACCATTATTTTACAGACCTTACCGGCAGAAACAGGATGAGCTCCAATATGGGCCAACAAAGATTGCCAACTACATAGATTTGAGAGGATAAGTCATTATAACAACACTATGAAAAATATGTGTCTCTTTTATCTTTGATCTCCAAGGAATGTGCAAAGGTTCCCGTGCAAAACCGAATTTACTAATGGGACTAGTGTTGTATTACAAACTAGATTCGAAACTAAAAATACAGAAACCAATTACATTGTATATGAGAAACAATTACATTGTTCTTCTCCCGATCCTTCAAATCTACTCCAACAAGTTGCTGTTTAACTCCTTATTCATTTCTTCTAAGAATTAGTTGCAAAAAAGACCAAAGAAGTTCATCTCTAAATATCTTAGGAAATTTGAAGTCCATGTTGGACCCTTCTTGCCTTGAGAATCAGATGAAAGAACTTCACATTTTGAGGACAAAAACATATTATTTTTGTGAGAGGAGAAATCTTTATGCTAAAATATTGAGGATGTTGATTTTGAATAATCTTCCATGGATTTGCAGTGATGATGTAGTAGATCTGTTGTTGTTTTTTAGAGTTAGGTTTTTTTTTCTCTTCTTTGTACAGTGAGGAACTAGTAATTGGGGAGAAAAACTTCTTCTTATAAAGGCTGGGAGAGTTGTACTTTAATTTAGGGTTACATCTGTGATCGTTGGTTTTTATTCTTTTGTCTATGATTCAATGGACAATCTGTATTTTGAGACCGATGGTTATGATTATGTGTTTGATATGTGTGTAGGGTTCATTCTTTAACATTAGCCGAGTCTCACACTAAGATAGAGATCTATGTTCAAGTACATCCATCAAATTAGAGAAATCCGTTCAATAGCAAATAAAAGCAAAATAAAAATAAAAAATTAATACACGACCACAAGTGTGTATAACTTGCAAAAAAAAAAAAGCTGATATGTTTCCGGAATCATCATGCATGATGAGATGAGAATGTGGTAATTAAGCTGGTGTAAGTTATTAGTTTGTGAATACGGAAATTGGGTTAATTGTCCAAATATTTTTAAAACATGGTTCTAATGGACGAGTAAAAAATTATTATTGGTGAAATGGACACTAAAAAAATTAGTAAGAATGAAACCAAATTTATCCTGGTTTAAACTTAAAAAACAGCGAGGATGAAACTGGATACATCCAGATGTAAATTAAAAATAAGAAAAAATATTTGAAAATGCGTAGGATAAAACTATTTACATCCCGAATATTTTTACATTCTCTTCCATTTAAACAGTATCAAATTGTATATGTCTTTTCACTCAGGAATTGTTGTTATTGGTCTATTTAACCAATTTCGTGTTGTGAATATTTCAATTTTAACTGTAAATATTTTGGTTGGTCTATTTTTTATTACAGTGTGGGTGCAATTTGTTTTGGAATCGTCTTTTGGTTGGTCTATTTTTTTCCTTGTGTAAATTTTAATTGTAAAGATTTTGGGGAAGTATAAAGATGCACAGGAGAGCTACCAGATCCCATAAACCACCTCACAAAACCGTGGGATTTGGGATTTTAATTTTGTGATCCATAACAATGTGGATTATTTCGATTAATGGTTGGTTTTCTCAAGTGATTCACGAGTAAAACGAGAGTATTTGGACTTTTATAATCCCATCAAGAACTAACAACAGTGTTAATTCAGAGGCTTTTCTTCTCATGTTATGTCGGAGATTTCACTACGTTAAAATTTTGGTACAGGTAACAACTAATTTTGGAAAAGAAGATGTATTTTTCTGAAAAAGGCTAATTTTTCATTTCAAATTCAAAACATTTACCAATTTGAAGTTCAGCTTCACATCACAAGAAGACCGTTAACATCTCTGTATATCATTATCTCATGATATAATTCTTCCACACTTCTAAAATCTTGTATTAGGTTAGCATCCCTCCCCCCTAGTATACCCAAAAAACCTCAAAAAATTCAGTTGACCCAACATAAACTACCACACCACCATAAAATTGAGAATCCAGAATGGACTACAATTTTTAACTTCATCAAAACAAAACAATAAAAGGCCTAGACAATAAGGCTTTTTCTTTTTAATGGTTCTCCAAACACTTCGCCAATTTTGACAAAAGCATCTATCCGTCAGTAAGATTAGATCTCTAGCAGTATGACAAGCCAGAAAATAAATCAAGAAAGATGTTATCTTCCTGCACTAATACTCTTTACTCCAACGATGAATTTTTCCATATTTCCGATAGCTAGAAAACGTTTATCATGCATTAAACATGTCTTCACATACTCATATGAAACCAAATAACAAAACAAACATATTTAGGTTCTGAGATTACGGTCGTAATTGATTTTACACGGAACGGTAAAGAAACTTAAAAACTGAAAAGACAATAAATAGAATAATACTTCCTCCGTCCTACTATTAAGTGACCTAGTTTAAGTTTGCACAATTTTTTAGGCAAGCAAGGAAAAAAGTACTTTTAAGCATTTTTTACAATTATACCCTCATGGATAATAACTAGTGAAATTTAGAAATGATTTATCTCTCAAACTACTCCACGGATGTTCGCAAACTTCATACCATTGCAAAACATTTTAAAACACCTACGTAACGAATATAAACATGCCTATCAAATTATGCATATTTCTTATATTTTTTATAATTAACTAAAAGGATAATTTTGGAAATACCTCATTCTTTAGAATATATGTCACTTATTAGTGGGACAAAGTTTAAAATCAAATAGGTCACTTAATAGTGGTACAGAGGGAGTAAAACTTATTTAGTAGTCTTGAGAGAAAATATCATAATGCTGTCTTTAAGTGTGTATGAGTGAAGAACTTATCCATTGATTAAGATGCAAAGAGAGCAAGAAGTTCTTACTAAATTTCCAATTAAACCCAAACCTTTATTCACAAGATTTTATTACTTTGTACATTATTTTTCCAGTCATATTCGTCACTCTCTCTCCTAGAGTTCTGATGACGTGTCAAGGCGATTTTTTAGGTCAATTATTTTTTATTCGTCATCACCATGGATGGCGCCGTCCATCTCCCTTCTCTTGATTCTCAGATCTTAAATCAGAAAGGGAACTCCTCTAATTCTGCTAGCAACTTAGATTTCAACATTGGATCAGAAAACTTTCCAACTTTGAATGGATCTGTTATACCTTTTGAACCTTCGGGGGGAAAAAATTCTGCACCTCAAAGCTTTGCTTCTTGTTCCAAGGATCCCTCGATGCAGACATCAATTCCATCAATTAAGCTTGCATTTGAAGAACCAAGAAAAGATGTTAAAGATTTTGCATACTTCTCATCAGGTGAATTGCAAACTCATATTACTAGCTGTGAAGCTTTTGTTGTTGGTTATTTTGTGGGAAATAGACTTGATTTCTATTTTGTGAAAGAAAATCTAACCACCCATTGGAATCTTAAAGGAAATTTTACTATGAATATCCATGGAGAGCAAGCCTTCATGTTTAAATTTTCTCTAGAAGAAGATAGAGCTAGGGTTTTAGAAATTGGGTCTCTCCATATTGCCAGTAAGTTGTTTCTTATCCGCCCTTGGTCTCCATTTATTGAACAACAAATTGGATCAATTAGCTCTGTTCCTATATGGATGATGCTAAGAAATGTTTCTTTACATCTTTGGAATGCAACTGGATTTTCTAGGATAACAAGCCTTGTAGGAAAACCAATCATGACAGATGCTCCAACTGCAATGAAGACTAGAATGGCTTTTGCAAGGGTTTGTGTAGAAATTGAAGCCTCATGCTCTTTTCCAGCTACTCTTCCATTTCAAATTGATGACAATAAGTATGAGGTGATGGCTGAATACCCCTGGAAACCCACTGCTTGCTCTCATTGTAAAAGCTTTGGACATAGAAGTGACAAATGCATCACGAATTCTGCTCCAAAGATAACCAAAAAGTGGGTTCCTAAGACAGTTACTAGAATAGAAAAGCCATCGCACATTGAAGATTCTAATGGTGATTTTTTTATCCATGAGAATGTAAATGCTGATAATGTAATTGACTCTACTGGAACTCCGTTAGAGACTGCTCAGGCTGGTCACCCAGTAGTAAAAGAGAAGAATCCAGTTGGGGTATTGGGTGAAGAAACAGAAGCTCTAGAAAAGGTTGTTCAACCAGCCGAGGAGAAATGGACATTATATACAAGAAGGAAGAAGAATTCTAGAAAAAAAGATGGTGTTCATAAGCAAGAGGCATTAGACTTTTTGAACTCTTTCAGCACTTTAGACTCTGACTCTGAACCTAACGGTATGGAGATATTTGAAGAACCTTTGGAGTCCAGTGTTTCTCATGGTTTTGAAGTCTCTAATGCAATTGAAAATAATAATCAAGATATGGACTCTTTAAGTGATGAGATGGATTTTGTGAAGACAAAATCTCTTGATGGTATCCCAAACAGGATACGACGGACTAGCTATGTTGTAAAAGGCGAGCGCCCGGAGCGCCTAGGCGCCAAAAGCTCTCTAAGCGCAGGTCTAGCGCCCGCTTAATCCAATTCTATGCTATGTTCCTCACCAGCGCCTTAGGCGAGCGAGTTTGGCGCTTTTGGTGCCTCGCGGAAATGTAAGGCGCTAGCCTAAGCGCTGAAGGCGCCATGTGTAGCATTTAGTGCCGATTTATTTCTGATCATCAATAAATTAGCTTTCCTTAACAGTATGATTTTCCTAAAATTGAACTTTTTTTTTCCATATTTGATGGTTGATTGTCGCGGAGGTTGATTAATTCTCATTGATGAATATATAATACTAATATTCTAGCATCAATCAATGGTAAAAATATGGAAACATCATTAATACTGGGGTATTATTATCACGGCAATGTCAACGCATGGATGTATCATGCATGGACAATGAATGATCAAAGTATGGAAACTCTATATACAGTATGTAGTGAAATATCAATATTAATGCAAAATCAATCACCGTCGACAACCCAGGAACAAAATATGGAAACAAATTAGTGAAATATCAATATTAATGCAAAATCAATCACCGTCGACAAGACGGGAACAAAATATGGAAACAAATATTAAAGTTTTAAAAGAATTACGTGATTGATTTAGTTTTAAGGGAAGATGGTCCAAGAGGCCTTGATCTCAAGATTTCAATGAGTTTTGTGAGGTCGGGAGACAGAGCATTGCGTATTGTTTGATTATGGAAGTAGGTTTGGTGTCTTTAGCAGTTAACTGGGTTATGGATATGATGGTACGGCTGTAGCAGACATCTATATATGTGTGGCTGTTAGTATGTAATGATATTATGAATGGAAATGAATTGATGTTATCTTGTCTGTGTACTCTTCTTCTCTGGTCTAATGAATTCTTATTGTTTCTCGTCTACCATTCTTCCCTTCTTAACTGTGTTTTCTCACTATTTCCCCACTGATTATTGATTGATAAGTTTGGGGCTTATCAATGAGATTCAGTTTTTTTATCTGTTTTTGTTTTTTCAGTTGATTACTTTTTACTTTTGAAACTTCAACGGGGACTGTTGTTTTTGTTAATTAACAATTTAGTGGCATATTAATCTGTAAATGAGCATCAATCGTAGTAGTGATCTCCTAGGGCGCCTTAGGCGCGCCTAGGCCCCTAGGCGCTAGGCGACGGGCTTAGCGCCTCGCCTCGCCTAGAGCCTAATACAACATAGCGGACTAGTGCTCAACAGGTCGAAAATATGTAAAACTTTTCAGTTATGATATGAGCCAATAGTGGGACCATTTTTAGCGAATTAAATGATAAATACCAAAAGACTAGAATGGAAAGGGAGCTTGGAAAACTAGTTTGAAGGATAATGGGGGCAATGACAAACTAAGCCGAGGACATAGAAAATCTGCCAGGAAGAAATGATAGTTTGTTGTTTCGCTTGTTGCCAAGGTGTTTTTTTTTTTTTTTTTTTTTTTTTTTGTAGTTTGAGTATGGCATTTGCCTGAACTTGTATTGCACTGATGTGCTTTTATTTTTCCTGTATTCTTTTGTTCTTTTTCTTTTTTCATTATATTAACCTTTCTACTCAAAAAAAAAAAGAAGATTTTATTACATTACAGAACCTACTTTCTAGAAATTTGAGAGAATTCTATGTCGGAGAGAATATTGCAAGACGAAGAAAATGGTTTGCATCACCAAGTCACATGACTTGCTTTGTTAGGGTAAACCTAAAAGAAAAACAAAAACAAATTTTTTTTTCTTCATATTCTGGTGTTCATAGGTGAAAATAGTTTCTGCTGATTTTGGTAATTGAGGGTATGAAGGTGAGAAACTGTTTAAACCCTAAACAATGTACTGCAAGGGAGTACTTTAGATTCGAGAGATCAATCTGTACAAGTCCGGCCTAAACCAAGAAATGGCCGTTCCAGACTTGCTTCGGTCACAAAGAGGAGGAGAATGGGTTGGTTTTGGGGAGGGAAGCAAGGAGAGTCGTGAGACCAGAATATTTAATTATGGAAGAGAAGTTGGGTTTCTACGACTTGTTATCAGAAAGGTAAGAGAGCTCACGAGGAGAGATATCAAGTAAGTATTTATGAGTGTTGTCTTATCCGAATGAACTTGTTGTCCAAATGAAAATAGGTAAGACGTATTTATACGAGTTGAGGTAAAAACGAACCCTAGTCTCATTAAGGAGTGGGGAAGTAAATGTGAGGAGGTGGTAACCGTATGCATGGACTTGATGTCCCATAAAGTGGTTAACGTATGAAATTGGTTTTCATGAAACTGTTAACGTTATGGAATTGATGTTCCATAAAATTTGTTAACTCACACCTTTATGTCCCATGAACGTTTTCCCACATAAATCTTGTATTTACTAGGAGCCTCACCCTTATGACACTTCCTTATGAGGGGCGTAGTGTACGCCGCACGCTGTATAACACCAAACTAATACCCAAATAGAATCCCCCTATTTTTGTTGATGTCTCGAATGTTTTGGAAATCATGTAAAACGTTGTTGTGGCTTGGCAAGTCGAGCTTGGGGAACTTTCTATCAAGGTGACCTTCGACGATCGAGATGTTGCATCTTGAGAGGAGGGGCAACCGTTGATCATTTCACGCCTTCATTTTGGTAGCCGCGTAGTGAGGTCCAACAGGGTGGCACATCTAGGGTGTGTTTGGATCTGACATGAGGACGCCATGGGCGTATGGCATGGCTAGGGCCAAGGCGATGGCGCTTGGTCGGCATGTCGTGGCTAGGGCCAAGGAAAAGCGCATTTGGCATAGCGCGGCTAGCTTGGACTAGGCGCGTGACCAAGTTAGGGTTTTGGGCCTAAAGTCATGAGGGGATTTAGACGGCCAGAATTTGCTCTTGGGATTGAAGGCAACCGTGGATTATCGCCTGGCTTTACTTTGGTAGAAACATGAGGAAGGCCAGCATGGTGGCGCGGCATGAGGGGCCATGGTTTGGCATGGCATGGCTAGCTTGGCTATGTGCGTGACCAAGACGGCCAGGATTTTCTCCTGGGATTGAAGGGCAACCATGGATTGTCGTCTGGCTTCACTTTGGTAGCCGCATGAGGAAGACCAGTATGGTGCCGCGGCATGAGGTGCCATGGTTTGGCATGGCGCGGCTAGCTTAGACTAGGCACGTGACCAAGTTAGGGTTTTGGGCCTAAAGTCGTGAGGGGACTTTAGACGGATAGGATTTACTTGAAGGGCAACCGTGGATTATCGCCTGGCTTCACTTTGGTAGCCTAATGAGGAAGGCCAGCATGGTGGCACTGCATGAGGGGCCATGGTTTGGCATGGCGCGACTAGATTGGACTAGGCGCGTGACCAAGTTAGGGTTTTGGGCCTAAAGTCATGAGGGGACTTTAGACGGCCAGTATTTGCTCTTAGGATTGAAGACAATCGTGGATTGTCTCCTGACTTTACTTTGGTAGCCGCATGAGAAAGGAAAGCATGGTGGCGCGACATGATGGGCCATGGTTTGGCATGGCATGGCTAGCTTGGCTATGTGCGTGACCACGACGACCAGGATTTTCTCCTGGGATTGAAGGGCAAACATGGATTGTCGCCTGGCTTCACTTTGGTAGCTGCATGAGGAAGACCAGTATGGTGCCGCGACATGAGGGGCCATGGTTTGGCATGGCGCGGCTAGCTTGGACTAGGAGCGTGACCAAGTTGGGGTTTTGGGCCTAAAGTCGTGAGGGGACATTAGACGGCCAGGATTTGCTTGAAGGGCAACCGTGGATTGTCGCCTGGCTTTACTTTGGTAGCCTCATGAGGAAGTCTAGTGTTACGGTACTGCAAGTGACGCATAATTATGACGCGTTACAGAGTTGCAGGCCAAGTCAGTATAGCCGTAATGGAGCAATAGAAAGCCATAATAGCGGTATACTGCATAAACTGTCAAGTGTCAAGAATGGCATAACCCTACAGGGCCAATGAAGCGCAAGAGTGGAGCTAAATTGTTAATACATTTGGCTAAGGAATGAATCTTATTGGACGACACAATAAGGCTTCATTGAGGAAAGGAAAGACATGGCCAAAGTTGACAGATGCAACATGCGATGTTGGCATCGATGCATATCCATGAAATTGAGTTGGCCCAAACTCAAGGATGATGCAAGAAGAGTGGAATAGACTAAGAGTTAGTCTATGCATTGGTTCAAGGTAGGGCCAAAGTCTGAACAGTGCAAACAAGTTGGTAATGCAAGAGTTTCATTTCTATTGTCAAGCTAATTGGCGAAGTGAAGCATATATGATGCACAAGTAACTAGAGTGAGCTTAAGGAGTTGGCCTCGATGATGGAAGCTTAAGAATTTTCCATGCATGAGTTTAGAGTAATAATCATGTAGGTCCAAGAGAGATGAACGTTGGATCAAGGCAGAATCCAGTATGGCGCAACAAGTGGTGCAATACGGCTCAAGTGACGGTTACAAGTTGGTTATGAGCTTTACAAGCATGCCAATGATGTGAGACGAAGGATAACGGTTATAGGAGAACTTATAACCATGTGGGAGTGTTTCTAACCACCAAGAACAGATGTGGCATCTGTTGGCTTGACAACACAAAAGGTGGCGGTTGAAAAGTAAGCTGGCGGTTATAGAAACTACCTGATGGGACACATGGCTGTCCCATGCATGTGCAAGTGTTGTGCACGGTTTTGGCCATTGTAACTACTGTATAAATAGTCATAAGGAGTGGGAAAAATCAGTAGGCTACATAGGAAAGAGTTAGTCTCATGTTTGAGAGAGTTGGGCATTTACCAAGAGGGTGAATGGCCTGTTTTTGGTCCATGTGATGAACGAGTTTTGTAATCTTACTTTGATACAATAAAATGGGTTAATTGTGTCATGTCTTTGTGTTCATTATGTTGCTGGTTTGTGTGAGAATTGTTGATGTGCATGGCAGAACCTCTTATGCTTATGGGGGCATGAAGATTTAGAGAGAAAGAAGAAAAGACTTCCGTTGCGTATTGCCTTATGAGTGAAGGCAGATGCATACTTTGATGCAAGTGTGCAAGGCTGAGTACTTGTGGGTGATGTTGAATCACTGAACCACATAGTATTGCCGGTCATGTTCCGTGAAAATTTTAGGCGATTAAATGGGCATGTGACAAGCTGGTATCAGAGCTGTGTTAGGGGACACAGTTGCTGATTTTTCTCTCTTTTACTCAAGTTGGTGTCATTTGTTTGTCAAATTCAGTGGTGAATTGTTTGGGTTTCACTAGTATGGAGACTAGAAGAAGTTGGTCTTGTGTGGAAAGATCAATTGGAATGAACTTTGAAGCTTGAAGTAGCAGCAGGCCATGAAATTTTATGACAAAGGTGTCAAAATTCCATCCCAAAGTGTTAGACGAACCTGCAAGAATCATTGAAATCCGGGTTTTCAAGTGATGGCATGAAAAAACTAAGGAGTATGCTGACTTCTATGGTGCAAGTCAGGTGTTAAATTCCATGTTTCTCATAAGTATGTGATGATAATGCATTAGGAATGCATAATTTCGTAGTGTTATCAGTAACAAGTACATTACAAAAGGTAATGGGAATTTTAGGGGAAATTCCGGAATACAAAGAATTTAATGGCCTTTGCAGTGGCAAAGAAGATGAAGAACATGTCTATGCGATAGATTTAAGGTGTTTTCATCGTAGCCAGTTGGTTGGAAGATTAAAGTTATCTCTCTTGATTGCATGTACCTTGGTGGTAATGCAAAGTCTGATTGTGAATCAACATTTTTGTGGAAATTGTGATGCCATAAAAGAAGAATTGGATGGCCAATTCTTATCTAACATAAAGCTTATTGAAAGGCTGAAGAAGAAGCGTAATTTAGGGGAAAACCGATACACCACGGTCTTGCGTTTGCAAAGAGTTCTTCGTTGATGCTAGATGAGCACAAGGAGTGTGCTTGCACCTGGTTTATGAGTGGGATCAATATGCTTGGACAAGGGTGTCCAAAGACCTGCATTTGATCATAACCACAAGCGGATGTTCTTTTCAACTGCAAATCAACAATTGTTGCTACTAAAGTTGATTTTGGTGGAGGGGAAAGACAAGAGTTTCCAGATGTGCATGGGCAGTAAAAATGAGTTCCAAGTTTGAAGAAGAACGTGGCATTCTTGCTTCATGGAACGTAGGCAGTGGCGCCTCATTTGCAAGGATTGTGCCTTGTTAATATTGTCTAAGATAATTGTTCGCAGAAGTCATTGAGTGATATGACTTGCTGATCTCTATGGTGATGCTCATAATCACCAAGTTAAGTCCGTTCGAGTTGTGCAAAGGTGCACAAGTTTGTGTCAAGAATTGAGTGCTAATTGGCATAGCATGTATGCAGCAGTAGCATGCGCCAAATGAGATTTGGGCATGGCCAAGATGTATGATGCGGTTGGAAATGCAAAATTAGGCGACTCATAGATGCATGGAAAAAGAAGGACAAAGTAGTGGTGATGCATAAGAATGACATGAGGTCATTTTTGAAGAAATCTTCATGAAAGCTAACGCAAAATTATGGCATCAGTCTAAAAGGAGTATTCAACTAAGTGTCAATTATATTATGCTTCGTTATGGGAGTCACATAAGAACGTTGATAGTTGGAAGAATACATGTGGCAAAGTGAATTGCTACATTGGGGACAGTAGTTGCTGTCTCGCTTCCTTTGTTGCTTAGAAGCGAAGTTGAAGTCATTATTGCAAGGCTTTTTAGGTCTTACAAGTTGCAATCAGTTGGCGTGAGTATTTGCTGAAGTTTGAGTATACTTTCAGTTTGGGTCGAGTGGACCTTGGTGTTGGAATGAAGTCTATCTATGTAAGGTAGTATTGAATGAGGGTATTTGAAGTTAAAGATCTTTCCTCTTTCGTTCTAAGTAAAGCTAATTCGCGTGGAAGATTCTACACAGTATATTAAGACAAAATATACAATAGAAGACGCTGAAAGTGAAAGAAGCAAATAGAGGAGTTGGTGGCATAGTCGAGTTTGCTATTGAGAGTTATGTGGAAGTGCGATGGCATATGGCAGCGATAGAATGGAGTAACGGAGCAAGAATGAAGATGTAAGTCCATCAAGTAAATAAGTTAAGAGTAACTCATTGTTAGGAAGAACATGATGTTGTTTTTCCGCCACATTAAAGCGTAGCAGTTTGAAATAGCAAGTGATGATTATAGTGCTAGTTTCAAAGGAACGTGAAGAGGAACCTTGGATCGGTGGGAGAGTCGGTCTAATGTTAGGGGTATCCTAAGTCATGGCTAATGTCATGCATTTTCAGTCGAGTTTGCAAAAGAGTGTTGCAACATGATTGAAGAACTCTTAGTCTACAGTAAGGCCTGTTGAATTGCAAGAGTGCAATGTCAGTCGGAGTTGAAGGCAAGTAAACTAAGTTATACATATCACCCAGATATGTTGTCTATTTGAAGTGTACACTTAGGCATGGAATGGCTTGAAAGAAAAATTTGTGCTGATGCAAGGGCATAGCAACAGATTGTAAGTGGCATTTGGGTGTTGAGATGCGAATGAAGTAGAGATTGAAGCATAGTCGACGATGCGACAATGAATCTGTAATTCATATGCTCAATGGAAAAGCAAACAAGCCAAGTGGTGGCGTAAAGCACTAGGCAGAAAAGATTTGGCAAGGTTAAAGGCCAAGCAAAGTTGCTGATTCTGAGAAGGGCTCAGATGGGTGCATAAGGCCAAGGAAAGTTCAGCTGAAACTGAACTGATGTTGCGTTCAACGAGGACGTTGAACAGATTAGGTGGGGAGGTTTGTTACGGATCTGCAAGTGACGCATAATTATGACGTTACGTTACTGAGTTGCGTGCCCAAGTCAAGATAGCCGTAATGGCGCAATAGGAAGCCATAATAGCGGTATATTGTATAAACTGTCAAGTGTCAAGAATGGCATAACCCTACAGGGCCAATGAAGTGCAAGAGTGGCGCTAAATTGTTAATACATTTGGCTAAGGAATGAAGTTTATTGTCCTACACAATAAGGCTTCATTGAGGAAAGGCAAGACATGTCCAAAGTTGACAGATGCAACATGCGATGTTGGCATCGATGCATATCCATGAAATTGAGTTGGCCCAAACTCAAGGATGATGCAAGAAGAGTGGAATAGACTAAGAGTTAGTCTATGCATTGGTTCAAGGCAGGGCCAAACTCTAAACAGTGCAAACAAGTTGGTAATGCAAGAGTTTCATTGCTATTGTCAAGCTAATTGGCGAAGTGAAGCATATATGATGCACAAGTAACTAGAGTGAGCTTAAGGAGTTGGCCTCGATGATGGAAGCTTAAGAATTTTCCATGCATTAGTTTATAGTAATAAGCATGTAGGTCCAAGAGAGCTGAACGTTGGATCAAGGAAGAATCCAGTATGGCGCAACAAGTGGTGCAATACGGCTCAAGTGAAGGTTACAAGTTGGTTACGAGCTTTACAAGCATGCCAATGATGTGAGACGAAGGAGAACGGTTATAGGAGAAATTATAACCATGTGGGAGTGTTTCTAACCACCAAGAACAGATGTGTCATCTGTTGGATTGACAACACAAAAGGTGGCGGTTGAAAAGTAAGCTGGCGGTTATAGAAACTACCTGATGGGACACATGGCTGTCCCATGTGTGTGCAAGTGTTGTGCACGGTTTTGGCCATTGTAACTACTGTATAAATAGTCCTAAGGAGTGGGAAAAATCAGTAGGCTACATAGGAGAGAGTTAGTCTCATGTTTGAGAGAGTTAGGCATTCACCAAGAGGGTGAATGGCCTGTTTTTGGTCCATGTGATGGACGAGTTTTGTAATCTTCCTTTGATACAATAAAATGGGTTAATTGTGTCATGTCTTTGTGTTCATTATGTTGCTGGTTTGTGTGAGAATTGTTGATGTGCATGGCAGAACCTCTTATGCTTATGGGGGCATGAAGAGTTAGAGAGAAAGAAGAAAAGACTTCCGTTGCGTATTGCCTTATGAGTGAAGGCAGATGCATACTTTGATGCAAGTGTGCAAGGCTGAGTACTTATGGGTGATGTTGAATCACTGAACCACATAGTATTGCCGGTCATGTCCCGTGAAAATTTTAGGCGATTAAATGGGCATGTGACAGCTAGCATGGTGGCACTGCATGAGGGGGCATGGTTTCGCATGGCGCGGCTAGCTTGGATAGGTGCATGACCAAGATAGGGTTTTGGACCTAAAGTCGCGAGGGGACTTTATACGGAGAGGATTTTCTCCTGGGATTGAAGGCCAACCGTTGATTGTCGCCTGTCTTCACTTTGGTAGCCGCATGAGGAAGGCCAGCATGGTGGCGCGGCATGAGGGGCCATGGTTTGGCATGGTGTAGCTAGGGCCAAGATAGAGGCATCTGGCTTGGCTTGGTGCGACTAGCATATCTAGGTCCAAGGAAGAGTGTGTTTGGCATGGCGTGTCTAGCTTGGACTAGGTCTGGCTGGCATGATTTTCCATTGGCACGGAGGTGCGGATAGCATGGTTGGCATGCCTTGGCGCGATTGTTGTGGATGACATGATTTGCCATTGGCACAGAGGTGCGGCTAGCATGGTTGGCATGCATTGGCGCGTTCGGTGTGGCTGACATGATTTTCCATTGGCACAGAGGTGCGGCTAGAATGGTTTGCATGCCTTAGCGCGGTTGGTGTGGCTGGCATGATTTTCCATTGGCACAGAGGTGTGGCTAGCATGGTTGGGATGCCTTGATGCGGTTGGTGTGGCTGGAATGATTTTCCATTGGCACAGAGGTGCGGCTAGCATGGTTGGCATGCCTTGGCACGGTCGGTGTGGCTGACATGATTTTTCATTGGCAAAAAGGTGCGGCTAGCATGGTTGGCATGCCTTGGCGCGTTCGGTGTGGCTGGCATGATTTTCCATTGGCACAGAGGTGCGGCTAGCGTGGTTGGCATGCCTTGGCGCGGTCGGTGTGGCTGGCATGATTTATCATTGGCACAGAGGTGCGGCTAGCATGGTTGGCATTCCTTGGCGCGGTCGGTGTGGCTGACATGATTTTCCATTGGCATACGTGGGAATTAGGGTTTGGTTCGTCGTAACCCTAATTTTAAAAATATACCCGGGTAATTATTTTAGAGACACGTTGAAAGTTTCAGTAAATTTGCCTAGTAAATGCTTATTGCTTTAAATGTCGTGACATTACTGTCTATTAGGGTTTAGTATTTTACGATTTTAACCTTACACTAAAAACCACCATCAACATTAAGTCCCTTGCTTAGCCGCACCTTTTTGGGACGAATGGATGTGGTTGCGTTGTCGGCCCATCCTTGATTTTAGGTTGTTTAGTTCCTGGACCTTCTGATCGTGATGACAGTATGTTGTGGATACTGGTATGGTTGAAATCTTCCAGAGCCACTGGATGAAATAGATGAATTAGGAGATCGTTGCGGACATGCTCCTATCAAGTCTTCAAGGACTTTATTCCAAGAGACATCCTTTGAACCATCTTCAGAATCTGGGACTATCATATGGAATGGGATGCAGTGAGCAGTCCCCAGTTATATTTCTGTTGGATCCGATGGCACGGCAAAACATATGAATGTACCTCTGTGGCGTGCTTTTGGAGTCTTCGATGCACATGTACGGCTTCGTGTGGAAAAATTCTTGCGGCTTCGTAAAACTCCGACAGTGATGATGTTGAAATCATAAATAACCTGGTTGAGGGGGGTGAAAGTGCCCCATGCCGGTAGTTCCCATGTGTAGCCTAATTTCATTGCATCGCCTTGAATCCACGTCCACGGGATTTGATACAAACCTATTATACTCTTCTGGATGTGACGCTGGGATCCTCAAAATATCACATCGAAGAAATACTCGGGATAGTAAAGTGGTAAAATGTGAGAGTTATGTTGTTTATCGTGGATCCCTCAGCTTCTTCTGGAAAATGTTTTAGCCGTGTCTCTGGGGTTATCTCATGAATCTTCGATGGTCATCGGGATGGACTACGATGAGCAGTCCCCAGTCACACTTTTCTTTAGTTTCTGAAGTTATTTCTTCTGAGTAGGCTTTGGACCTACCGCGACCTTGTAAAGTGTTGCAGGCATCTTCTAGACAGAGAGGTGATGATATACTTACGCTGCACCCTTGAAAAGTAAATTACCTCGTCGTGACTATGACCTTTCGGTTGACTGTGTCTTTTGAGCTTTGACAGTGAAGGGATTCTGTATAGATCCTCAGTCCCCAAATGTGGTTTACATGTTTCCATCTTTGTAGTGATCATTCTTTGGTAAATCTCTTGCTGGTATAAACAAACGAGCGGCATCGCTTCTCGGCAGCAGATGTGATCGGAAGAGACTATATTATCATGTGAATAAAGTAGGTTGGTTGGATGCGTAAGCGAGCAAACTGTCCATGAACATGATCTTTAGCAGGAAGGAGGCGTTGAGGCGTTTTCGGTTCTTAGAGAGGACGTTGAAACGATGCCTTGTAACTTTCAGGGCGTTGACGGTTACCATGTTGAAGTCGGAGGCTACATTATCTTCTGTCAAAATCGATATCCCTCAAGTGTACAGAGGTTAGGAGTCCCCTGTTTCATCTATCGATCGTTTTTTCCAAGAGAGGTTGGGGTTTGAAAACGGCTTCACTGGCTGAAACGCCTGCTTTCCACAGATGTTTCATCATAGACTGTACGACTTAGTGGGCTAAATTCCCATCGTGCAGGTCCTGACGGGAATAGGGCCTCGTTGAACTTAGGAGGGTTGCTGATTTTCTTTTCCTCGATTTTGGAGAAGTCATTCCTCATCTTTACGTGTGATGAAATTAGATTGCTGATCCCCTTGTACTAGTCATTCAAGAGAAACGCGAGCCTCTTCATATATAAACGCACGTCCTGCTGAAGTGTCTTTTGTATTTTAATCAAATAAATAGTGGTAAAAGGAGGTCGGCTTCTTCCGGCTCTCCCAGTATCTCGCCCTGATGGTGGAGTGGCGTCTCGGGTGACAGTTGGATATGTCATGCTTGAAGAAACATTGGGAGAAGGAAACGGCTCTGGTTCTGTTGATCCTAAGTTTACCGTTCACGAAGTGCTGGATCCATGGCTCTGCTTTGGCTTTTCGTGGAGTGGAGAGGATGGCGTTGGAAGGGTGCAAGATGTCATCGCTGGAATGCACGTCAGGTAAGCATATCTGGTAAGCTCGTCTGGTGAGCTTGTATGGTAGGCGCGTCGGGTAAGCTTATCTGGGAAGATCGTCTAGTAAGCGCTAGATTGGATTGGAATGGGCACTGGCTCGGCACGATGCTGGCCAGGCATGGCGCGAACTTGTTCTTGCAGGCCTAGTTGCCTCTTCACATACGTAACTCAAACAAGAAATCATTCGTTATTCAAATTCCAAAAGTGTTATGCTTATGAAAGGGGTTGTCTCCCATTTTTACCTCGCGTCTTTTTTATCACGTCCTGGTGTTAATGGTAGCGATAAAGTTGGAAAGCATATTCCATCTATGTACTCCAGTGTTTCTCTTTCATTCTTTTTTTTGTTTTCTTGTGCTGGTGCAAACCATAGCCATAGGTATTCCTTTCCACAAATTTGTAGAAATATTTTTCTTCTAGACTAGTGTAAACCCTAGCCATGGGTATGCTTTACATACACTTGTGGAAATACTTCCTCATAAACAATTCTTCAAATGTCGTCGAAGTAACGTCTGCTAATAGTGACAGGTAGTCATTGTTGTGTAGAGTAGGCACGTACGGGTAGGTGACCTCTTTTTTTTTTTGAAAGGCAAACAAAGCGCATGGTTTATGGTTTTTTGATTTCGTAGAGTTCTTGGGTTGATAGATAAAATGTTACCTTGACGGTTTTTGGGTTATTCTTTATGGAATGAATTTTTTAATAATTGGTTGTTTTGGTTATGACTGAAAGTGACACAGACATCCCAGGAAAACCATGGAACCGTGTGTTGGTAGATGACATGGGGTAAACCATGTATCTTGTCATGAAACTTAAAATACAAAACCACGTATCTTGTCTAGGTAAGAATTACTTGGTTTTTAGGTCTCATAATGAAAAGTGAACCTTCCAGGTGTAACACTGAGTTTATGGGAAACACCGCCATGGGAAGTCCCCAGTTGTTACTGAGCCGTCTGATAACCGATCTATTGATCCTTGGGCGGATAGTCTGCTTCTATCCTCTAGGAAGTCCCCAGTCATCCCTTGTTGTGTCATGACTGATAATTAAGCCGATGGGTATCTGAGTCGGAGTGAGTCACCTTCCCCTACCATCTTGACGTCTGGGTCGAAGAACGAGATCGACAGTCAAAAATTTGACATTGTAACCGATAGATCAATCCTCCCGCTATGGTCTCCAATTGTTTATAGGTAAAAATAGTTTCTGCTGATTTTGGTAATTGCGGGTGTGAAGGTGACAAACTGTTTAAACACTAAACAATGTACTGGAAGGGAGTACTTTAGATTCGAGAGATCAATCTATACATGTCCGGCCTAAACCAAGAAATGGCCGTTCCAGACTTGCTTCGGTCACAAAGAGGAGGAGAATGAGTTGGTTTTGGGGAGGGAAGAAAATAGAGTGGTGAGACCAAAATAGTTGATTCTGGAAGAGCAGTTGGGTTTCTATGACTTGTTATCATAAAGGTAAGAGAGCTCACGAGGAGAGCTAGAAAGTAAGTATTTTTGAGTGTTGTTTTGTCCGAATGAACTTGTTGTCCAAATGGAAATAGGTAAGACCTATTTATATAAGTCGAGGTAGAAACGTACCCTGGTCTCATTAAGGAGTGGTGAAGTAAATCTGAGGAGGTGGTAACCGTATGCATGGACTTGATGTCCCATAAAGTGGTTAATACATGAAATTGGTTTTCATAAAACTGTTAACGTTATGGAATCGATGTTCCATAAAGTTTTTTAACTCACACCTTTATGTCCCATGAATGTTTTCCCACATAACTCCTGTATTTACTAGGAGCCTCACCCTTATGACACTTCCTTATGAGGGGCGTAGTGTACGCCGCATGTTGTAGACCGCCAAACCAATACCCAAAGAGAATCCCCCTGTTTGTGTTGATGTCTCGAATGTTTTGGAAAACATGTAAAATGTTATTGTGGCTTGGAAAGTCGAGCTTGGGGAACTGGCTAGCCAGGCGACCTTAGACGGTCGAGATGTTGCATCTTGAGAGGAAGGGCAACCGTTGATCGTTGCACGCCTTCGTTTTGGAGGCCGCGTAGTGAGGTCCAACAGGGTGGAATGGATAGGGTGTGCTTGGACCTGGCATGAGGAGCCAAGGGTTCACCATGGGCGTATGGCAAGGCTAGAGCCAAGGCGAGGGCGCTTGGCTTGGCATGTCATGGCTAGGGCCAAAGCAAAGCCCGTTTGGCATGGAGCAGCTATCTTGGAATAGGCGTTTGACCAAGTTAGGGTTTTGGGCCTAAAGTCATGAGGGGAATTTAGTAGGGCCAGGATTTGCACTTGGGATTGAAGGGAAACCGTGGATTGTCGCATGTCTTTACTTTGGTAGACGCATAAGGAAGGCCAGCATGGTGGCGCGGCATGGCGCGGATAGATTGGATAGGTGCGTGACCAAGCTAGGGTTTTGGGACTAAAGTCGTGAGGGGACTTTAGACGTCCAGGATTTTCTCCTGAGAGTGAAGGGAAACCGTGGATTGTCGCCTGGATTCACTTTGGTAGTCGCATGAGGAAGGCCAGCATGGTGGCGCGACATAAGGGGCCATAGTTTGGCATGGCGCGTCTAGCTTGGCTAGGTGCGTGACCAAGCTAGGGTTTTAGGCCTAAAGTCGTGAGGGGACTTTAGACGGCCATGATTTACTCCTGGGAATGAAGGGAAACCGTGGATTGTCGCCTTGATTCAATTTGGTAGCCACATGAGGAAGGCCAGCATGGTGGCGCGGCATGAGGGGCCATGGTTTGGCATGGCGCGGCTAAGGCCAAGGTAGGGGCGTTTGGCTTGGCTTGGTGCAACTAGTATAGCTAGGGCCAAGTCAAAGTGTGTTTGGCATGGCGCGTCTAGCTTGGGCTAGGTGTTGCTGGCATTATTTGCCATTGGCACGGAGGTGCGGCTAGCATGGTTGGCATTCCTTGGCGCGATTGTTATGGCTGACATGATTTTCCATTGGCACATAGGTGTGGCTAGCATGGTTGGCATGCTTTGGCACGTTCGGTGTGGATGTCATGATTTTCCATTGGCACAGAGGTTTGGCTAGTGTTACGGTACTGCAAGTGATGCATAATTATGACGCGTTACAGAGTTGCAGGCTAATTCAGTATAGCCGTAATGGCGCAATAGGAAGCCATAATAGCGGTATACTGTATAAACTGTCAAGTGTCAAGAATGACATAACCCTATAGGGCCAATGAAGCGCAAGTGTGGCGCTACATTATAAATACATTTGTCTAAGGAATGAAGCTTATTGGCCGACACAATAAGGCTTCATTGAGGAAAGGCAAGACATGGCCAAAGTTGACAGATGCAACATGCGATGTTGGCATCGATGCATATCCATGGAATTGAGTTGGCCCAAACTCAAGGATGATGCAAGAAGAGTTAAATATACTAAGAGTTAGTTTATGCATTGGTTCAAGGCAGGGCCAAAGTCTGCACAGTGCAAACAAGTTGGTAATGCAAGAGTTGCATTGCTATTGTCGAGATAATTGGCGAAGTGAAGCATATATGACGCACAAGTAACTAGAGTGAGCTTAAGGAGTTGGCCTTGACAAGTAAAGCAAGAAGAGTGTCCGTGCATCAGTTTAAAGTAATAAAAATGCAGGGCCAAGAGAGCTAAACGTTGGAGCAAGGCGAGAATCCAAAAGATGGCGCAACAAGTGGTGCAATACGGCTCAAGTGACGGTTACGAGTTGGTTACGAGCTTCACAAGCATGCCAATGATGTGAGACAAAGTATAACGGTTATAAAAGAAGTTATAACCATGTGGGAGTGTTGCTAACCACCAAGAAAAGATGTGGCATCTGTTGGCTTGACAACACAAAAGGTGGCGGTTGAAAAGTAAGCTGGCGGTTATAGAAACTACCTGATGGGACACATGGCTGTTCCATGCGTGTGCAAGTGTTGTGCACGGTTTTGTCCATTGTAACCACTGTATAAATAGTCCTAAGGAGTAGGAAAATCAGTAGGCTACATAGGAGAGAGTTAGTCTCATGTTTGGGAGAGCTAGGCATTCACCAAGAGGGTGAATGGCCTGTTTTTGGTCCATGTGATGGAAGCGTTTTGTAATCTTCCTTTGATACAATAAAATGGGTTAATTGTGTCATGTCTTTGTGTTCATTATGTTGCTGGTTTGTGTAAGTATTGTTGATGTGCATGGAAGAACATCTTATGCTTATGGGGGCATGAAGAGTTAGAGAGAAAGAAGAAAAGACTTCCGTTGCGTATTGCCTTATGAGTGAAGGAAGATGCATACTTTGATGCAAGTGTGCAAGGCTGAGTACTTGTGAGTGAAGTTGATTCACTGAACCACATAGTATTGCCGGTCATGTCCCGTGAAAATTTTAGGCGATTAAATGGGCATGTGACAAGCTGGTATCAGAGCCAGGTTAGGGGACACAGTTGCTGATTTTTCTCTCTTTTTACTCAAGTTGGTGTCATTTGTTTGTCAAATTCTGTGATAAATTGTTTGTGTTTCACTAGTATGGAGACTAGAAGAAGTTGGTCTTGTGTGGAAAGATCAATTGGAATGAACTTGAAGCTTGAATTAGCAGCAGGCCATGAAAGTTTATGACGAAGGTGTCAAAATTCCTACCCAAAGTGTTAGATGAACGTGCAAGAATCATTGGAAACCGGGTTTTCAAGTGTTGGCATGACAAAACTAAGGAGTATACTGACTTCTATGGTGCAAGTCAGGTGTTAAAGTCCATGTTTCTCACAAGTATGCGAAGATAATGCATTAGGAATGCATAATTTCGTAGTGTTATCAGTAACAAGTACATTACAAAAGGTAATGGGAATTTTAGGGGAAATTCCGGAATACAAAGAAGTTAATGGCCTTTGCAGTGGCAAAGAAGATGAAGAACATGTCTATGCGATAGATTTAAGGTGTTTTCATCGTATCCAGTTGGTTGGAAGATTAAAATTATTTCTCTCGAATGCATATACCTTGGTGGTAATGCGAAGTCTGGTTGCGAACCAGCATGTTTGTGGCAATGTGATCCCATGAATGAAGAATTGGATGGCCAATTCTTATCTAGCATAAATCTAATTGAAAGGATGAAGAAAGAAGCACAAGTTAGGGGAAAACCGATACACCACGGTCTTGCGTTTGCAAAGAGTTCTTCATTGATGCTAGATGAGCACAAGGAGTGTGTTTGCACCTGGTTTATGAGTGGGATCAATATTCTTGGACAAGGGTGTCCAAAGACCTGCAATTGATCATAACCACAAGCGGATGTTCTTGTCAACTGCAAATCAACAAATGTTGCTACTCAAGTTGATTTTGGCGGAGGGGAAATACAAGAGTTGCCAGATGTGCGTGGGCAGTAAAAATGAGTTCCAAGTTTGAAGAAGAATGCGGCATTCTTGCTTCATGGAACGTAGGCAGTGGCACCTCATTTGCAAGGATTGTGCCTTGTTAATATTGTCCAAGATAATTGTCCGCAGAAGTCATTGAGTGATATGACTTGCTGAGATCTATGGTGATGCTCATATTCACCAAGTTAAGTCCGTTCGAGTTGTGCAAAGGTGCACAAGTTTGTGTCAAGAATTGAGTGCTAATTGGCATAGCATGTATGCAGTAGCATGCGCCAAATGATATTTGGGCATGGCCAATATGTATGATGTGGTTGGAAATGCAAAATTAGGAGACTCATAGATGCATGGTAAATAAGGACAAAGTAGTGGTGATGCATAAAGATGGCATGTGGCCACTTTTGAAGAAATCTTCATGAAAGCTAAAGCAAAATGATGGCATCAGTCTAAAAGGAGTATTCAACTAAGTGTCAATTATATTATGCTTCGTTATGGGAGTCGCATAAGAACGTTGATAGTTGGAAGAATACATGTCGCAAAGAGAATTGCTACATTGGGGACAGTAGGTGCTGTCTCGCTTCCTTTGTTGCTTAGAAGCGAAGTTGAAGTCAGTATTGCAAGGCTTGTTAGGTCTTACAAGTTGCAATCAGTTGGCGTGAGTATTTGCTCAAGTTTGAGTATACTTTCAGTTTGGGTCGAGTGGACCTTGGTGTTGGAATGAAGTCTATCTATGTAAGGTAGTAGTGAATGAGGGTATTTTAAGTGAAAGATCTTGCCTCTTTAGTTCAAAGTAAAGCTAATTCGCGTGGAAGATGCTACACAGTATATTAAGCCAAAATATACAATAGAAGACGCTGAAAGTGAAAGAAGCAAATAGAGGAGTTGGTGGCATAGTCGAGTTTGCTGTTGAGAGTTATGTGGAAGTGCGACGGCATATGGAAGCGATAGCATGGAGTAACGCAGCAAAAATGAAGATGTAAGTCCATCAAGTAAATGAGTTAAGAGTAACTCATTGTTAGGAAGAACATGATGTTGTTTTTCCGCCACATTAAAGCGTAGCAGTTTGAAAGAGCAAGTGATGCTTATAGTGCTAGTTTCAAAGGCACGTGAAGAGGAAACTTGGCTCGGTGGGAGAGTCGGTCTAATGTTAGGGGTATCCTAAGTCATGGATAATGTCATGCATTTTAGTCGAGTTTGCAAAGGAGTGTTGCAACATGATTGAAGAACTCTTAGTCTACAGTAAGGCCTGTTGAATTGCAAGAGTGCAATGTCAGTCGGAATTGAAGGCAAGTAAGCTAAGTTATACATATCACCCAGATATGTTGGCTGTTTGAAGTGTACACTTAGGCACAGAATGGCTTGAAAGAAAAATTTGTGCTGATGCAAGGGCATAGCAACAGATTGTAAGTGGCATTTGGGTGTTGAGATGCGAATGAAGTAGAGATTGAAGCATAGTCGACGATGCGACAATGAAGCTGGAATTCATAGGCTCAATGGAAAATCAAACAAGATAAGTGGTGGCGTAAAGCACTAGGCAGAAAATATTTGGCAAGGTTAAAGGCCAAGCAAAGTTGCTGATTCTGAGAAGGGCTCAGATGGGTGCATATAGGTTGAAAGTTCAGCTAAAATCAATCGATGTCGCGCTTCAACGAGGACGTTGAACAGATTAGGTGGGGGAGGTTTGTTACAGATCAGCAAGTGACGATAATTATGACGCTGTTACAGAGTTGTAGTAGCCAAGTCAAGATAGCCGTAATGGCGCAATAGGAAGCCATAATAGCGATATATCGATAAACTATCAAGTGTCAAGAATGACATAACCCTACAGGGCCAATGAAGCGCAAGAGTGGCGCTACATTGTAAATACATTTAGCTAAGGAATGAAGCTTATTGGCCGACACAATAAGGCTTCATTGAGGAAAGGCAAGACATGGCCAAAGTTGACAGATGCAACATGCGATGTTGGCATCCATGCATATCCATGGAATTGAGTTGGACCAAACTCAAGGATGATGCAAGAAGAGTTAAATAGACTAAGAGTTAGTCTATGCATTGGTTCAAGGCAGGGCCAAAGTCTGAATAGTGCAAACAAGTTGGTAATGCAAGAGTTGCATTGCTATTGTCGAGCTAATTGGCGAAGTGAAGCACATATGACGCACAAGTAACTAGAGTGAGCTTAAGGAGTTGGCCTTGACAAGTAAAGCAAGAAGAGTGTCCGTGCATCAGTTTAAAGTAATAAAAATGCAGGGCCAAGAGAGATAAACGTTGGAGCAAGGCAGAATCCAGTATGGCGCAACAAGTGGTGCAATACGGCTCAAGTGACGGTTACGAGTTGGTTACGAGCTTCACAAGCATGCCAATGATGTGGGACAAAGTATAACGGTTATAAAAGAAGTTATAACCATGTGGGAGTGTTTCTAACCACCAAGAACAGATGTGGCATCTGTTGGCTTGACAACACAAAAGGTGGCGGTTGAAAAGTAAGTCAAGCAAGTTATAGAAACTACCTGATGAGACACATGGATGTTCCATGCGTGTGCAAGGGTTGTGCACGGTTTTGGACATTGTAACCACTGTATAAATAGTCCTAAGGAGTAGGAAAATCAGTAGGCTACATAGGAGAGAGTTAGTCTCATGTTTGGGAGAGCTAGGCATTCACCAAGAGGGTGAATGGCCTGTTTTTGGTCCATGTGATGGACGAGTTTTGTAATCTTCCTTTGATACAACAAAATGGGTTAATTATGTCATGTCTTTGTGTTCATTATGTTGCTGGTTTGTGTGAGAATTGTTGATGTGCATGGCAGAACCTCTTATGCTTATGGGGGCATGAAGAGTTAGAGAGAAAGAAGAAAAGACTTCCGTTGCGTATTGCCTTATGAGTGAAGGCAGATGCATACTTTGATGCAAGTGTGCAAGGCTGAGTACTTGTGGGTGAAGTTGATTAACTGAACCACATAGTATTGCCGGTCATGTCCCGTGAAAATTTTAGGCGATTAAATGGGCATGTGACAGCTAGCATGGTTGGCATGCCTTGGCGCGGTTGGTGTGGCTGGGATGATTTTCCATTGGCACATAGGTGCGGCTAGCATGGTTGGCATGCCTTGGCGCGGTTAGTGTGGATGACATGATTTGGCATTGGCACAGAGGTGCGGGTAGCATGGTTGGCATGCCTTGGCGCTTTTGGTGTGGCTGGCATGAATTTCCATTGGCACAGAGGAGTGGCTAGCATGGTTGGCATGCCTTGGCGCGGTCGGTGTGGATGACATGATTTTCCATTGGCATAGAGGTGCGGCTAGAATGGTTGGCATGCCTTGGCGCGGTCGGTGTGGCTGACATTATTTTCCATTGGCACAGAGGTGCGACTAGCATGGTTGGAATGCCTTGGCGCGGTTGGTGTGGATGGCATGATTTTCCATTGGCACAGAGGTGCGTCTAGCATGGTTGGCATGCCTTGGCGCGGTCGGTGTGGCTGGAATGATTTTCCATTAGCATAGAGGTGCGGCTAGCATGGTTGGCATTCCTTGGCGCGATCGATGTGGCTGGCATGATTTGCCATTGGCACACGTGGGAATTAGGGTTTTGTTCGTCGTAACCCTAATTTTGAAAAATATACCCGGGTAATTATTTTAGAGATACATTAAAAGTTTCAGTAAATGTGCCTGGTAAATGCTTATTACTTTAAATGTCGTGACATTATTGTCTATTAGGTTTAGTGTTTTACGATTTTAACCCTAAACTAAAAACCACCATCAATATCTGGTATTCATTGAATTAAAATCGAACATAAAGAAACTGAAAAACAATTGAAAGAATAAAGCTTAGTTTTGAGAGGAAATATCATAATGTTGTTGTAGGTATGTGTATGATTTCCTCCACCATAATCCCATACAAAACCAATACTGCATCTCGAACCCATCACTACCATTCTACTAATTACTTGCAGCTTTAATTTGGGGAAAACACAAATGAGATTTTGGGTTGTTGGAGTTTTGATTTTGGGGAAACAAAGATAAAATGAGATCCAAGATTTTTGGAATTTAGGGAAATGATATTTGTATTTATAGGGCAACTGAACTTGGATCGAGATGCAAGCCTACTAGGAGTATTTTCCATATCCATATTAGGAGTATTGGATCGATAAGGTAAAGAATTCATGTGTATCGGTCAGTAACCTTGGGCATGAGTGTAGCATGATGTAAAATGTTGGCAGATTATGGTAATTTTTTTAAAATCCACTGAAACTAAAACATCCAACAGTGGTAGGATTATCCACCAGAGGCATGCTTACTTAAGGAACTACAGATGACATTGTAAAGAGTTCCTATCATCCCTCCCCCTAGTGTACCCAAAAAACCTCTAAACATAAGCATTACCACAATCTTACTGTCTACCTGAAAATACTTAGCCTGGTTGAATACTAGCACAAGGCTCGTGTAGAAGTTGGTCAATTTTTACTTATCTGTACAGTCTACCTAGCTAAAAATTAATAACTTCTTTCAGCGTGTCTTTGTTCTTCTCTATAAAATTCTAGAGCACTTGTTATCCTCATTCTCTTTAATTTTCACTCCAACACCGTATTTTGTTGAATATTCAACACCAACTTAGTCAAGTGTTCACACCTATCTAGATTAACCTAGAAATATCTAGGATGTCTAGAGTCAATGTTAGACAATTAACATGTGTAAAATGAGTGTTCTAGAGTTAGACAAATCAAACAAGAATACTAGATTGTCTAGTAGTTGGTTTGGTAAGCCTCCATAGGCATAGTTGTTAGCCTCCAAAGGCATAGTTGTTAGCCTCCATAAGCATAGTTGTTAGCCTACAAAGGCATAGTTGTTAGCCTCCATAGGCATAGTTCTCTTCTTCTTTTGTAGCCTATAAATAGGCATGTTGAATTCATTTGTAAGTAAGAAAGAAAGAATCAATCAATCAAAAATATCAAATAGATTGTATTCCACCAAGATTAATATCAATGTAGTCTTTTACGCTTCCGCGTTTATGTTCTCCTCTCTCTTGTTCGATCTTTAAGATGGTATCAGAGCAAGGTGAGAGGGAGAGAGGAGAGGAAGAGAAGTTATATGTTTTCCTAAAGAGTTTCTAAAGTTGCAATAAGAAGGAGAAAGAAAACTTCAAAAAAAAAAAAAAAAATGGTTTATGCTTAGCTGGTGAAGGCGTAAGGATTATTGCTATCTTGCAGCTCCGTCGCTTGTGGTTTTAAATCCATGCTCGTGATCAAGAAGAAGAAGAAGAAGAAAAAAAAAAGTTCGAGGTTGTTTGGTTTTGAGCTGAGGGTTATGAACTCGTTTCTTGAGCCAAGATAAAGGAGGATTATTAAGACAAGTTTTCCAAAACAAAACGAGCCTGCTGATGTGAGCGAGCACAAGGAAGAAAATATGATTGTTTGCTGCTTCCATTGGCGTAGTAACAAAGATGACAAGCTTTAGCCTAGAAAACATCGTAGGAAGGTGCTGTCATGTGTCGAGATTGGTATTTTGCTGCCATTGCCATGAGAGCTCCAACCGGTGATGATGATAATGCTTTCTTCTGGTGATGAGACATGTAGATCGTTGGTGCTTCTTAGGAAGGGAAAACGAGTGGCAGCTGCCACTATTGACCGAAGCTCGAGATGTAGAGAAAACGTGTGATACCAACACACCTAACATGCCGCACAGAGGAAAGAAAAAACGGAAAGCAAAGGCGGAAAGCAAAAGTGGAGAGAACACGGGCTGTGATGAGACTGCATACATGAAAGACAACCTGTCTATAACACGCCCAAATAGCTCAATGACCTGGCAGGAAACATGGAAAAAATCCGTGTGCAGCATTGCAACACAACCCCAGAAAAATTGGGGGTAAAGTATCACTTTCTCTGGCTCCATGATCTCCACCATTACTTGCAACTCGAGTAGATGAGAAGGCCAAGAAGATACAATGAATATCGAGTGGTTGCTGCTCGAGAAAACAAATCAGTAAGTTGTGGATGATGATCATCATCGGTGGAAATGATGCTGCGGTTCATATTACAAGTAATGTGGCGGAGCTTCGGATAAAGATGATGGTCATGATGCTCGACTGGCTGTTCTGAGAGACAATGGAGCCGAACTGTGGCTGAGATGAATGGTGAACTTCTGCTCAGTTTTTGGCTTGCTGTTGATGACGATAATGAAGATACATGAGCTGGTAGTTGCTGATGGAAGAAGGCAGTGGTGTTCGATAATGAGCACGAGCAAGGTACTGCTTCTTTAAAGCTCCAGAAGAAGAAGAATAATGGTGATGATGTTGTTTGGTCATTCACCGGTGTTGGGAATTCATGTGTGGTTCTGTGATGATGACGGATCGAGCAAGAACAGGGAAGACGTGGTGTTTTTATGTTGATGTTGGTTGTTGCTGCAATAAGAGTGGATTGAGGTGTTGCTGCTGTAATGAATTCTTCCACCGATGGAGATTCAAACAAGTGCTGAGTTAACCGTTGAAGGAAGAAGAACATGATGTTGTGTCGAGAGAAACAGAATGTTTCCATGATGATACACGGTGGTCGATGGAGTTGGAGATCGATAGTCGCGCATGCAGCATAAAGAAAAAAAAAGAGAGTGCGAGTGAGAAAGTGCCATTCAACTCTCTTTTCATGGTGTGACCGACACACTAAACGTCCATCTCACCGGCATACAAAAAAAAAAAATGTTGGGCTGGCAAATGCCGTGGAACCTGAAAAAAAAAATCGAAACAAAGAAGAAGTTGAAGGTGATTTAGATGGGCTGAAAGCCTCAAAGAAAATAGAGAAGATGCAGACAAGATGTTTGTTTAAATGCAAGGATGATCATGGAAACATAAGTGTGACAATAATTGTCACAGCGTTGCAAATCTGTTACGAATTCAGAAATGTGGAAAATCTGGATAGCGTGACAAAATTGTAACAGCAATATAATAAGAATAAGAATAGTCAGAGCTTGTGGAAGAAGCTTGACAAAATGAAAGATTGTGAGAGAATCTGGATAACCAAAGAAGTGTTACGATTTTTCAACAAAAGCGTGGATCGAATAAAGATGAATAGAAGAAGAAACAACAAAAATGTTGTGAAGAAACGGAAGCAATCACCAAGTGGTGATGAGATAGAGAACAACAAAAGTGGGTGAAAATCCTATGAGTTGTCTAAAGAGTACAAGAAGTATTTTCCTGATACGAAGAGGACCGCAATGTCCCTAAACTACGATGGAACCCGTATGTTCTAAAACTACGAAGAGGACCGCAATGTCCCTAAACTACGATGGAACCCGTATGTTCTAAAACTACGAAGAGGACCGAAATGTCCCTAAACTTCCGAAGAGGACCGAAATGTCCCTAAACTTCCGAAGAGGACTGAAACGTCCTTAAACTATGAAGAGGACCGAAACATCCTTAAACTATGAAGGGGACCGAAACGTCTACGATAAAGAGAAGTTGGAAAGTAGGTGTTGAGGGGGAGTGTTGAATATTCAACACCAACTTAGTCAAGTGTTCACACCTATCTAGATTAACCTAGAAATATCTAGGATGTCTAGAGTCAATGTTAGACAATTAACATGTGTAAAATGAGTGTTCTAGAGTTAGACAAATCAAACAAGAATACTAGATTGTCTAGTAGTTGGTTTGGTAAGCCTCCATAGGCATAGTTGTTAGCCTCCAAAGGCATAGTTGTTAGCCTCCATAAGCATAGTTGTTAGCCTCCAAAGGCATAGTTGTTAGCCTCCATAGGCATAGTTCTCTTCTTCTTTTGTAGCCTATAAATAGGCATGTTGAATTCATTTGTAAGTAAGAAAGAAAGAATCAATCAATCAAAAATATCAAATAGATTGTATTCCACCAAGATTAATATCAATGTAGTCTTTTACGCTTCCGCGTTTATGTTCTCCTCTCTCTTGTTCGATCTTTAAGATATTTCTGGTTAGCTCTTCCGAAGCCACCTGCAGCATTAGTAGCATATAACACTGTGTTTCTTATTTCTACGAGATTGACTGACGTTGGAATTGGAATATCAAGGAACTGGAACAAGCAAAGAATCATGCAGAAGAAAAAAGAGTAACAGATTGGTAAAGGGTTGGCTTAGCGGCATAGTGCCCAAACTGTGGGGGGCTCAGTGAAGGATTCTCATCCCTATAATGCCACATTCAACATTTTTAATACAAAAACGAGTATGAGATAGGGGAGCAATTTCTTTCAGAATCGTCTTTTTGGTTGGTCTCTTTTTTTCTTGTGTACATTCAAACGACTATGGAAAAGCATATAGATTCCCACAGAAGAGTAGACTAGACTTGGGGATTTTTATATTATGATCCACAACAATGTGAGTATTTGGCTAGCAGAAATCACCACAAGATTTTTATTTTTAACTTATGATTTCCCTTGTAAGATGAGTGGATTAGCCTCTTGACAAGGAAAGCTGTTGAATAATCTAAATTTTGGGTTCATTAGCATGTCCATCGAATCCACCAAATGAAACAGCATATTAGATGGTTCAACAGTTTCTAACACCCATATTGATAATTTTACTTGTATGACCACTGTGCTAGTGACAGTCTCTGTTTGGCCATTCAGATCATGTAAAATTTGATCCATTTATTTGCTCAATTAGTTGTATTTGGGTAATTGATACAATAAGCAGGACTAGTCATCCATATAGATTTCCAAACAAGGGTAGAAACTAAAATAAAAACATCAGAAAACAATAACATTGCATATGAGATATTTTCTTGAACTGAAAAGAACTTCACAATTTGAGAGGGGAAAAATCAAGATGCCGTAACCATCATCGGCTCCTCCTGATCCTTCAAATCTAGATCAGCAAGTCGGATCCTGTAAGGCTTATGTTTTTCTTCAAAGTAGTGTAGAAAGATCTACCAAATGCAGTAGCTGATAAATTTAGATGGATCTCTTCCTAGAACATTCTCCTTTAGCTAATCCACTATGATTATTAGGTATAAGAAATTTTAATTCCCTAAGAGGAGAAATCATTATGCTGAGGTTGGTTATGATGCTTTTAGAAACTCTGCGTAGAGATCTGTTGTTGTTGTATTTTAGCGTTAGGGTTTTAATTTCTTACTCTGCAGGGAGGAGGAACTAGTTATTGGGGAGGAATGAGGAGCATTGCTTTTTTTTATAAAGGCTCATAGAGCTTTAGGGTCATGATCTAACGGATGATGAGTATGTTGAGACTGACCAAGTTGTCTTTGATAGACGGCCATGATTGTGTGTTTGTACACGTTCCTTTTCAACCATTAGCTCCGAGTCAAAGTCTCACTAAAAGTCAACCAAATGTTGAAGGGCCATTTTTATTTATTCTCTGCACTTCATGAACCATTGCAAAAAAAGTGATATGTTTACAATTATTTTTGTCATGCTGAAATGAGGATGTTGTGATTAAGATGGTGTACGTTGCATACTTCATTCAGACTGGTAAATGTATATTTGCATTCCATTATTAGCCTATTGATAGATAAAGTAGAACAGTGAGAGTTTTATTTGAATGAAAAAAAAAATGGTAATTTGTATGAAAAGCTGTCTTCATTTGTGCGTTTTGGGTTCGCTGTTAGAATGATAGATGGTTTCTTCATTGTGTTCGTATTACCGGGAACTTGTAATTGGTAGGAGTCGTAGGACACAGGAATTATTGCTCTCTAAAATAGAGGGAAATTGTAAATGTATGTATGAGTTTCAACATTCTTCAGTTTGGATGTCCAAAGAATACTAATTTTTAATAACTAATAAAATGGGGGAGGAATGGTCAGATTTATACAATCTTAGCACTGAGAAAAGGCACTTGTGAGTATGGAAAAACAAACCGAGAATGTTAACTTAAATGTGAATAATGGGGAGGCCGTTTACTTATGTTATGATATATTGATCAAAGGATGCAGCTCCTTCATCTGAAATCCGTGGAATCCCCACATCCATCGAGCCATTGAGCAAAGTGAGCATCAAAACATCTTAATCCCAATGCTGACCCAAAGAACAAAGCTCCAGCAAGAGTGTTCCAATGATTCCACAACACACAAACATACTTGTCATTCGGTGAAGAATTGCAGTCCCATTGTGAATTTTATGCTGTATGAAAATCAGAATTTCGGGGCCAAGTTCTTTAGTTTCCAGATTTTTATACTTTGCCACTCGTAAGTACCTTAAAAATTCCCAACACTTGCCACTCTAAATTTTTTCATCCATTCTAGTTTTCTTGTTCAAGCACCTAAAAACAACAAATAAAATATCACCCATTTCAGAATTTAAAGAGCAAGTACACAATGTAAACAGTATTTTACTACTCATTGTTGACAACCAACAAACCAAAAAATTGAGCTAATCTTACGATACATTGAGGAAACATAAGAACCTAAAAGGACCAATAATTTGCATGGCAGCAAGAAGCAAAGGTACTGAAAGGAACAAAAGTGAAAAGAAAGCAACAGCAAGAAGCATACGAAAAGACCAGTTCCTGTTAACATTTTCAATATATTGAACGAAACAGAAGCTAGAATATGAAAAGACCTACAAACAAACAAATGAAAGATTATCATTTTTAAGCAGATAAATTCTCCTTTTCCTTTTTTCCTGAATAGGGGATCACCAAACCACCAAAATCAAAACACGGAACAAACATCAAAACAAAAAAGGAAAATAGATCGACTTAAGTAGTGCATCAGATGCTTATACAAGTACAAGCATATGTTTGCACACACCCTAAACCATCACAATCACCCATTAACGTCTCTATGCGTCATTACCTTTCTGACCTTACCAGACGCTGACTGTTAGAGTTACTGTCAAGAACTAACAATTATATATTGTATCCTCTCAATCTATTCTGTACGTACTAGGACGATTAAATGGCACAATCTTGCTAACAAAATTGTTAGAAATTGGTCTAGTTCTTATAATGGCACAACCAGATGTTCAAAAAGTCATTTGGTCAACAAAACAAAATCACACATTCACATCTAGGATTGCAAATTCTTACCCATTTTCTTTGGAATTGTATAGCTATATTACCGACATACAAAACTGATCAATGACCTAGCATCACATAGATTACAAACTAGAGTAAGAAACTAAAACCTCATTCTTACAGCAGAGTTATTTTACATGTCGCGCGCCATTACAGCAGACGCGCGCCTATTGGAATGTCTCAGTGTTTAAATGAACTGATTTGTTCATTTGAACATCTATTTTCTTGATTTTTTCATCCCATAGTGGGATCAAAATAAACAAACTCTAAGTTTGTTCATTCCATAGGAATTGACCTTGTCATCGTGAAGTCTATAGTCAAGATGATGTATGAGTTTATTGACCCCAAATCACACGTTGGTTAAAGACCCCACGTACAGTAGTGACTATAATGGCTGATCACTGTAGAGTAACTGGCTTTATGAATTTTTAGCGGAAAATGAATAAAAAAGCGAAGGAAAATGATGTGTTTAAATATACGATGATATTGTTTCTAGTGGTAAGAGTCACGCACTAGGAGTTAGAAGTTAGGATACATGTATGACATAAGTTGATAGCATGACTCTAACACCAACTTAGTTCTTTTAAGTACTTAGAGGTTAAAGATAAAAAACCATTCACGCGGTCAAAATTAGAGACCAATAAATTTCAACATTCTCCTCTGTTTTGTAATGTGATACTATTGACTAATACTGCCAAATATGAACCGTTCATCATCTTTGAGCAATATTCAAAAGTTTTTAATCTTCTGAAGGATTTAAAAATTAGAGTAGGTTAATATATCAGAAGTGCTAATAATGTCATCAAAAAATAATAATAATGAACCCTTAACATGAGTTGCACTTTGCAGTTAATCATCGATTAATAATTGAGAACATACCAAATTGTTAAACAAATAAGCACCAAATCAATTAACAGGAATGGGTTTGTTTTTTGTGCTTTAATCACATACCAACTAAAAAATTAAAGCTAACTGTTCACTAGATAAAAGAGATTAAAGCTAACTAAATTAAGTGGTGCTTTGGTCGGTGAGATATCTTTTTAACTTTTTAAGTAGCATAAAATAATTAACAGGTTCATTGTTAGTGTTAGCATCAATCAATGATTCAAAACGTGTCGCACGATGAACATTGTTCCAGCGGTTGCGCAGCCAACGTCTATGTAACTAGGGGCAAAAGTATCAACGGCAAACATGAGATTAAAAGACTAATTTGAAGGGGTTAAACTTGTTATAAAGTATAAACTCATTCCTTGATCATATCAAACTTGCTCATTACTGGCCTGCGTCTTAATCTGGAGAAAAGTACGATCGTGAGCATAGGGGCAGATCTTCTGGTACACACTTTGGCTTTGGAGTTGGGGTGCAAAATTGAGTCAATTCCGGTTACTTATTTGGGTATGCCCATAGGATCCAATAGAAGAAGTGAGCTGATTTGGGAAGTAATTATTCAGAGGATGTAAAAAAAACTAGCACCCTGGAAAAGAAGGTTCTTAAATAAGGCCGGTAGGGTTGTTCTGATTAGAAGCTCTATTGAGAGCTTGGCGGTGTATTTCATGTCTCTGCATCATATGCATGTCTCAGTGGAAAAGCATATGAACAGGATCATGAGGAAGTTCCTTTTGGGGGAAGTTGATGAGAATAAGAAGATGAGCAGGGTTTCTTTTAAGCAAATCTGCAAACCAAAAAAGAAAGGGGGTTTAGGTATTCGTAGTCTGAGGTTGGCGAACAAATCTTTACTAGCTAAATGACATATTAGATACTATAAGGAAAAAACAGCTTTATGGAGGCGGTTCGTGTGTGAAAAATCAAGTGCTCAAGAGGACTGTATGCTTCCGATGCAAGTGAAAGACACGGTTCTGAGAAGCATGTGGTTTGACATTTTAAGAGAAAATAAGGTTTTTGCTGATACTGTGAGTGTGCAGGTTAAAGAGGGCTCAATAATTCGTTTCTGGCATGACTGGTGGAGTGGAAAGATCTCGTTTAGGGAGAAATTTCCGAGATTATTTAGGATCAGCACACAAAAAATATCCACTATAACTACAGTTTACGTTGGTGGTTGGAGATTCCATTTCAGCAGAAAATTAGATCCGGCTGAAAGTATTGATCTTTTGGAACTGAAGCATCATATTAGACTTGTTACTCTGACACAGGGGGAGAAGATTGTCTGGAAGGAGATTCTAATGCTAAAACTATATATGCCAAGTTAACTGACATGGATCCGGATTGGGTTGGGCATTATATTTTGTCAAATAAAATCGCACCTCCTAAGGTGTTGTTTTTGTTTTGGGCTTCTCTACGGAATTCTATCCCGACTAGACATATCTGCAAAGTAGGGGCGTCGTAGTTCAATCGAACAAATGTCTTTTTTGAAACGGGGAAGAAGAAACGATGGATCACTTATTCATCCATTGTAGAGAGATTGGCCGGTTATGGAATTATTTTCTGACTGCGTTGAATTTGAAGTGGGTAATGCCGTTTCAATTCAAACAGATGGTGATCAACTGGAGATTGGGAAGAGTTTCTATCAGGGTCAAAACGGTATGGCATTTTCTACTGTTTGCTATATGCTGGGAAGTTTGGAACGAGCGTAACAGGAGGGTGCATGGAGGCAGAGCTAAATCTGGACATGAGATGGAATTTGCTATAAAGCAATGGATTTACCTATGGAGCTCAACTACGGATATCTTTAAACATTACTCTGCTAATCAGATTATGAACCACTGGGAGGATATAGTGAACTTGTACTGATTTCTGCTCCTTTTTCTGTGACGGTCTTTTGACCTTGTAAATACTTGGTTTTATCTTCTTTTTCAATATATCCTTCACAATTAAAAAAAAAAACTTAACAATGTTCGAACATGCTTATCATCTCTCTCTTTTTTCCTTCACCAAGGAAAAGAAGTGCGAGAAGATTTTGTGGAGTACGTATGTAGCACTCTCCTACCAGGATATGCCATGCTGAAATTATTCATGCATATACGTACTAAAAGCTTTAAAAAGTACTTCCACATATATATCCTCTAAATATATTCGGAAACACGTCACTATATTTTGTTTTCGTATATCTTTTCTCATTTTTTTCAATGCAAAAGAGACATTCTTTTATAAAAAAGAAATGATATATGTCACATCAATTAAAAGAAAAAATATTATAAAAAAGTAAATAAATAAATAAAAAATAGAAATAAAAAATTATATAACCTGACTTGATTGGGGTATACCTAGATTAATTGGGGTATACCCAATTTCAAGGGGACATGGTGTGTCATTATTTATTGAAAAGAGTGATTTTACTTTAATACCCTTTAACTAATTAAATCTTAAAAATAAACCCATTTCTTAATTTCATTAACCCTAAAATTAAAAAACTTCTCTTCTTCTTCTTCATCTTCATCTTCCATCAACCAAAGCCATATAAAAATCTTCAACTTTGATTTTCCAAAAAAATTGTTGACTCTAACAGCGAAAAGAAGACTATAAATGATGTTTAAACTTAAACCCATCATTGTGTTGTGTGATTTGATTGTTATATTAGGTTAGAAATCGAAAATTATGATTTCTGTGTTTTTGGTCGGCAAGGTCGTAACATGCATATCTTGCCGACTTTTCATAACATCCATGGCGGCAACTGTAAATTTTTTCAACAGCCGGCAGGGTATTTTTTTGAAGACCTTGCAGACTAATACAGCCGGCAGGGTATTTTCAATAGCCGGCGTGGCATTTTTCAACAACCGGCGGGGTTTTTTTGTTGACCTTGCCGACCAATATTTTTTAATAACCATCTCCTATGTGTCAAAAAAAATTAAAGTCGACATGTTCTTCATTTAAATACCTTGCCGTCCAAATATAGTCGGCATGTTCTTCATTCGTCGACCTTGCCGATTTTTCATACTTTCAGAACTGAAACTGTTGATTTCTTCTTTGATTTTGAGTATGATTTCGTACAACAGATTTGCAATCCCCTTTTTAGAAGTGTTTTGGTTGTGTGCTTCATTTTCGTTGCAAGAGATATTCTCAAAAAAAAAAAACAAATTCATCAAAAATCATGCCACAAAAGTTCAATCAAAAACAAAATTTCATAACTTAAATTCATAAGTTTTAATTTATTCAATCAATTTAAGCTTAATTAATTAATCTAATCAAAATTTTAGTGTTAATTAAACGAGTGCAATTTTGCCATTTTGAAAATATTTAGTTAAGGAGTGGCCTCTTTTACTTCAAAATGACCATATTTTGTCTCATTTGGTATACCCCACTTAATCTGAGTATACCCCAATCAAGCCAGGTTATATAAATCACTATTACAGTAAAACTTCGATAAATTAACAGCCTTCGGACCGGAAAATATTATTATTTTAGCGAAGTTATTAATATATAGAGTTAAAATTTAGCCTATATAAGCCTAGTTGGGACTGGAGAATTTTATTATTTTAACGAAGTAATTAATTTATCGAAGTTCTGCTATACATGTTATTATTTTTCGAAAATACGTCACCATGTTCTGTTTTCGTACATCTGGCTCCCATCTAAAATCACCAGATTAAAACAAGAAAGTTCCCATTCCTTAAACACTAAAGCGTCTAAGGCCCAACAAAAGAAATCAACCACTTCTTCCTCGCACTCTCCACACCACTATTAGGGGTGTGCAACGGTTGGACGGTTGCGGATTAGGGGTCACCCGCAACCAAACCGTTAAAGTTACGGTTTTGGAAAATCAAACCGTGTCCGGTCCAATCACCCGCGGTTTTTTCATCCGCGGATCAGCGGATGATACGGTCCGGTTGCGGATCAACCGCGGATTTACTCAGGAAAAAAAAAAAAACTAAGTTAAGAAAGATAGACAAAGAATGCAGTGTCAATTCATTGACAATTTGGCATGTTATTCTTAGTTGTTTGGTAATGAAAATTATATGGGTCTTGAAATGATTTAATTTATGTTTTATGTTCTGATCTCTTAATGTTTGGGCCATGTCATGTGACTAGAATTTTTTGTTGGTTTCAGGCTTTCAGGTATTTACATTGTGCTAACATGCTTTAGAATCATGGTTTATATATAAAACCCAAAATTGTGGCTACACAAGCCCACAGAACTAGATAGGGAAGTTAAGGCCTTTACTACCTTACTGTGCGGTTAAAACCGCGGTTCTACGAATCCAACTGCAACCAAACCGCTAAACCTTGCGGATTTGAAAACTCAACCGTGTCCGGTCCGTAGCCTCTTGCAGATTGGTTTTCACCCGCAATTTTGCAGACGGTTGCGGGTGAAAACCGCGGTTCCGGTTTTTTTGCACACCCCTAACCACTATTACTAGAAATCAAATTCCGAATCTCGCAATTTCGCACATGGTTGCAGCTTGCCTTTTCTAACTGGCATCTACGAGACGGGTTTCTTCAAAATACTTAGTAGTATTTTGGAGACGAGTTATCAAAGCTTGAGCATCACTTTCAATTACTTTCAAAGCTTGCATTGGGCTAGGAAAGCTTAAATTTCACGCCCAACCTCTATTGGCTAAGCCTCTAAGGATTCTAAGATAATACATCATGTTAATAATGATGTTTCAACTTCTCCAAAACTAGCTTCCATAGTCTTTGATTTAACAAGAGAAATGGAAGTTTCCTATCCATTTTTTAGGAAAAGAAATCAAGTAGAACAAACTTATGTTTTCCACTGAGTAAATTTTTGATGGGGGCAAATACTGATGGGGGCATGGGGGACAAATAGAAATTCGACACGTGTCTCTATTTTCGTTACCATTTTTAGTTGAATAACATCTTCATTTTTTACACCCGATTTACCCTTCCACAAATCTTGTTAATCTTATTAATTATGGATGAGTTTTTTACAATATTAATGGTGGTTTTTATCAATTGTAGTTTTATACTCCCTCCATCCAAATTTACTTGCCAAAATTATGTTTTTTTTAGCAAATTTGTACCAAAAAATTAAAATATTTCCCTCTAAAATTTTCTAATTATCAAGACAGAAACAAAAACTAGGATATCAAAATTTGTATATTAAACAAACAATTTGGAAGATCAATGGTGTATGTGGAAGTAATTTGAATTTCTTTCAAGTTTTTGCAAAATCCAATTTTGATAAGTAAAATTGAACGGAGGGATTCTGAAAAAAGAAAAAGAAAATTTGTCTAATAATACCACATGCAAGTTAATAAATTGCTAGATACTCATGAACTTCATTATCTACATATATTTAAAAAATTAAAAATTAAAGAGGAACCGTAAACAAAGTGGAAGAATAGTTTAGGTCTCAAAATTAAAAAAAAAAAAATTTAATAGTATAAGGATTTTTGGTATTATTACTAATATGTTAGAGTACATCGTGTTATTTAAATAAAATAAAAAATAAATAAATGTACAAGTATATCGTGTTATTTTTGTTCCCTGAACAATTAACATTAATCAATCAATAACCTAAACACCCAACCACATCTCTCACACTACGTCGAGAGTTGCGCTTACCTCCCCCTCCCATTGGCCGGTGAACGAAACCCTCGCTCCTGATTGGCTGAAAAACAAGTTAGCCCCTTACATTTTGTGGCCATTAATTTAATAGCTTTAATAAAATCCAGACCGTAAGATGTTTGCTAAATCTGGATTTTTTAAAACCGAAGTTTGCTAAAAGAAGAAAAAATCTATACGAAAATATTTTGTTTCCCGAATTACTTAATTAAGAAAAAAAAAATCTATACGAACAATTATTAATTTCCATATATATTTTTATAACCGAAAAATATTTAAGAGAATACATGAAAATAAAGAATATATTTTTTTTTTAAATATTTGAAATCTGGAATAAGATTTTTTACGGAAATTTTAAGTTTTTCAGATTTTGTTTAAAAAAATAAAAATATTTTGTTTCCTGAATTACTTAATTAAGAAAAAAATTCTATACGACAATTATTTATTTCCATATATATTTTTATAATCGAAAAATCTTCAAGAGAATACATGAAATTTTAAGTTTTTCAGATTTTAATTAAAAAAAACAAAAATAAATGGAAACATTTAATCTTATACGTTAGCTACCAAAATTAGATTCTATTAATTTTTTAAAAGCCAAAATTGAATTTAAGCATATATATGGATATACAGTATACGAAAATATCTTTTCAGATATTTTTTCAATTTTTTTCCCAATTATTTTTAAGATTTATCTTACGTGAATATTCTTTGCTTAATTATTATTTAAACCCTTTTTATCTTATTTTTTCTTAAAATAGACATATATTCTTTGTATACGTTTACGCTTGCGATATATTTTCGGTAACAAATCTAAGAATTACCAAAACAAATATTTAGAATTTTTAGCGTATTTGTTTCCATCTATATCAAGCTAAAAATAGTTTAGTGCATTTTCGGAAACAAATCCAGGTACTGGTATACAAGATTTTATGCCAAGTTTAGCGATTACTTCGTTGGCAACTTATATCAAACTTAGGGAAAGAAATATGTTCATTCAATAAAATATTTCTATGAAATTACGTGATTACCAAGATACAGAGGTATTTATAAAGGGTTATTCTTATGCCAGATTTAATTTGTCGACAAAAATATGTAACTCGGTTAGCTGCTTCAATTTTTTATTTTGATCTTTGGTTGTTATGATGTCGTTGGAGATTCCCCCGTCCGGTTTGGTGAAGAAATGTACCAGGTAAAATCAATAATTGTACCTCTCACTTAATTTTACCTCTTACTTAATTTGTTCCACTCATTTAGATTTCTTTTATTTTCTCTTATTTGGTTTTTTAATTCAAACCAGACAATAATCAGGTTTTACTCTTTTTCTTTTGATTTTCAAACCATTAGGGGATGGTTTTGATGAAAGGATTTTATAGAAGGTAGTGGTAGTTTGCATTTTTTTTTTTGGGATCTCCCATCACGAACACAAAAGATACAATGTTCTTTTTGTTCGTATTACGATTAGCTTTTTTGGTTTTGCAGGTGAGGGCACAAAGATATTATGGTTTGCTCTTTTCCTCTGTTCTTTTGACTTTGCTTTCGTAGTGTCTCTTAGTTGATCATGTTTTCTTATTATTATATTTATGGCATTACCTTAATTCAGCTATAACTGAGAAAGCTCCACCTTGCTTCCTTTATTTGGTAATCTTTAAACTATTTTATCCTTGGTAATAGTAATATGTTGAATTACGTGTTTGATCCCAACACTTATGCGATTGGAATAAAAGAATTCATATGGGGAGAGATGCATAACTCCATATATTAAAGAACGTAAATTCTTTACCATGTAGATCGAAATAATTACGGAGATTATGCAACAAAGCAATTTTGTCTGATCCTATAGCATCACCCAAGGCCGGTAATTTCATTTTCCAGGTTCATGACATTCATCTGTTTATTCTGCTATAATCACGGAGATTATGCAACATAAGTGTTGGTCCTTTGTTTTTCGAAAGGACAAAACACATAAACGGGGGTCTGGTAACCGTGAATGGATATTTAGTCGATTCTCTGGAGTTAATTTTTTGTTGTTGTACTCTGGTCGACAGTTTTAGTTATCTAATCCATTCATTTTAGAAATTAAGCTATGATAGTACGTCATATTGATACCATCTAAAAACTCTCCCAATGTTTGTCTATTTAAGACCTACTTGAAAGGTTATGGGAGACATTCATAAAGAGAGGTTATACATTACTTAACTGAAGTTGGGAAACTTATGTGTTTGTGCAATTGCCGAATGTAACAAATGCTCAACAACTTTCTGCACTATAAAGTGTGCTAAAGACTTCAAGCTTCGAGCAGAATATCCATTTGACCCCTTTCAAAGACGAGGGCCACAGTTTATGGTGCTTTTGGGTGACCATTCCGTTTCATTTCAATCCTCAAAATTCATACTTCGGACTTCAAAATTCTCCCAGTTCAATTAGATTATAGAAACATCAAAAACAAATAATGGTTCAAAACCATCCCAAAAAAAAAAACATAATTTTCTCAATAATCGAGATAGGACGGAGCCAAGAAATGGTCATGGATTTTACTGGAAACTATTTCAGAGTACTTTTGTTATTGTTTATTCTACCTTACCATTGGGTATAAATATGGGACTACACTTATTTACGATGATCATCAATTTAAGATCGTCATTCATAAATTACATTATATATTTATGATCCATCGAGATTCCTTAAAAAAATTGTATAAATTACATTATATTTACTTAAAAATTGAAGCTCAACTACATTGCTAGCAATTTGCAATGATTAATTCATCAATCATTACTATATATAGTTGGTTAATTGAATCTGCAACAAAGTACAATATACTAGCTCCATGTCAATTGCACTTCATCGAGACTTCTGTATCCTCACTAATATTTAATCACCTATTACACAGACTCAAGCCTCTTTAACCCAAAGGAGTCATAATGATCAGAATGGTTTACAATGAATGGTCACCATTTTTGGTCCGCATGGTACATGAGGATTTCAAGATGAAGCCCAAAAGGATTACGTTATCGAATCACTTCCACGGTTGTCCATATAAATCGAGAAGCACAAGTGTAAGCTTTGAGGGTAGTAATCCAATTTGCAATGAATTAAGTTATAAGTTCATTTAACGTAATGTACTGCGTATTTTTATTTGTTAAAATGATATCTTATTTCGGTGTTTTCAAGGGAAATTGAAATGATATTAAAATATTGATTATATATGTCATGCTAGATGTTTCATGGATACAAGCAATTTAATGCCAAAAGTTCTAATTTTTTTGATTCTGGACCGTGAGAACTTTTTGTTTAAATCTTTCTGCCAGTAATAGGCAATGGTATTTATCCAGTTGACAAGGTAGAAGCTATTTTATGTAATTAATTTTATCAATACACATAAAATTGAAGATGCGATATAAAAATTGGGCGGACAAAGAAGACTTACTAATAAAAAATGAACATATCTGTGGAACTTTTAGGTCCTATAATCATAATTAGAAATTTGAATGAAATAGCTGACTAGGATGATGCGTCTTTGATAATATTGGACGCCAAATGCCTAAAAGAATGGGTGGATACCTGCACTTTCTTGCAAATATATATTTTTTTAATAATTTTTTTTGTAGAGGAGTATCATTTAGCTTCACATTATTTTCTTGGTCCGAGTAAATGTAGAGATTTCGCCAGAAATGAGATTGTTTATTTCATCGAGACGAAATTTTGCTGGAATTGTCCGGTTGGTTGAATCTCGGTTGACTCGGCAGAAGTTGATTGGAATTGGGTGGAAATCTTGGTAGAATTTTGAAATTTGTATGGATCTTGAGTTTTCTACTATTTATTTTGAATGAAGATTTGTTTCTTTTTAAAAATATTGGTGGTATTTCATTATATTTATACACAATTATGAGTGAAAAATGTATGAAAAATGTTTGACATTCATATTATAGGTATAAAATTCGAAAATGAAGTGTTAGTAGTTACTCCGAGATTTTCACAGAGAATATTCCCGAGATAAAGTTGTACCAATGTCTCGGTCCCAGCCCAAATGGACTGAAATACGGAATTGACTACATTGACCCGAGTATTCGTTAGGACTTAGAAACACACGTAAACCATCTTATAGAAACAAGATCTACTCCTGGAAATAACAATTGAAGATACCATCTAAGAGAAAGCGAAAAATTCGACCAGGTGCCTCCATTGGTCGAATACCATGACAATTGTAATTAGGTGAAGAATGAAATTCAAAATCGTAATAAAGTGACTTACAAAGCAGTGTGTAGATTAGAAATCTTCGGCAGAGAATGGGTATATATAGAGATTACAGAGGAACCAAAATATTTTTCTTGAACACATTAATATTATTTTCATTGACTCTTGGAATTTATTTTTTGATTTACTGCAGTATATCATTATATTTGGAAGACAAAGTAATTCTTCTTAACTGAATTCTATTCTACCAAAACTAAGAAAACATATAGAACATTCTAGGATATCGAATACTTTGCTACCCGATTTCGCGCAAAATTATAAAGACTTATATAGTTAGATTTTTCTCAAGTGTTGATTACATTAACAAATTATGTATCAGTTTTAATAGACGGTATTGCATTTATTGATGATTGAGAAAATATTACAACACTCTTTTCTTAAATGAGGTAACCATTTCCTTTTTTTATTTTTATGAAATAAAATAGAATAAGATGATTCTTAGAGCATCCGTAGTGGGCGACCAAATACCAGAGTAAAGATCAAACACCAGACGCAGTGGAGAAGGAGTAAAGATCAAAGACAAGACTAAAACCAAAACCCAGACCATATTTAGTCTTTAGTTTGGTTTTAGTCGGCCGTAATTTAAAGTTACGCCTGATGGGACGAAAGTATTGATTACGCCTGATGATGGGGCGTAACTCAAAGTTACGCCCCATAACAAAAAACAAAAAACAAAAATAAATGGGGCGTAGTCTTAAACTACGCCTGATGGGGCGGGGTGCAAAGTTACTCCCCATAACAAAAAAAAATATAAAAAAATAAATGAGGCATAGTTTTAAGCTACGCCTGATGGGGCGAACTTTTGGGATTGCGCCCGACCAAATTTTTGCTCCTGCACCGTAGTGGCACAGCACGGAGTAAACCAATTTTTTTTTGTTTTTTTTAGTTTTTGGTCTTTGGTTTTAGTCGTATGATTGCAGTTGATATTAGTCCCTTTTTTAGGACGATGATACATATCTAAATTCGAAGGAAGATTCATATATAAAAATTCTTCTATATTTGGATTTGGATATTGTATGTAATAAAATGTGAATAAAGTATTTTGAAAATAGAGAATAAATTCAGATATTCAAATTTTCTCCGGAAATCCGCAATTGGACTTACAAGTATCCATGTTGTATTTATCTATTTTTATTAATTGAGAGATTATATGAAAATAAAAATTTGAATTTTTAAATTTATTTGTTTGAGACAGTTTCTTAAACTTCAACATCTTAACTAATAATCGAAAATTTCGGTTAATTTATTAAATGATAATTGATGTTGTATCCCCTCTTCACCAGATGTGGGGTGAAAGCTCTACTCACTATGTGAGAGTCAATTCCCATCGTATGCAATATGTTACAGATTTTGAATTTGTTTGTTTGTTTGTTTGTTTGTTGTTTTTTTTCTTCTTTTTCTTTGTGTTTTGTATTTCCTTATATAGGGTGTTGGTCAATTAATATTTGTTAATATATCGAGAGACTTTTTACTCAAGAGATTCTAAAAATCTCTCTGTGACTCTGTAGATTTTAGGAGACTCTCTGAGTTATTTTCAAGAAATTTGAGTGATCTTGGAGACAAAAATATATAGGACTTTCATGTTACATACATCAATTATTTTTATTTATTTTTACAAAATAAAAATCAAACAAATATAAAAAATCATTCTACAAAATATATGTTCAAATAATTAAATGAAACAATATAAATTTATGCATTTTTATAACATACATGGTTATTATTTTATCAATTAGCAATTAAACCAAGCTGAACAAGAATACAAAGGATTCCAATCTGTTGGAAATTTTTATGAGATTTGAATATAACACTATTATTTATTTTTGAAGCATTACATCACTATTTTATTTTATTTTTTGATTTTTAACTCAAAAAAAAAAAAAAAAAACTTTTATGGATTTTATGGTATCTTTTGAGATAAAAGTCTTTAGAAATCCCTCAAATCCTCAAATCACTAATTTTAAAATCTAAATCGAATAATAGAGAATGCTAAAGACTTCTAGGAAGTCCTTATCCAATGACAAAAACTTTCAGAGATTTTTAAAAACTCTTTATTGAATAACAATAGATTTAAAAATTTTCTACAATTGCATATAAATCCATATTCACTAATCCCCGATAAACGTATCAATCTTTTAAAAAAAAACACCTTATAATGCATGATATCATTTACCCTATAACATGATGTATAGTTTATGAGTACCATAAACTAACTTCGTGAGTTCGTATATAATTTATGAGTATCCATAAAATAACCAAATAAAACCAAACTTAATTATTCATATGTGTACCAGACTCTGACCTTATACAAATGGTCATATAATTAATGGGCAGAGATGTCTCAAAATTATTCACCCCATAATGTGCATGAGCATCAGTTCACAGGTTCCCATAAACTAAATTAGTGAAATCATGATGAAGTATCAACTTATAATATACGAACACTCGACTTTCACCCTATAATACACAAAATTATTATATAATTTATTATTCGTAATTATGTACCTATCGATAATTCACCTTATAATGCACCGAATACCATCATATAATCCATGGGTACCACTAAACTAATTCAATGAAATAAATTTAAATATTTACCAATAATATGATGTTGTTCGACTCTCATCTTATCTTATATAATATAGGGGTAGGGGATCATTATATAGTTCCTGGTTAAACATATGTTTACTCAAAATCGATAGATATATAGTGCACATGATTATCCTAAATCAGTGAAATCGAGTTAAGAAGATACTTATAGTACAGGGGTGGCCAACTCCCACCGCATAATATAAGAGATCATTATATAACCCATGGTGAAAAATAATTTCAACAATATTATATTAGCCAATGCAGATTTTGGGTACTGTGTTATATCAAATAAAATAGAGAAAGCAAAAATTGTTGATTCCATAAGAAGGTTCAACAAACTATAGATCCATAAGAAGGTTTAATGTTTCGAATATCGATATTCTTTGTATCCTTTAAACTTGGTTTGATTTCTGTATGTATTTTAGATTGTATAAACTCATGCGCTCAGTTGTGAAATATATTACCCAATGTAGATTTTGGGTATTGTGTTATATCAAACAAAATGGAGAAAGCAATAACTATTGATTCCATAAGAAGGTTCATCAAACTGTATAGATACATAAGAGGGTTTAATGTTTCGACTATCGAGATTCTCTGTAACCATTAAACTTGGTTTGGTTTCTGTATATGTTTTTGATTGTATAAACTCATGCGCTCGGTTGTGGAATGCATCACAACTAGAGAAGGTCCTTCATGAAGAATGCACAGATTCATGAGGTAATTATTGAAACTCTGTATTGGTGTTTAGTTCTTTCAAGAGCAAACAATTAATTTTGACTCTGATTGTTGCTTCTATCAAAGAAAAAAAATATATATGTTTACCTTGAATCTGGTTCTAATGGGTATAAAGAACAGTGGATAGTTATCCTGGAGGACATAAATTTGGCTTCAATGCTCATAAAATATAAGACTGACCTGGTAAATTCTATTATGGCTTCATATTTCTGAATGTGCTGGCACATGTAGGTACAATTATCGTGATGCTTGAACACTTGCAGCAATATCTTAAGATCACAATCTTGATACTACAAGAGAGTATTACCGGAACATAATAACTACTAGATCTTATGAAGAGCGTGTGGAAACTCTTCAGTTCGTCATCTCTTGAGCAGTTCTTTGCTCTAATTAATAATGAGACATAACTGAACTTGAGCTTGATTGTTGAGCAGTATACTTGCATTTTTCTTTACCGATGTTATAACTTAATTTGTATTGCGCACATGATTAGTATATTACATAGTTGCACCAGATTACATCAGCTCCACACTCTATATTTTATTTTTATCTAAGAAAATAGAAAATGGATTCATAGATCCTGATTCACACTGAGGATTGACCGAGATAACACTTTTCCTTTGGTGTTTTCTGGAATGTGTATATAGTAAATTATATTATTATCTCCGATTGTAAATTTTCATTTTTATTGCGGTAACTGGTAAGGGTAGTCATGGTTTTGTTTACAAAGATGTTTTCTGTAATGGTTGTTTAGATTTTATTGCCTAGATGAATGTTGCTTGGTTTCAACGATTGGTTTTCATGATGGATAATTAGTTTTTGTGTTTTCCGTATTATCATCAGACAGAGGATCCGTTAGAGCAGTTATTATCGGATGTGAAAGAAGATACATTCTATGAATTTCGAGTTAGTCTCAACCATAGCAGCTCGATTGCATCATTTAATTTTCTTTTGAAAGTTTTTAGTTAATTCACTTCGAAGTTTTTTAAATTTCTTATATTGAAATATAGTTTATTTCCGTTTTTGTTACGCACATGGATAATTTTACTTTTGTATTTCGGTTTCGAGGTAGGATGAGAAAACTTGGTCTTGGTCTATTTGGAAGATTAATTTCTTAGCCACTTTTGGTTCATATAGTAAATCTTTTCTGGAGATTCGCATGTCATTGATGAATCGTCTGTGGTATTTTCCATGTTGCCTCAGATACTTCTCCATCAAGATTTTCACGTGGATAAATTTTATTTGGTATAGCATCAAATCATTTTTCATTCTTTTAGGATAAATCTCCAAATATAGAAGGTTCAAGATGTTTATAGGTTTAAATTTGATGATAAACGGGTGGCGAAAGAAGATAATATGAAGAGATCACTTGAAGATGAATATGGTGGGGAGGAAGAGGTAATTTCAATCATCATTTTCAATGCTTTATAGGATCATATCTATGCTAATCTTCTTTATGTCTAGGGTGGATAAATTGTTTTATTATGCAATTATTGTGCTGCATCCGAGTTTCAACAATATGCATGTATGTAGGTGTCTCTGCCAATAATGTTTGTGCAAGCAACACAAAGGATGTTACAAAGAGTTTCCGCTTAAATGGACATTATCTATAACTAACAAGCCACCAACCCGGTGCATACGCATCGGATATGATGTAAACATTTCTATATCGTGGCTGTTATTATACACTTGTACTCACCCTAGTTAATTGGAGTATCCGTAGTGTGTGATTAATCTCTTCGACTATACATGGTCTTTCCGAATCTTTTAATTTTCAAGAGGACAAATTGGTTATAAAAAGAGATAGCTTAACGAACACAGATATGAACAAATTTGGCACTGTAAAACCATTGTATACTTGAGAAAAATGTGTCTTCGTCCATGAAAGACATATCTTGCACATCCCTATATTCAATCGAACCATGTATACAACTATTAAGTAGCGTTATCAGTAAAAAACATCAAAACCATTAGTAAATATCTTTCCAAAATCATTCGAACATGGATTTTTATAGCATACTGAATGCATGGATCATCAATTCATTGAGAAGGCTATACTTGTGAACGCCGATTGGTGGTTACCCGCCTAACTTCAATATCTATTTTTTTCTCTCTGGAAACTAAGAACATCAAAAATGGTTATCTATGTACCTAGCTTCGATATCTCTTATGCTTCCTTGGAAACCAAGAACATCAATGTTTTTGTAAAAAAAATGTCGATCAGAAAGAAAGAAAGTAGCGTTAGTACATAGATTTTTCCTGGAGCCAGACAACCTAAAAAAAACTCCAAAAAAAATTGCCTTAGAAGTTGCACACCATAGTGAAAAGACGCCCACCGAACTAAAACCGAATCCATTTTGTTGCTGTTAGACTTGTAACTTAACTGTGGTAATATGACACAAAACGGCGCATTTTGCATTCTTGCATTGTGCGTATCATATATGCCTGAATTAAAATATGAGAGAACACCCATAATTAGATGAAATAAGTTTCTTGATGAACATAACAGAAAGTTGTAGTAGAATCGAATTCAGAAGGTTTTGGTGATCGAACGTATCTGTATGGAATACGATGCTTCATAATTCTCGTAGCAAGAAGCCTAGTGCGGTATGTTTTTTATAAACCAAAATACAACACCGTAAATCATCTGTAGAAACAAATTTCGGTCCTTTGATTTAATGCTGGTGAGAAAGATGAAGAACATAAAGAGATGAAATATTTCTGAACCAAGGTGCTGCTAGCGTTTCCCGTGAGAGCATAACTTCTTCATAATTTCTGTAACGCTTCCGGCATAATTGTGGATGCGTTCGGATATCTTACCACATTAGGATCGTGTTAGTTCCTTTGTGGTCCCATTATATCAATCTGCGCCTGTAATTACCGTCTACAAATCGTTCTTCTGTTTTAACAACTCTAGTTTATATAAAATCCCCACATATTCCTGTAATCCTACAAATGTGTAGGCAATGGACTAACGGATGGTTCTTCTACTTGAAACTGTCGTTATGTTCGGTTTCCCTTGCACCATGAACAAAGGAATTGTTAACCAACTTCGCCATTAGAATTCTTGGATTTATTTATGTATCCTTTTACTTCTGATTTGTTTTTGGATGGCATGAATTGTTGTATGTAAACATAGACAGGATGAAAGAAGAAGATACTTGGATATAAGATGTTTACCTGTAAAATAATAGGTTGCAACATGGACTGATTAAAATTCTCAGAGGATTGCAGGAATGCCTATATTGCATGCCTCCACTTTCTGAGTGAATAATAAAAAGTGGATCAATAGAGAGGAATCCACATAACTAACCATACTTTCCGTTGCAGTGAGCAATTAGCAAGTAGCTTTTTTGATTTCATTATCTTCTTAACCAGATACTGCTTACCGAATATGCAGATCATTAATTCCTCTGTCAATCGTAAAAACAAAAACTATTTTCCATTGTAAGAAAGGAACGATAGTTAGTGCAAGAATACCTTACCCGGTATGCTATAAAATTTTAATTTTTTTAAGATCAAAATCTGAGAGGATTCATATCGATATGGTATCTGGAATGGTATAAAGGAATAAAAAACAAACCTAAGTGGTGTCTAAGAACCTAGTATCTAAGTGACTCACAAAACTGATTATTAACAACTCTGATTTCTCTTTGTTCTGAATTTGTGATTGTCCACATCTCTGTTCCGGAATCGAATTTTGTTACAGGTTTTAAATTGTGCTAGATATATGTCTTCATTTCCCTGAAAAGATTCCACTCATATATAATCATTGATTTTTGCGATAAAAAATAATCGTTGATTTTTCTCATGAAAACAAAGCTAGGGTTATGCAACTTTTTACTGCATTTTTTATGCTTACCTAGAGATGTGTTCTCGCAACCAATTATCTATTGAGCTTCAGTATATTTTCATGGATCTCGACGGCTATTAAAAGGTTTCCAAACTTCCCAAATATTTGTAATGTTTGGATTGGAAGAAGTATTTCACTGAAAAGTCATTTTTAAGAGGTGCGTTTGAAAGGAAATGTAACATTTTGTAAGGAGCCAAGGAGGTGCTTCCGAAAGGACGTGTAAAACTGTATTTTGGTTAACAGTTGTGTCTTTTAAGATATCGATGACATGGTGGTGACTTGTCTAGAGGTGATTACATGTTTACATGGCTTCAACACAAATCAGAATGTTTATGGGGACGCCATGTGGCTATTTGGGGGTCTCTTATTATAAAGAAAGATATTACATACATTTCTAAATTTTGTTATTTTATTTCACTACAGAATGTACCAGACATTTTATCTAAATTTTAACTTTGATTCACTTGGCCATGAAAAAAATATTATTCTCCAACTATAGTGTTGAAGCATGGACATACTACATACTATTTATTGGTTGAAAAGTAGCAATTATTAAGAGTTCTCGAAAACTATATGTTTGATCTTCTTTCTCTTGGTATATACATACTCTCTTGGTAGGTATAATTTTGGTATACTGCTTGACCAGTGTTGCTTCCAAGAAATGCCAATATATACCCTTCACCTTCTAAAGATCAAGTGAACCAGTGAGACATAATTGACTGCATTTATCCATCCTTGGATATTCCATAAAAGTTCTCATATATATCTCATCAATTTTTGAAAATGAATAAATGAGTGACAAATTGTGAAGCCTTACGCATGATGATTTGTTGAATTAGCTGCATTTGTAGCTGTACCGTTAATCAACGGATAAAGTTTTTGAACTGTTAATGACTTTGGATATAAATATGCTCCTGTAACATATAATATAAACAAATAATGAAAAAATAATAAATCAATTGAGATAATGGTGTATCGTATATCAATTTGTTGTTAGGGATCAGAGCCATCTACTTGCTAATCTTGCTAAACATATTAGCCAACAATAAACACTTGATCTCTCAGATTGCTCCATGAACCCTACTACAATCTAGAATAAGAATAAGAGAAAGAGAACCACATAGATGCAAGTCACAAAAAAAGCAACAAGAAATAAAGTACTCATAGATTTAACGTGGTTCAATAATATACACAATGTGTGTATATTTTCTACATCCACCAAACGACTACGACCTCTTTATTCATTATAAAATCACTACTGAGAATTACACAACTGATTGACTAATCAACCCATAGACTCACCACATCGTGACCAAACACAAGAACACTCACAAGCACCCTATAAGATCCAAAGCAGTGTCTTCACCCATACGAGATAATGTTTACCACATTATCTACCAAAATGAGACGATCTTCTCTGCACACCCTAACAAAGATTACCATGGACGCCTTCAGCTCAACACCAATAATCTAATCCAGCACCACCAAGATGGTCTTCTCCTCGACAAGATGTCTTACCTACATCTCCATATGAATACTCCATAATTAAATATCTCTCAACATCGATAAGCATTCCATAAGCACCATAATGATGTACTCCTTACACCATTAATGATCTCTCCTATAACCACCTCAATAGGTGGGGTGAATCCCTCAAATATCTTAGAGAATTACATTGATGATTCCATGACTAAAACACTTAACCTAGACCTCCTTATATAGGTGTCACAAAATTGGTTCCCAAGTATTAGCCTCCTTGGTTTAGTAAACCGACTTTAACTAGGAAACCATGGTATTATATATGGAAGTTAACCTAATTTAGGAAACCACTATTTCCCTACATTTGCCTCATTTGCATGATAATTCCCACTTAGTAGTAAACATTTTGAAGTCATTTTCAAGGGCGTTAGTTCCTTTCAAAATTATTGTTGAGACTATTAGTCTTAGTCCCACATTATCCGGGCTATTTAAGATCATGCCGTTTATAATTATTAGCGCCTAGCCAATTGGTTTTGAGTTGGATGCCCACATTCTAACAGTTAAAAAATTGTTGAAAACGAAAGGACTTTTTAATTCTCTACGATATCTGAAGTACCCAAGCATAAAACAACATATATATCTACCTTGAGGTGTTTAATGTTTTGAACAAACTGAGTAATACATAACTTGAGGTGCTTAATTTTGCAAATGCAATTTTAACAGGAATTCCATGTCAATCATGTTAGCACTAACTATGAACAACACACCGATCCATTTGCAGGTGTATCATTACCGGCTGACATGATAACTATGCATTGAACATATACATAGGATATTTGTAAGCATATGTTCATCCTCAATAATCTTATTCATAATTAAGTAAGCGAATTTAAAGTTAGACTGTTCTAATGGTTTGATATTGTAATATAAGTTACATGTTTCTTCATAAAAGGTTTTGAGCCACATGACCAAGAATGTGCATATGGATATAAGGGGATTTTATCATTACTCCGTTGGTTTATTTGTGCATTACTCTACACAGGTTTTTTGTGGGGATGGTGATGGATCTTCCTTTTGTAGGTGCATATGCAACTTACTTCTATATGCGCCAAAAATGTCTCAATACGAATGGCCATTATATGGAAGTGACCGACTTTGTTGAAAGCGAGTTGAAAAGAATCGTCACCCAATTTGATAAAATTAACCTGAGAAGTTTAACCAAATGTTCAGATCCTGATAAATGGAACCCTTATAAGCCGGGTGAGGGGCGAAGACCCCCACCCCACCCACACCCCATCAAATAGGTCTAATTCTCATCACACCTGGTGCGTAGCACATGTTATATATTCAAAAAAAAAGTAGTAAAGGCTTACATGAAAAAGTACAATTACCTTTTTCATTGTTTAGGTATTTCTAATAAAAAAATGCACTTTCTATTTAAAGATGTTCCCATGCACATGTCCCATGGGTGGGGGACGAAGCCCCACCACACCAAATCAGCAGTCTCCACCGGGCCTGGTGTGTAGCACGCATTAAAAGTACAGTTACTTCTTTTATTGTTTAGGTATTTCGAATAAAAAAATGCATTTTCTATTTAAAGATGTTCCCATGCATTTTGCCCACGGGTGCGGGGCGAAGCCCCGCCACACCAAATCAACAGTCTCCCCCAGGTCTGGTATGTAGCACGGGTTACATACTAGGTGAATCATTATCTTTTTATTTATTTTTGATCAGTAAAGAATTTGGTGCTGGCGAGTATCAAACTCATGTCACTGGTATTATCACTTAGTGACTTTACCACTATACTAGAATGACACTGGCAGGTGAATCATTAATTGGTGTGGCATAAATATTTTATATATACCAAATATAGGCGATAAAAATAATTTTGTAAACTATGCATATACGATTATCAAAGGGTATCAAAAAAAATTATCCATTAAAAGTAATATTACTAATCTAAGATCTTTCTGGAAATTTATGATGTATTTGTGAAACGGGGTGGGGCGCCGCAACCTGAAATACAATCTCCATCATACCCAGTGCGTAGCACAGGTTACGTAAATAAATAAGAGTATAATTTTGTTCAATTATAAATAAAAATTAATTTAATTATGAAGTTAATTTATTTTTAATTATTTTATCATCTGGAGGCAAAAACAATACATAAACATGAATTTATGATACCAAAATTTAAACCATCCAATAATAAGACACCTAATGGGTGTCAAAGTTTCCTATCACTTTAAAAATAAAACTATCACAAACTTTTCAAAAAAAATATTAATGCATTTGTCTACGGGTGCGGAGCGAAGCTCCGTCATGCTAAATTAGCCGATCCCACCTGCCCCGGTGCGTAGCACGGGTTAGACACTAGTATCTTTAATATCATTATTATTAGGTTAGACCTTAATTAAGGGAGTGATTAAGGTTAGACGTTAATTGAGGAAATGTAGTTAATGTTTGTAGAAAACTAATACTCCCTCCGTTTCACTTTACTTGATGTTTTAGGGTTTATTCTTTGTTCCAAAATAGATGAGAGTTTTAGTATTTTCCCTAAATTCTCTCATATTTACCCTTGCTTTGGAATCAACACATAAACAATTACTCCAATTTTTAAATATTTCTCATAGAGGATATACACTCTAATCTATAAAAATTTGGTATATCCCAAGTAAATTACAATGGGATTGGTAACTTTCCATAAAATCTGGAAACTAAAAAGTAGGTCATTTAATTTTTTTAAAAGATATTAATAAGGGTAAAATTGAAAAAAGTTAACTCTCTCTGATGTTTCTTAATCTGCGTGAAAAACTCTACAACATCAAGTAAAATGGAACGGAGGGAATAAGATTTGATTGGATTTAGGAAGGACAATTCGGGTAAACGAAGTCAAATTATTAATCAGTTAAAAACAGTAAGAAAAAGAGGGACAAATGTCGAGTTCTTATTCGTCCCCATGCCCCATCCATATTTGCCCCCATCAAAAATTTATCCTTTTCCACTCAGATTTTTCTTCTCGCCCACTTGGTCTTTTTTCCTGCTTTGGGAAGTGGGTAATAGCCATTAGTTAGTCTTTTCTTCCTCTTAGTCTTAGCTTTAGGAATGATTGATGGCATACTACTTTTGACCTTGCTATAGCCTAAATGTTCAGGCTAACAACATGAACGTAAACATTTGGGCATGACCTTGAACTTTTGGTAGTTACATAATTTTTTATGGGTAAGGAAATTTGTTAGTCATTTGGTAGTTACTGATAGCTACGTACCATACCCCCATTACCCGAGCACTATCTTGGGTAGGTAGTACATTCTCTGCCTCTGGGATATCTGAGGCACACGACAAAGACTGAAGACATGAACCGGCACGAAGATACATAAATTAATACGTTATGGATCGATTGTGGGGTAGAGAATCTCTATTTTTTTCCTTCTCATTCATTTGAAGTTAGGAATAAACTAGGTTGTATTCCACAAACACTGCACGATTTGATAAAACAAGAAACTGCACGTTTATTTTCTTCAGAAGCGTGAGGAATAAGTAGTGACGTCGGTTTTGATGGACGTTTTGCAGGTGAAAAAGCAGGAGAAGATGACTGAAGAGAAGCTAAAAGACTGTATTATCAGCTCACCCTTGAGATGTGGACTGAGTGTCCTACCTGCTTGTTAATGAAAAATGAGATCAGTTGCTGGTGTACTGAAAGACGTTATCTTGTTGCCAGTGTTGTCCGTTGTATGATTATGATGCCACTATGTATAGATGTGTACGTGGGCGTATATTATGCAGAGAATCAAACAAAAGAGGCCAGATCATGATGCATCAGAATGAAGAGAGATTAGGTTTCTCGTTGTCCGTTATATATCTTTATGCTGCTGCTTATTTGTTATCGAGTTGTCAGAGTAAAGAATAATTACTAATAACGCTGAAGATCGCATGTTCTTTTTGTTTTTTGTTTTTGGCACTTATGGTTTGTTTGTAAGACTTATCTAAATATTGTAAGCCAGCTTTTATTATGTTAATATACGGTTTGGTTTGTTTGGAGTTATAAAGTTTAAGATTTTTAGGCACAAAGGCCTTGACGGAATTTGGGTTTCAGGAACGCATTCAAAGATTTTCTTTTTTACAAAAATGCAAAAAGGGAAAATCGCGATTTTGTCCCGGCCAATTCCAAGAATGGATGCATAGAATTGGTATACTTGGAAGGTCAGAGAATTGAGAATCTTTTTTACTGCTTGCAAGAGGTACATTATAAAAGTTGGTCTCAAAGAGCATATATGTAGCTATCGTAGAAAACCAATAACAAATTCTAAACAAAGGATAGGCAAATTAGTTGAGTCCACCGAAGTACCCTACAAGGAGGATATTGATGATGAAGTTAGGAGTCTCACCCACGTTGAAGAGGATTTGGTTGCGACCACTAAAGTGGAGTTTGAAAAGGCCCATAGACGTAAAAAAATGTTGGTAAAGATATATTGCTACGTCAAATATCAAGAGTCTAAACAATTTGTGATGGTGATCAAGATACCAAGCATTTTCGTCGTGTGGTAAAGAGCAATAGAACAATAAACAACATCCATAATCTTAGAATCAATGGTAGATGGGCGGCGAATAAAGATAAAATTAAAGAGCGCATTGAAAATGCCAATGGCCTTGTACCCTTAGGAGAGTGTAGAATGCGTGAAGTAACTATCCATAACCTGATATAAAGATACCAACCTAAAATTATGTATTGTTAATCATATGAGACATGCGCAAACACTGCATTAGTAAAATAACAGCATATGTCGTCAAAGAACTGTATGGTACAGGTTAGTTTGAGTCTTATTGTAGTTTATCATTGAATAAGGTAGCTCCTCTTTGGTCATGGACATATGAGCCAGTGACTAGAATAAAGAGATGTCAAAATATATTCCTGGTAGCTTCGAACAAATAATGGGGAGATATATAAAGAGATAACAAAATTTGAAACTGATCTGCACCCATGTTAGTCTTTTCTATAGGTGATTGGCAAGCATTATCATCACTTGTGTTATTTTATTTTGATCCAAACAAATTGGATACATGGAAAAACTGAAGGGCTCTCTAATTCAATAATTACCAAAATAAGATCTCAGCGAATCTACATTCACCTCCCATAATCGGACATCCAATAATGTTGTAAGGTCACTAGTCCATAACTGATCTATCTCGCCAAAATATGAATGTCAGTGTTCTGGGCAAGATAATGAAATCAAATACCATTATTTTACAGACCTTACCGGAAGAAACAGGATGAGCTCCAATATGGACCAACAAAGATTGCCAACTACATAGATTTGAGAGGATAAGTCATTATTGTTGGAAAAAATTACCGGGCTGCAATGGAGATGAAACACAAACAGACTGTGGTTGTACTCAAAAGCTTTCAAGGCTCTGGTGATTTCTTTTAGACAAATATTTCTACCCTTCCAACGAGTTGGCAATTGCAACAGGTATGTGAAATACTGCCTTCAGGATACAATGAAAGCCCTACAACCGGAAATTGGATTCAAGGTTTGCATCCCTTGACCCAATCAAGAACACATGAAAAGAAGGTTCTGATGATGCTTTAGAAGAAGAGAGAAAACAGAGAAAGGGTTTTCCAAGAGATGATTTCGAAATGGGTTTGGGAGATGCTACTTATAGGAGTTTTTGCATCTGTTGGGAAAAGACATGTCTTTTCACCAACAGGTTTCTCTTCACAAAGAGATGCGTCTCTTCATCAACAGCCACTGTCTGTTGAATTTAGAATTTTCTGGAAACGTTTTCCAACTGTCCAAACAATTGCATATCCAAAAAATTCTTCCGGGGGCGTTGCCCCCTAGGCCCCCACCAGGGGCGGTCTCCCCTGGACCCCCACGACATGTCGACCACAGCCTGGGGGGCTACGCCCCCTAGGACCCCCCTTCGTAGCGCGGTTGAAAATATTCCAACATTCTCCCCTTATTTTCAAAACCATGAAACAAAGTTAAAACTTTTAAAACCGGAGCGGCTGCATCACCAAAGTGACTGCCTACGTACCCGAGTGGGATCAAGCCAACGTAGTTCTAGCACAATTGAGACTAAGCATCATCGTTGAAACCAATACATAAATGATAGGTACCTTCTAGGTTTGAACCTTCACTTAGTGTAAGAAACTCAAAGCTTTATCGATATTCTATGGTGAAACTAGTCTTGAACCAAGAATCCCTTATGACAAAGCCGGAGTCTCCACACATATTGATTCCATAAGACATGTGTTCTGTAGCCAAGCACTATAAAGGCCTTGTGCTTATATCCTTATTCATGAGTCTTCTTTAGAGAACGGTCTTCTTCTCTTAGGAAACGGCCCACATTTCCATACTCATATAGGTAAGTCTCGAAGGTGTTTCTGCGAGACACCTTTTACTAATCACAGACTCATTAAGGATTTACATCCATCCTATTTTCTTGCAGAAAAACCAGCACTAACTTGAAATGGGAAGTTTTATGCTAGTGCTCCATAATCTACAGCCATAACTTGTTGGTACCACATTGAACCTTGTTTATCCTTTTCAAAACATAGGTTGGGTTTCTGCTATGGGAGATCAACCTTCCTTCATAGACCTTAGTCCCATTTCATTACATTTTATTGAAGCAACTGAATATGGTAGACTCTTTGTGAATGGGTCTGCCAAATTCCTTTTTGATTCAATAAAGTTAACCGTAACCACTCCCCTCTTGAGTAGTTGCCTAACCAATTGGTGTCTGAGACTCGCATGTCTACACTTTCCATTATAAGTCTTATTAGAGACATTATAGATTGTAGCTTGATTATCACAATTAATCAAAACTCATGGAGATGGCTTCTTCCAAAGTGGAATTTCCATAAGAAGGTCCCTAAGCCATTCTGCCTCTTTACATGCATTCGTTAAAGCTTTCAATTCTGACAACATTGTTGAATCAGATATACAAGTCTGTTTCTTGGAACTCCAAGACACATCAGCACCTCCTAAAGTAAAAATCCATCCAGATGTCGACTTGGACTTGGATTCTACATTGTTCCAGTTAGCATCGCTGTAACCTTCCAATACAGCGGGATAGCCTTGGTAATGCAAACCAAAATCAATTGTTCCTTTCAAGTAAGCCATAACTCTGGAAACCGCTTTCCAGTGTTCAGAACCAGGATTACTTGAAAAACGACATAACAACCCCACCGCATGGGCTATGTCCGGTCTTGTGCAATGCATAGCATACATAAGACTCCCAATGACACTAGAATACTCAAGTTGTGCATGAGTACGACCGGTGTTCTTCTTTAACTTGATAGTATGGTCTAAAGGAGTAGGTGCTGGATCGTCATCAAAGTGATCATACCTTTTGAGAAATTTCTCAATATAATGAGATTGGGTTAAAGCCAACTCATTCCCCTTTCTTAGGATCTTAATTCCCAAGATTACATCAGCCTCTCCTAAATCCTTCATATCAAAGTTAGAGCCAAGAAACTTCTTTGTTTCTTCCACCATAGATATGTCAGATCCAAAAATAAGCATATCATCAACATATAAACAGAGAATCACACATCCAGAACTATCATGCTTACTATAGATACATTTATCTGCATCATTCACCACAAAACCATATGACAAAATCACTTCGTCAAACTTCTCATGCCATTGCATGGGAGCTTGCTTCAAGCCATAAAGAGATTTAACCAACTTGCAAACCTTCTTTTCTTGGCCTGGCAATATGAAACCTTCAGGTTGTTCCATATATATCTCTTCTTCCAAATCTCCATTTAGGAAGGCAAGTTTTGACATCCATTTGATGAATAATTAACTTGTGAATAGAAGCAAGTGCAATTAAACAACGAATAGATGAGATGCGAGCAACAGGAGCATATGTATCAAAGTAATCAATTCCATGTCTTTGCCTATAACCCTTAGCAACCAATCTTGCTTTAAACTTACCTTTTGTACCATCGGCATTTACTTTTCTTTTGAATACCCATTTACTTCCAATAGGCTTTACGCCTGGAGGTAAATCGCAATATATCCAAGTACCATTAGTAAGATGGGAATCTTTTTCATCATTGATAGCCTCTTTCCAAAAACTAGCATATTTGGAACTAATAGCCTCAAAGATAAGTTTTAGGGTCATCATCAACATGCGCAACATATTTGGTAATATTAAGAATTGTATTCTTATCACCTTCTACAAGATATGTTATAAAGTCTGGACCAAAGCTTGTCTCTTTTCTTGCTCTCTTACTCCTTCTAGGTTCGATATCTTCTATGGGTTCAGAAATATCCTCTATGTCTTGAGTAGGAATAGAATGACCATCATTCTCATTAGTCTCTTCAGATTCTAGACTAGGTAACAATGAATTCTCCGTGGGTTGCATTTGAGAACTGTTCCTATTCAGGTTCTCAAAAAATTCCACATCTACAGATTCTATAATCTCGAAAGTATCAAGGATTAAAAATCTGTAGGTGATACTATTAAGAGAGTATCCCACAAAAGCACATTTATAAGCCCTGTTTCCCAATTTTGGTCTTTTAGGATCAGGCTTTCGAACATATGCCAAACAACCCCAGACTTTAAGTCTCTTCAAGTTTGGTTTCCTTTTAAACCACAACTCATAAGGAGAAACATTCTTCTTTTTCAAAGGAACCCTATTCAAAATATAACATGCAGACAACATAGCTTCACCCCACAAAGAATTAGGCAAACTAGAACTTATAAGCATGCAATTAACCATATCAATCAAAGTTCTATTTTTCCTTTCAGCCATGCCATTTTGTTGAGGTGTATAAGGTGCAGTAAATTGATGAATTAAACCATGCTCTTGACAAAAGAATTTAAATTCATTAGGAAAATACTCACCACCACGATCAGAACGTAAAATCTTAATTTTCAGTCCTAATTGTGTCTCTACTTCTGCTTTATATATTTTGAACATGTCAAAAACATCATCCTTAGATTTCATCAAATATGTGTAAGCATATCTAGTACTATCCTCTATAAAAGTGACATAATACTTATTTCCACCACGAGTGGCAGAACCATGCAAATCACCCACATCACTATGTACTAATTCAAGTAAGGAAGAATTTCGTACTACAGACTTATGGGAAATTCTAGTTATCTTTGCTTGCACACATATTTCACATTTAGAAGCATGATCAAAATTGCAATCAGAAATCAAACCTAATCGATTCATGTTTCTAAGGGAACCATAATTTACATGACCAAATCTACCATGCCATAGATTAACATAGTCAACAATATAAGAAGAACCATTATTTATTATATTAAGCTTAATCATCCCATTACAAGCATATCCTTGTCCAACAAACACACCGTTTTTGGACAATACAAACTTATTAGACTCATAAGTAATCTTGAATCCAGCCTTCATTACAAGGTCGCCGGAAACAAGGTTCTTTACAATGTCAGGGACATGTAATACATTAGTAAGAGTGACAGTCTTTCCCGAAGTAAACGAGAGTTCAACAGTGCCTTTCCCAATGACTTTGCTGTGTTGACCGTTTGCAGAGACAACTTCGTTTCCTTCTCCACTAACCGGTTCATAAGTCTTGTAAAGATTTCTATCCTTACAGATATGGACAGTTGCACCATTGTCGTACCACCATCCACTCCCAGTTTCAGCAACAGCATTGGCGGCTTGCACTACAATCACAAGATTGTCATCGAACATATTTGCCTCTTTTTTCTGGTTCTGCTGTTGTTTCATTTTGAGACGACAGTCACGAGCAAAATGGCCGGGTTTGTCACAGAAGTAATTTCTGGTTCCCACGCAAAACCGAATTTAGACAAATAAAATCTTTGTCTCTTTTATCTTTGATCTCCAAGGAATGTGCAAAGGTTCCCACGCAAAACCGAATTTACTAATGGGACTAGTGTTGAACATGTATTACAAACTAGATTGGAAACTAAAAATACAGAAAGCAAGTACATTGTATATGAGAAACAATTACATTGTTCTTCTCCTGATCCTTCAAATCTACTTCAACAAGTTGCTGTTTATCTCCTTATTCATTTCTTCGAAGAAGTAGTTGCAAAAAAGACCAAATAAGTTCATCTCTAAATATCTTTGGAAATTTGAAGTCCATGTTGGACCCTTCTTGCCTTGAGAATCAGATAAAAGAACTTCACATCTTGAGGACAAAAACATATTATTTATGTGAGAGGAGAAATCATTATGCTATATTATTATGCTATATTATTGAGGATGTTGATTTTGAATAATCTTCCATGGATTTGCAGTGATGATGCAGTAGATCTATTGTTGTTTTTTAGAGTTAGGTTTTTTTTTTCTCTTCTTTGTACAGTGAGGAACTAGTAATTGGGGAGAAGAACTTCTTCTTATAAAGGCTGGGAGAGCTGTACTTTAATTTAGGGTTACATCTGTGATCGTTGGTTTTTCTTCTTTTATCTATGATTCAATGGACCATCTGTATTTTGAGACCGATGGTTATGATTATGTGTTTGATACGTGTGTAGGGTTCATTCTTTAACATTAGCCGAGTCTCACACTAAGATAGAGATCTATGTTCAAGTACATCCATCAAATTTGAGAAATCCGTTCAATAGCAAATAAAAGCAAAATAAAAATAAAAAATTAATACACGACCACAAGTGTATCAAACATGCTGAGATGTTCCCGGAATCATCATGCATGCTGAGATGAGAATGTGGTAATTAAGCTGGTGTAAGTTATTAGTTTGTGAATACGGAAATTGGGTCAATTGTCCAAATATTTTTAAACATGGTACTAATGGACAAGTAAAAATTATTATGGGTGAAATGGACACTAAAAAATTAGTAAGAATAAAACTGAATTCATCCTGGTTTAAACTTAAAAAACAGCGAGGATGAAACTGGATACATCCAGATGTAAATTAAAAATAAGAAAACATATTTGAAAATGGGTAGGATAAAACTATTTACATCCCGACTATTTTTACATTCTCATCCATTTAAACAGTATCAAATTTTACATGTCTTTTTCACTCAGGAATTGTTGTTATTGGTCTATTTAACCATTTTCGTGTTGTGAATACTTCAATTTTAATTGTAAATATTTTGGATGGTCTACTTTTTATTACAGTGTGGGTGCAATTTGTTTTGGAATCGTCTTTTGGTTGGTCTATTTTTTTCCTTGTGTAAATTTTAATTGTGAAGATTTTGGGAAAGTATAAAGATGCACACGAGAGCTACCAGATCCCATAAACCACTTGACAAAACCGTGGGATTTGGGATTTTGATTTTGCGATCCATAACAATGTGGATTATTTCGATTAATGGTTGGTTTTCTCAAATGATTCACGAGTAAAACGAGAGTATTTAGACTTTTATAATCCCATCAAGAACTAACAACAATGTTAATTCAGAGGCTTTTCTTCTCATGTTATGTCGGAGATTTCACTACGTTAAAATTTTGGTACAGGTACCAACTAATTTTGGAAAAGAAGATGTATTTTTCTGAAAAAGGCTAATTTTGCATTTCAAATTCAAAACATTTACAAATTTGAAGTTCAGATTCACATCACGAGCAGACCGTTAACATCTCTGTATATCATTATCTCATGATATAATTCCTCCACACATCTAAAATCTTGTATTAGGTTTGCATCCCTCCCCTCTAGTATACCCAAAAAAACCTCAAAAAATTCAGTTGATCCAACATAAACTACCACACCACAATAAAATTGAGAATCCACTAATGGACTACAAATTTTAACTTCATCAAAACAAAACAATAAAAGGCCTAGACAATAAGGCATTTTTTTTAATGTTTCTCCAAACACTTCGCCAATTTTGACAAAAGCATCTATCCATCAGTAAGATTAGCTCTCTAACAGTATGACAAGCCAGCAAATAAATCAAGAAAGATGTTAGCTTCCTGCAAAAATACTCTTTACTCCAACGATGAATTTTTCCATATTTCTGATAGATAGAAAACGTTTATCATGCATTAAACATGTCTTCACATACTCATATGAAACCAAATAACAAACAAACATATTTAGGTTCTGAGATTACGGTCGTAATTGATTTTACACGGAACGGTAAAGAAACTTAAAAACTGAAAAGACAATAAGTAGAATAATAAAACTTACTTAGTAGTCTTGAGAGGAAATATCATAATGTTGTCTTTAAGTGTGTATGAGTGAAGAACTTATCCATTGATTAAGATGCAAAGAGAGGAAGAAGTTCTTACTAAATCGCCAATTAAACCCAAACCTTTCTTCACAAGATTTTATTACTTCGTACATTATTTTTCCAGTCACATTCGTCACTCTCTCTCCAAGAGCTCTGATGACGTGTCAAAGCAATTTTTTAGGTCATTTTTTTTTCTTCGTCTTCGCCATGGATGGCGCCGTCCATCTCCATTCTCTTGATTCTCAGATCTTAAATCAAAAAGGGAACTCCTATAATTCTGCTAGCAACTTAAATTTCAACATTGGATCAGAAAACTTTCCAACTTTGAATGGATCTGTTATACCTTTTGAAACTTCAGGGGGGGGAAATTCTGCACCTCAAAGCTTTGCTTCTTGCTTCAAGGATCTGTTATATCAATTAAGCTTGCATTTGAAGAACCAAGAAAAGATGTTAAAGATTGTGCATACTTCTCATCAGGTGAATTGCAAACTCATATTACTAGCTGTGAAGCTTTTGTTGTTGTTTATTTTGGGGGAATTAGACTTGATTTCAATTTTGTGAAAGAAAATTTAACCACCCAGTGGAATCTTAAAGGCAATTTTACTATGACTGTGACGGACCGGAAAATTACGCCTTTGGAGTGTCGCCCCGCAGGCCGTAACTCCCCCGGTGCGCCATGATGATGAAGCTACGATCCGGGCCTCATTCCCAGGCAAATACACGCTCATTTTCCCTTGCAATCATGCTCGTGGAGCATGATGCAGCTAACTTAGCTTCCACACCTTTCCAACTTACCCTTGTTCTGCAAAAGGGTTTATTAAGGAAACCAAAAACTTTCTTAAAATTACAAGAACGACCTTTTGAGACCCTAAACGATGGAATTTGGCTAAATTTTGGTGACCATGGGGATCTAAAGATCAACATGCCTTGATCTTTGGGCCGTTTCCCATCAAAATGGACTGCTCTTGAGCTAAATTAGCCTCAAAATAGGCTATAACTTGCTCTTTATAACTTGATAGGAAGTATGAGCATCCACTTACTGGCATGCAACTAAGCCTCATCAAGTTTGGCCGCAATCATCTCTTGCGTCGAGCTACCGATCTTAGATGATATGAGGGGCCAACGTGATGGACCGACAATGCTGAAACTCATTGCGGCTGCCTACATATCCTTCCCTACTCTAAAGGAATCAAGCACAGACCGTAGTTCATCCACGAAGGGACAAGCGACTTATTCCAACTCGATTGATAGGTCGTGGCCAAGCAATAGTGGTAATGGCTTAGCCCGTAAAGTCCGTTCCGTCATGATGCACAATGATTATATCATTTGGTCCGCGACATGGCATAGTGATGCCTAAGCATCAAATGCACTCGCTCAAGGCTACGCAACTATAAATGAGCCTTAGCCATCATTTATACACTTCCGGCTAAGTATGAAGCTTACTTGGTGCATAGTCCGCATATGCACCTTCAAGGGAAAAAGTATGAAATAAGCATTCATTCACCAAGTCCCATTTGCCAATGATTGGGATGATTGTGCACTTCTTCGCAATGATTGTGTTCCATATTGTGTTACTTCATCATGATGATTGGCGGAGATGATTGCGTTACTTCGCAATCATTGTGTTCGTTCGCAATCGTTCCTGCTTTCGGCGTACCGCGCATTGCATAGTGTACAATCATTGCATGAACTAAATGATTCTGAACACAATGATTGCACGGATTCATCTGGATCTGGAATGTAATGATTGTGTTATCACAATCATTGCAATCATTGCGAAGAAGTGCACAATCATTGCGTGCAATCACTACGGAAAAACATTAAAAATGGGACTTGGTGAATGAATTTTGGTATTCTTTCCATACTTTTAGAAATTCCATTAAGACATATATATGGAGAGGTAGTTGGTTGAAGGTGCATATGCGGACTATGCACCAAGTAAGCTTCATAGCTTAGTCGGAAGTGTATAAATGATGCCTAAGGCTCATTTATAGTTGCGTAGCCTTGAGAGAGTGCATTTGATGCTTAGGCATCACTATGCCATGTCGCGGACCCGATGATGCATAATCATTGTGCATCATGACGGAACGGCCTATACGGACTAGGCCATTACCACTATTGCTTGGCCACGGCCTAGCAATCGAGTTGGAATAAGTCGCTTGTCCCTTCGTGGATGAACTACGGTATGTGCTTGATTCCTTTAGAGTAGGGAAGGATACGTAGGCAGACGCAATGAGTTGCAGCATTTCTGGTCCATCACATTGGCCCATCATATCATCTAATCTCGGTAGCTCGACGCAAGAGATGATTGTGGCCAAACTTGATGAGGCTTAGTTGCATGCCAGTAAGCGGATTCTCATACATCTTATCAAGTTATAAAGAGAAAGTTATAGCCTATTTCGAGGCTAATTTAGCTCTCGAGGAGTCCATTTTGATGGGAAACGGCCCAAAGATCAAGACATGTTGATCTTTAAATCCCCATGGTCACCAGAATTTAGCCAAATTCCATCGTTTAGGGCCTCAAAAGGTCGTTCTTGCAATTTTAAGAAAGTTTTTGGTTTCCTTAATAAACCATTTTGCAGAACAAGGGTAAGTTGGAAAGGTGTGAAAGCTAAGTTAGCTTCATCATGCTCCACGAGCATGCTTGCAAGGGAAAATGAGCGTACATTTTCCTGGGGATGAGGCACGGATCGTAGCTTAATCATAATGGCGCACCGGGGGAGTTATGGCCTGCGGGGCGACCCTCCAAAGGCGTAATTTTCCGGTCCGTCACAATTGGAATGCAATCATTGCGAAGAAGTGCACAATCATTACGCGCAATCACTACGGAAAAAAATTAAAAATGGGACTTGGTGAATGAATTTTGGTCTTCTTTCCATACTTGTAGAAATTTCATTAAGACATATATATGGAGAGGTAGTTGGTTGAAGGTGCATATGCATACTATGCACCAAGTAAGCTTCATAGCTTAGCCGGAAGTGTATAAATGATGCCTAAGGCTCATTTATAGTTGCGTAGCCTTAAGAGAGTGCATTTGATACTTAGGAATCACTATGCCATGTCGCGGACCCGATGATGCATAATCATTGTGCATCATGACGGAACGGCCTATACGGACTAGGCCATTACCACTATTGCTTGGCCACGGCCTAGCAATCGAGTTGGAATAAGTCGCTTGTCCCTTCGTGGATGAACTACGGTCTGTGCTTGATTCCTTTAGAGTAGGGAAGGATACGTAGGCAGACACAATGAGTTGCAGCATTTCTGGTCCAGCACGTTGGCCCGTCATATCATCTAAGCTCGGTAGCTCGACGCAAGAGATGATTGTGGCCAAACTTGATGAGGCTTAGTTGCATGCCAGTAAGCGGATTCTCATACTTCTTATCAAGTTATAAAGAGAAAGTTATAGCCTATTTCGAGGCTAATTTAGCTCACGAGGAGTCCATATTGATGGGAAACGGCCCAAAGATCAAGACATGTTGATCTTTAAATCCCCATGGTCACCAGAATTTAGCCAAATTCCATCGTTTAGGGCCTCAAAAGGTCGTTCTTGCAATTTTAAGAAAGTTTTTGGTTTCCTTAATAAACCCTTTTGCAGAACAAGGGTAAGTTTGGAAGCTGTGGAAGATAAGTTAGCTTCATCATGCTCCACAAGCATGCTGACAAGGGAAAATGAATGTGCATTTTCCTGGGGATGAGGCCCGGATCGTAGCTTCATCATAATGGCGCACCGGGGGAGTTATGGCCTGCGGGGCGACGGAAAAGGCGTAATTTTACGGTCCGTCACAGTTGGAATGCAATCATTGCGAAGAAGTGCACAATCATTGCGCGCAATCACTACGGAAAAATATTAAAAATGGGAATTGGTGAATGAATTTTGGTCTTCTTTCCATACTTGTAGAAATTCCATTAATACATATACATGGAGAGGTAGTTGGTTGAAGGTGCATATGCGGACTATGCACCAAGTAAGCTTCATAGCTTAGTCGGAAGTGTATAAATGATGCCTAAGGCTCATTTATAGTTGCGTAGCCTTGAGAGAGTGAATTTGATGCTTAGGAATCACTATGCCATGTCACGGACCCGATGATGCATAATCATTGTGCATCATGACGGAACGGCCTATCCGGACTAGGCCATTACCACTATTGCTTGGCCACGGCCTAGCAATCGAGTTGGAATAAGTCGCTTGTCCCTTCGTAGATGAACTACGGACTGTGCTTGATTCCTTTAGAGTAGGGAAGGATACGTAGGCAGACGCAATGAGTTGCAGCATTGCCGGTCCATCACGTTGGCCCGTCATATCATCTAAGATCGGTAGATCGACGCAAGATATGATTGTGGCCAAACTTGATGAGGCTTAGTTACATGCCAGTAAGCGGATTCTCATACTTCCTATCAAGTTATAAAGAGCAAGTTATAGCCTATTTTGAGGCTAATTTAGCTCAAGAGGAGTCTATTTTGATGGGAAATGGCCCAAAGATCAAGACATGTTGATCTTTAGATCCCCATGGTCACCAGAATTTAGCAAAATTCCATCGTTTAGGGCCTCAAAAGGTCGTTCTTGCAATTTTAAGAAAGTTTTTGGTTTCCTTAATAAACCCTTGTGCAGAACAAGGTTAAGTTGGAAAGGTGTGAAAGCTAAGTTAGCTTCATCATGCTCCACGAGATGCTTGCAAGGTCAAATGAGCGTGCATTTGCCTGGGGATGAGTCCCGGATCGTAGCTTCATCATAATGGCGCACCGGGGGAGTTATGGCCTAAGGGGCGACGCGCCAAAGGTGTAATTTTCCGGTCCGTCACAGTTGGAATGAAATCATTACGAAGAAGTGCACAATCATTGCGCGCAATCACTATGGAAAAATATTAAAAATTGGAATTGTTGAATGAATTTTGGTCTTCTTTCCATACTTGTAGAAATTCCATTAAGACATATATATGGAGAGGTAGTTGGTTGAAGGTGCATATGCGGACTATGCACCAAGTAAGCTTCATAGCTTAGCCGAAAGTGTATAAATGATTCCTAAGGCTCATTTATAGTTGCGTAGTCTTGAGAGAGTGCATTTGATGCTTAGGCATCACTATGCCATGTTGCGGACCCGATGATGCATAATCATTGTGCATCATGACGGAACGTCCTATACGGACTAGGTATTACGGTGCTGTAAGTGACGCATAATGATGATGCGTTACAGAGTTGCAGGCCAAGTCAGAGTTCCGCCGTAATGGCGCATTGCGAAGCCATAATAGCATTATACTGTATAGACCGTTAAGTGTCGAGAATGACATGACCCTGCAGGGCCAATGAAGCGCAAGAGTGGCGCTACATTGTAAAGATATTTGGCTAAGGAATGAAGCTTATTGGTCGACACAATGAAGCTTCATTAAGGAGAAGGCAAGACGAAGCCAAAATGACAGATGCAACATGTGATGTTGGCTGTAAGGCATATCCGTGGAATTGAGTTGGCCCAAACTCAAGGATGATGCAAGAGTGTAGAATAGATCAAGATTTGGTCTATGGCATTAGTTTAAGGCTGGCCAAAGCTTGAACAATGCAAGAGTTGCATTGCTATTGTCAAGCTAATTGGCGAAGTGAAGCATATGTGATGCATGAGTAACTAGAGTGAGCTTAAGGAGTTGGCCTCGACAAGTAAAGCCTAAAGAGTGTCCGTGCATTATCTTAGAGTAATAAAAATGCAGGGCCAAGAGGGTTGTACGTTGGATCAAGGCAGAATCCAGTAGGCCAAGACAAGTGGCGCAATAAGGCTCAAGTGACGGTTACGAGTTGGTTACGATCTTCATAAGCATGCCAATGAATTGAGACAAGAGAGGAGCGGTTATAAAGGATTTTATAACCATGTGGAAGGTTTATAACCACCTAGAACAGATGTGGCATCTGTTGGCTTGACAACACAAAAGGTAGCGGTTGAAAAGCAAGCTGGCGGTTATAGAAACTACCTGATGGGACAAATGGCTGTCCCATGCGTGTGTAACGGTTATGCACGGTTTGGACAAGAAAATCTACTGTATAAATAGTCCTAAGGCATGGGAAATTCGGTATCTAGCCTGTGTGAGAGTTAATCTAGCCTATGTGAGAGTTAAGCTAGCCTGTGTGAGAGTTAAGCTAGCCTGTGTGAAAGTTAAGCTAGCCTGTGTGAGTGAAAACTAACATATGTGAGAGTGTAGATTGCATATGTGCGTGAGTAATAGAGTTTTTGTAAGACTTAGACTTGGTTCAAGGAGTGAACAAGTCTGCTTAAGTCCCCTAGTGGGCAAGTTTTGTATTTCTTCCCTTTGATGCAATAAAAAGAGTTGATTGTGTCATGTTCTAAGTGTTCTTGGTTGGCTTATTGTTGTTGGTAAAGTATGGAATGAATTGGGTGCATTATGGGGTGCATTTGATGATTTTAGAGAAGTGAAAGAAGGTTGTTAAGACTTCCGTTGTTAACCTGAAGTGTTGGCTGTTTGCAAAGATGCAAACTTATAAGGCCGAAGTGCAAGTGGGTGAAGCTTTATTCACAAAACCATTGTGCTGCCGGGTTACACTTTCGCAGAAAATTCCTAGGGCGTTTGAAGGTGTGACATTTTCGGGTATCAGAGCTGTGTTTGGTGCACAGTCCGAGTGTATTTGTTGGATAATACACTAGCGATTCTTTCCCTCTAAAGCTATTTTCCTGTAAGCAAGTAAGTGGCGCATTATTTTCAGAATATTACATTAGAAATGAGTTCTAATGGCATGATGATCGACGAAGAACTACCGGGTACGTTTGATCAGCTTGAGGAGTATGGCAGTAATCTTGATGATTTTGTCATAGACATGGTCTGTGATAGCCTTGTAAATCCTATTGTTTCCGAAGATAAGGGCAGGTTAGACCTACTTGAATGAAGAACATCAGATTGGTTTAAAGAATTTGATGAAAGGGTTGGTGTAGTCGAGGACAAGGTGTCCGATGCAACCTTGTTGAATTGCGAAACCAATGCTGAAGTGACTGAATTGAAGGTGCAATTCAGTGACATAAAGACCATACTAACAAGCCATGCGAAGCAAATGTCTGAGGAAGTGGCAAGCATTCGCGGGTTAATCAGTAACGGCATGTTTGTAGGAGCAAACGTGCATGGAGAAAGCTCAAATCGAGTCTCCGAGACAAGAATTTACGCAGGTTCCAGAAATGCTAGAGAAATTGAGAATTTCTTGTATGACGTTGAGACATACTTTGAAGCGAATGGAACTAGGGAAGAACAAAAAGTAACTCTCGCAGGCAATTAATTACCTTGGTGGTGATGCAAAGGTTTGGTGGAGAACTATGCTGGAAGAAGATGAAGCGGATGGTTATACCAATCCTATGTCATGGGATGACATGAAAGAGGGACTGAGATGTCAGTTCTGGCCGAGCAATGGTTCTTGGTATGCAAGAGAAAGTTTACGTAGGCTAAAAATGACGAGTACACCACAGTCGTATGCTGAAAACTTCCTTGCGTTGGTGCAAGAAGTACGTGGCATGAGTGAAGAAGATCAGATGTTCCAATTTCTGGCTGGCGCAAGTTCGAGTGTAATTGCTGAACTTAAGAGGCGCAAAATCCAGAGTATCAAGATGGCTATTCCATCGGTAAGAGGGCTTACTAGTTGCACAACGACTGAAGATGTGCAAAGCTGTGAAGGTGAAGCCAAAAGGAAGGAAAAATCTGTAGGCAGTAAGCGCAAGCATGAACCGAAGGAAGATGAATTATTCCCTTTAGCCCGGAAGTAAAGGGGATGTTTCATTTGCAAAGGTTTGAATTTCGCTAGAAGCTGTCCACTCAAAGCACAACTTAATGTATCAGTTGGGAATAACTATGGGGATCTTTCTAGAAAGACTCATGGAGGCCGAAGTGATGGTTCAAGGAAGAGACCACGCAGCGAAGTTGTCGCTCACTTCGACAAAGAAAGAAACTAAGCTAAGAACAAGAGTAAGTGTTGCTGTCTCCATTGGTGACACTTTGATGCCAGAACAAAGAGTGTTCCTGGACTTGTTCTATGTAGCTTTAGTTGTTGATTGATGCAAACTATGTGTGTAGAGTTTGGTTGTACAGACTTTTATTTGAGTCTTCAAGTTTGTACATACTTTGCTTTGGTGTAAGCAAGTTGCTTTGTTAATGAAGTTTTAGCTTTCCAGAAGAGATCAGTTGATGATCAATCATGTAATGGTACATGGTTTTGTTATGTAAGAGCAGTAATGAACGAGGGTGTTTTCGTTTATAAAGCCTTGCCTCTTTATTTACGATGTAAAGCTATTTCATGGGGAGATGCTGCAAGTAGCATACTTAGCCTAACGTATGCAATAGAAAGACAAGTTGAAAGCTAATAAGCAAAGCATAGGACAAGGGTCCTAGTTGGTGTAGAAGTGATGTTGCTGTTTGGGAATTGCAGAATAGAACGACGACAGATGGGCAGCGACGGTGCAAGCAATGCAGCAAGTAAGAAATCACATCATCAGCAAGCATGAGTTGGTTAGAACTCATGGCCTTAGAGAAAGACACACACACTTTCCAGGCAATTATAAATGCAGTTCAAAGAAGTATTTGGAGACATATTGGCTTTGAAGGCATAGCATATGGACAGCTAAAAGGTTTGCTAATGATATGTCCAAAGACATAGTTAGTCACAGTTTTAAATGGGCTGTGCAACTCAATAGTTTTGTTGCATGGAAGTTAAGCAAAGAAAACTCACCATTCCAGTTCGGGTATGCAAAATGGCATAAGTATAGAGTTTATACTTGGTGGCCACATTCATAGAAATGATTTCTTGAATGTTACTTGCATAATCAGAGTTTGGCGAGGCATGTTGTGTTAAATTCGGGTGTCTAATGCGAAGAGAACCCCTATTCACTTTATGACGTGCTTAATGAAGAGCGCGGAGAACAACAGTTCAACGGAAAGTTCCTAACAAAATTGATTGAAAATGAAGCCAAGTCGTTTATAAGTCCTTATCACGTTGAGTGAGATGCAAGAGGCGAAGTCGGAAAGCGATGGCAATGATCATGATGATCAAATTGAGAAGAATCACTCAGTGCGTACACTTAGGCGCAAATGATTCATGCGAAATTCAAGTACAATTCAGGGAATTGGCAAAAAGAATTTCCAAGTAGCATTGGGTGTTGATATACGGTTGTAGTGGGAGTTGGAACGTATGCGCAACGTGAAAACAACAGTACAAGTCAATAGGATCAATAGCAAAGCAGTAAATCTAAGTGGTGGCATGTGGTACTAGGCATAAAAATTTTGGCAAGAAGGAATGCTAAATAAGTTTGCTGAATTCTGAGTGGCTCAGAAGTGTACAAGGCCGAAGAAAAAGTATGTTGAGTATACTTGGTTGCGTTCAACGAGGGCATTGAATAGATTAGGTGGGGGAGGTCTATTACGGTGCTGCAAGTGACGCATAATGATGATGTGTTACAGAGTTGCATGCCAAGTCAGAGTTCCGCCGTAATGGCGCATTGCGAAGCCATAATAGCGGTATACTGTATAGACCGTTAAGTGTCGAGAATGACATGACCCTGCAGGGCCAATGAAGCGCAAGAGTGGCGCTACATTGTAAAGATATTTGGCTAAGGAATGAAGCTTATTGGCCGACACAATGAAGCTTCATTAAGGAGAAGGCAAGACGAAGACAAAATGACAGATGCAACATGTGATGTTGGCCGTAAGGCATATCCGTGGAATTGAGTTGGCCCAAACTCAAGGATGATGCAAGAGTGTAGAATATATCAAGAGTTGGTCTATGGCATTAGTTTAAGGCTGGCCAAAGCTTGAACAATGCAAACAAGTTGGCAATGCAAGAGTTGCATTGCTATTGTCAAGCTAATTGGCGAAGTGAAGCATATGTGACGCATGAGTAACTAGAGTGAGCTTAAGGAGTTGGCCTCGACAAGTAAAGCCTAAAGAGTGTCCGTGCATTATCTTAGAGTAATAAATATGAAGGGACAAGAGTGTTGTACGTTGGCGCAAGGCAGAATCCAGTAGGCCAAGACAAGTGGCGCAATAAGGCTCAAGTGACGGTTACGAGTTGGTTACGAGCTTCATAAGCATTCCAATGAAGTGAGACAAGAGAGGAGCGGTTATAAAGGATTTTATAACCATGTGGAAGGTTTATAGCCACCTAGAACAGATGTGGCATCTGTTGGATTGACAACACAAAAGGTGGCGGTTGAAAAGCAAGTTGGCGGTTATAGAAACAACCTGATGGGACAAATGGCTGTCCCATGCGTGTGTAACGGTTATGCACGGTTTGCCCAAGCAAATCTACTATATAAATAGTCCTAAGGCATGGTAAATTCGGTAGCTAGCCTGTGTGAGAGTTAAGCTAGCCTGTGTGAGAGTTAAGCTAGCATGTGTGAGAGTTAAGCTAGCCTGTGTGAAAGTTAAGCTAGCATGTGTGAGTGAAAACTAACATATGTGAGAGTGTAGATTTCATATGTGAGTGAGTAGGAGAGTTTTTGTAAGACTTAGACTTGGTTCAAGGAGTGAACAAGTCTGATTAAGTCCCCTAGTGGGAAAGTTTTGTATTTCTTCCCTTTGATGCAATAAAAAGAGTTGATTGTGTCATGTTCTAAGTGTTCTTGGTTGGCTGATTGTTATTGGTAAAGTATGGAATGAATTGGGTGCATTATGGGGTGCATTTGATGAGTTTAGAGAAGTGAAAGAAGGCTGTTAAGACTTCCGTTGTTAACCTGAAGTGTTGGCTGTTTCCAAAGGTGCAAACTTATAAGGCTTAAGTGCAAGTGGGTGAAGCTTTATTCACAGAACCATTGTGCTGCCGGGTTACACTTTCGCAGAAAATTCCTAGGGCGTTTGAAGGTGTGACACTAGGCCATTACCACTATTTCTTGGCCACGGCCTAGCAATCGAGTTGGAATAAGTCGCTTGTCCCTTCGTGGATGAACTACGGTCTGTGCTTGATTCCTTTAGAGTAGGGAATGACACGTAGGCAGACGCAATGAGTTGCAGCATTGCCGGTCTAGCACGTTGTCCCGTCATATCATCTAAGATCGGTAGCTCGATGCAAGAGATGATTGTGGCCAAACTTGATGAGGCTTAGTTGCATGCCAGTATGCGGATTCTCATACTTCCTATCAAGTTATAAAGAGCAAGTTATATCCTATTTTGAGGCTAATTTAGCTCAAGAGGAGTCCATTTTGATGGGAAACGGCCCAAAGATCAAGACATTTTGATCTTTAGATCCCCATGGTCACCAGAATTTAGCCAAATTCCATCGTTTAGGGCCTCAAAAGGTCTTTCTTGCAATTTTAAGAAAGTTTTTGGTTTCCTTAATAAACCCTTTTGCAGAACAAGGGTAAGTTGGAAAGGTGTGGAAGATAAGTTAGTTGCATCATGCTCCACAAGCATGCTGACAAGGGCAAATGAACGTGCATTTTCCTGGGGATGAGGCCCGGATCGTAGCTTCATCATAATGGCGCACCGGGGGAGTTATGGCCTGCGGGGCGACGCGCAAAATGCGTAATTTTACGGTCCGTCACAGTTGGAATGCAATCATTGCGAAGAAGTGCACAATCATTGCGCGCAATCACTACGGAAAAATATTAAAAATGGGACTTGGTGAATGAATTTTGGTCTTCTTTCCATACTTGTAGAAATTCCATTAAGACATATATATGGAGAGGTAGTTGGTTGAAGGTGCATATGCGGACTATGCACCAAGTAAGCTTCATAGCTTAGCCGGAAGTGTATAAATGATGCCTAAGGCTCATTTATAGTTGCGTAGCCTTGATAGAGTGCATTTGATACTTAGGAATCACTATGCCATGTCGCGGACCCGATGATGCATAATCATTGTGCTTCATGATGGAACGGCCTATACGGACTAGGCCATTACCACTATTGCTTGGCCACGGCCTATCAATCGAGTTGGAATAAGTCGCTTGTCCCTTCGTGGATGAACTACGATCTGTGCTTGATTCCTTTAGAGTAGGGAATGATACGTAGGCAGACGCAATGAGTTGCAGCATTGCCGGTCCAGCACGTTGGCCCTTCATATCATCTAAGCTCGGTAGCTCGACGTAAGAGATGATTGTGGCCAAACTTGATGAGGCTTAGTTGCATGCCAGTATGGGGATTCTCATACTTCCTATCAAGTTATAAAGAAAAAGTTATAGCCTATTTTGAGGCTAATTTAGCTCAAGAGGAGTCCATTTTGATGGGAAATGGCCCAAAGATCAAGACATGTTGATCTTTAGATCCCCATGGTCACCAGAATTTAGAAAAATTCCATCGTTTAGGGCCTCAAAAGGTCTTTCTTGAAATTTTAAGAAAGTTTTTGGTTTCCTTAATAAACCCTTGTGCAGAACAAGGGTAAGTTGGAAAGGTGTGAAAGCTAAGTTAGATTCATCATGCTCCACGAGCATGCTTGCAAGGGAAAATGAGCGTATATTTTCCTGGGGATGAGGCACGGATCGTAGCTTCATCATAATGGCGCACCGGGGGAGTTATGGCCTCCGGGGCGATGCGCCAAAGGCGTAATTTTCCGGTCCGTCACAGTTGGAATGCAATCATTACGAAGAAGTGCACAATCATTACGCGCAATCACTACGGAAAAACATTAAAAATGGGACTTGGTGAAAGAATTTTGGTCTTCTTTCCATACTTGTAGAAATTCCATTAAGACATATATATGGAGAGGTAGTTGGTTGAAGGTGCATATGCGGACTATGCACCAAGTAAGCTTCATAGCTTATCCGGAAGTGTATAAATGATGCCTAAGGCTCATTTATAGTTGCGTAGTCTTGAGAGAGTGCATTTGATGCTTAGGCATCACTATGCCATGTCGCGGACCCGATGATGCATAATCATTGTGCATCATGACGGAACGGCCTATACGGACTAGGCCATTGCCACTATTGCTTGGCCACGGCCTATCAATCGAGTTGGAATAAGTCGCTTGTCCCTTCGTGGATGAACTACGGTCTGTGCTTGATTCCTTTAGAGTAGGGAAGGATACGTAGGCAGACGCAATGAGTTGCAGCATTTCCGGTCCAGCACGTTGGCCCGTCATATCATCTAAGCTCGGTAGCTCGACTCAAGAGAATATTGTGGCCAAACTTGATGAGGCTTAGTTGCATGCCAGTATGCGGATTCTCATACTTCCTATCAAGTTATAAAGAGCAAGTTATAGCCTATTTTGAGGCTTATTTAGCTCAAGAGTAGTCCATTTTGATGGGAAACAGCCCAAAGATCAAGACATGTTGATCTTTAGATCCCCATGGTCACCAGAATTTAGCCAAATTCCATCGTTTAGGGCCTCAAAAGGTCGTTCTTGCAATTTTAAGAAAGTTTTTTGTTTCCTTAATAAACCCTTTTGCAGAACAAGGGTAAGTTGGAAAGGTGTGAAAGCTAAGTTAGCTTCATCATGCTCTACGATCATGCTTGCAAGGGCGAATGAGCGTGAATTTTCCTGGGGATGAGGCCCGGATCGTAGCTTCATCATAATGGCGCACCGGGGGAGTTATGGCCTGCGGGGCGACGCGCCAAATGCGTAATTTTCCAGTCTGTCACAGTTGGAATTCAATCATTGCGAAGAAGTGCACAATCATTGCGTGCAATCACTACGGAAAAACATTAAAAATAGGACTTGGTGAATGAATTTTGGTATTCTTTCCATACTTGTAGAAATTCCATTAAGACATATATATGGAGAGGTAGTTGGTTGAAGGTGCATATGCGGACTATGCACCAATTAAGCTTCATAGCTTAGTCGGAAGTGTATAAATGATGCCTAAGGCTCATTTATAGTTGCGTAGCCTTGAGAGAGTGCATTTGATGCTTAGTTATCACTATGCCATGTCGTTGACCCGATGATGCATAATCATTGTGCATCATGACGGAACAGCATATACGGACTAGGCCATTACCACTATTGCTTGGCCACGGCCTAGCAATCGATTTGGAATAAGTCACTTGTCCCTTCGTGGATGAACTACGGTCTGTGCGTGATTCCTTTAGAGTAGGGAAGGATATGTAGGAAGACGCAATGGGTTGCAGCATTTCCGGTCCAGCACGTTGGCCCGTCATATCATCTAAGCTCGGTAGCTCGACGCAAGAGAGGATTGTGGCCAAACTTGATGAGGCCCGTCAAGACATGTTGATCTTTAGATCCCCATGGTCACCAGAATTTAGCCAAATTCCATCGTTTAGGGCCTCAAAAGGTCGTTCTTGTAATTTTAAGAAAGTTTTTGGTTTCCTTAATAAACCGTTTTGCAGAACAAGGGTAAGTTGGAAAGGTGTGAAAGCTAAGTTAGCTTCATCATGCTCCACGAGCATACTTGCAAGGGAAAATGAGCGTACATTTGCCTGGGGATGAGGCACGGATCGTAGCTTCATCATAATGGCGCACCGGGGGATTTATGGCCTGCGGGGTGACGCGCCAAAGGCGTAATTTTCCGGTCCGTCACAGTTGGAATGCAATCATTGCGAAGAAGTGCACAATCATTGCACGCAATCACTACGGAAAAACATTAAAAATGGGACTTGGTGAATGAATTTTGGTCTTCTTTCCATACTTGTAGAAATTCCATTAAGACATATATATGGAGAGGTAGTTGGTTGAAGGTGCATATGTGGACTATGCACCAAGTAAGCCTCATAGCTTATCCGGAAGTGTATAAATGATGCCTAAGGATCATTTTTAGTTGCGTAGCCTTGATAGAGTGAATTTGATGCTTAGGAATCACTATGCCATGTCGCGGACCCGATGATGCATAATCATTGTGCATCATGGCGGAACGGCATATACGGACTATGCCATTACCACTATTTCTTGTCCACGGCCTAGCTATCGAGTTGGAATATGTCGCTTGTCCCTTCGTGGATGAACTACGGTCTGTGCTTGATTCCTTTAGAGTAGGGAAAGATACGTAGGTAGACACAATGAGTTGCAGCATTTCCGGTCCAGCACGTTGGCCCGTCATATCATCTAAGCTCGGTAGCTCGACGCAAGAGATGATTGTGGCCAAACTTGATGAGGCTTAGTTGCATGCCAGTAAGCGGATTCTCATACTTCTTATCAAGTTATAAAGAGCAAGTTATAGCCTATTTCGAGGCTAATTTAGCTCAAGAGTAGTCCATTTTGATGGGAAACGGCCCAAAGATCAAGACATGTTGATCTTTAAATCCCCATGGCCACCAGAATTTAGCCAAAATTCCGTCGTTTAGGGCCTCAAAAGGTCGTTCATGCAATTTTAAGAAATTTTTTTGTTTCCTTAATAAACCCTTTTGCAGAACAAGGGTAAGTTGGAAAGGTGTGGAAGCTAAGTTAGCTGCATCATGATCCACAAGCATGCTGGCAAGGGCAAAGGAGCGTGCATTTTCCTGGGGATGAGGCCCGGATCGTAGCTTGATCATAATGGCTCACCGGGGGAGTTACGGCCTGCGGGGCGACGCGCTAAAGGCGTAATTTTCCGGTCCGTCACAGTTGGAATTCAATCATTACGAAGAAGTGCACAATCATTGCGGATAAACAGTAAAAGTGGAACTTGGTGAAAAAATTTTGGTCTTCTTTCCATACTTGTAGAAATTCCATTAAGACATATATATGGAGAGGTAGTTGGTTGAAGGTGCATATGAGGGCTATGCACCAAGTAAGCTTCATAGCTTAGCCGGAAGTGTATAAATGATGCCTAAGGCTCATTTATAGTTGCGTAGCCTTGAGAGAGGTAATTTGATGCTTAGGCAAAACTATGCCATGTCGCGAACCCGATGATGCATAATCATTATGCATCATGATGGAACAGCCTATACGGACTAGGCCATTACCACTATTGCTTGGCCACGGCCTAGCAATCGAGTTGGAATAAGTCGCTTTTCCCTTCGTGGATGAACTACGGTCTGTTCTTGATTCCTTTAGAGTAGGGAAGGATACGTAGGCAGCCGTAATGAGTTGCAGCATTGTCGGTCCAGCACGTTGGCCCCTCATATCATCTAAGCTCGGTAGCTCGACGTAAGAGATGATTGTGTCCAAACTTGATGAGGCTTAGTTGCATGCCAGTAAATGGATGCTCATACTTCCTATCAAGTTATAAAGAGCAAGTTATAGCCTATTTTGAGGCTAATTTATCTCAAGAGGAGTCCATTTTGATGGGAAACAGCCCAAAGATCAAGACATGTTGATCTTTAGATCCCCATGGTCACCAGAATTTAGCCAAATTCCATAGTTAGGGCCTCAAAAGGTCGTTCTTGCAATTTTAAGAAAGTTTTTGATTTCCTTAATAAACCCTTTTGCAGAACAAGGGTAAGTTGGAATGGTGTGGAAGCTAAGTTAGCTTCATCATGCTCCACGATCATGCTTGCAAGGGAAAATAAGCCTGCATTTTCCTGGGGATGAGGCCTGGATCTTAGCTTCATCATAATGGTGCACCGGGGGTGTTACGGCCTGCGGGGCGACGCGCCAAAGGCATAATTTTCCGGTCCGTCACAGTTGGTATCTGAGCAAGTTCCGAGAAAACTCTAGGGACTTGTGCAGAGTGGACTCGTCAAACGAGTATTTTTTTTCCTTGAAAGGGAAATGAAGTTGGATAGTAGGCCAACTTTTTCGCGGGAAGAGTTTGTTACTACAATGCTAGTTAATTTTGCGAACCGAGTTGAGCTTGTTCATGTGCTGTGAGTTTGCCTGGCCTAAGTGGCACCCCACTTACGAGTGGATATCCGGAAGACCTTCTGGGATGGTGGGTAGACAATGGGGCTGATCATCCCTACACTTTGGAAACTGGCCAACGGTGTGCGTTGTCAGGCCTGTCTAGCATCCCACTTACGAGTGGCAACCTGGATGACCGTCAGGGACGATGGGAAACTGGAAAACTGTTTCGCATAGTACTGTGCTAAAATCTTGTCATGTCCATGGCACCTTTCAACCTTGTGAACCTTGGGGATTCTTAGGTGGTGGTATGGGATTCCATCTAGGATACCTTGTTGAGATATCCTCTTGGCACTAGCCATTTTCGATTCTTGGTATTGTTGTGGGAACTTTATGATTCCTGGGCAGGTGGTATGGGACATGTGCACAGATTTTATAAATTGTTGTTCATGACAACTTGAAGAAACCCGTGATTTATGAGCATCTGGAATGGGACTTTTGCTCAGGAAATCCCAACCGAAGAGAATGTCCACAATAGTTTTTATCGGGGACGAAATTATTTAAAGGGGTAAAGTGTGTAACAACTCGTGTTTTTAGCATGGTGCATGCTGAAAGATGCGCTATGGCCTGAGATGAAGCTTCATCCAAAGCTTATTTGCATAGTGAGATGCGTTCGGCAAAGGGCCAATATTTTGTGCCAAGTAAGGCATATCGCGAGGGTATATTGGAAAAAGTCCAATATTGCATCATCATGATACATTAGGCCAGTTGGGTAGGTGGCCTTGAGCTTGCAGCGTAATCATTGCGCATTACTAAAGTTATTGGCCTAGATCCAGTACCGCATAATCATTGTGCATCAGGACAAAGAGGGCTGGCGAATGGGTGTTGCGCAATCATTGTACGCAATGATTGCGAAGTAACGCAATCATCTCGAAGGAACGCAATCATCTCGAAAGAACGCAATTATTGCGAAGTAACGTAATCATTGCGCTGGAAAGTAATCATTGCGAAGAAGTGCACAATCATTGCGGATAAACAGTAAAAGTGGGACTTGGTGAATGAATTTTGGTCTTCTTTCCATACTTGTAGAAATTCCATTATGACATATATATGGAGAGGTAGTTGGTTGTAGGTGCATATGAGGACTATGCACCAAGTAAGCTTCATAGCTTAGCCGGAAGTGTATAAATGATGTCTAAGGCTGATTTATAGTTATGTAGCATTGAGAGAGGGCATTTGATGCTTAGGCATCACTATGCCATGTCGCGGACCCGATGATGCATAATCATTGTGCATCATGACGGAACGGCCTATACGAACTAGGCTATTACCACTATTGCTTGGCCACGGCCTAGCAATCGAGTTGGAATAAGTTTCTTTTCCCTTCGTGGATGAACTACGGTCTGTTCTTGATTCCTTTAGAGTAGGGAAGGATACGTAGGCAGCCGTAATGAGTTGTAGCATTGTCGGTCCAGCACGTTGGCCCCTCATATCATCTAAGCTCGGTAGCTCGACGCAAGAGATGATTGTGGCCAAACTTGATGAGGCTTAGTTGCATGCCAGTAAGCGGATTCTCATACTTCCTATCAAGTTATAAAGAGCAAGTTATAGCCTATTTTGAGGCTAATATAGCTCAAGATAAGTCCATTTTGATGGGAAACGGCCCAAAGATCAAGATATTTTGATATTTAGATCCCCATGGTCACCAGAATTTAGCCAAATTCCATCGTTTAGGGCCTCAAAAGGTCGTTCTTGCAATTTTAAGAAAGTTTTTGGTTTCCTTAATAAACCCTTTTGCAGAACAAGGGTAAGTTGGAAAGGTGTGGAAGCTAAGTTAGCTGCATCATGCTCCACAAGCATGCTGACAAGGGCAAATGAGCGTGCATTTGCCTGGGATGAGGCCCGGATCGTAGCTTCATCATAATGGCGCACCAGGGGAGTTATGGCTTACGGGGCGACGCGCCAAAGGCGTAATTTTCTGGTCCGTCACAGTTGGAATGAAATTATTTCGAAGAAGTGCACAATCATTGCGCGCAATCACTACGGAAAAATATTAAAAATGGGACTTGGTGAATGAATTTTGGTCTTCTTTCCATACTTGTAGAAATTCCATTAAGACATATATATGGAGAGGTAGTTGGTTGAAGGTGCATATGTGGACTATGCACTAAGTAAGCTTCATAGCTTAGCAAGAAGTGTATAAATGATGCCTAAGGCTCATTTATAGTTGCGTAGCCTTGAGAGAGTGCATTTGATGCTTAGGCATTACTATGCCATGTCACGGACCTGATGATTCATAATCATTGTGCATAATGACGGAACGGCCTATCCGGACTAGGACATTACCACTATTGCTTGGCCACGTCCTAGCAATCGAGTTGGAATAAGTCGCTTGTCCCTTCGTGGATGAACTACGGACTGTGCTTGATTCTTTTAGAGTAGGGAAGGATACGTAGGCAGAAGCAATGAGTTGCAGCATTTCCGGTCCAGCACGTTGGCCCGTCATATCATCTAAGCTCGGTATCTCGACTCAAGAGATGATTGTGGCCAAACTTGATGAGGCTTAGTTGCATGCCAGTAAGCAGATTATCATACTTCCTATCAAGTTATAAAGAGCAAGTGATAGCCTATTTTGAGGATAATTTAGCTCAAGAGGAGTCCATTTTGATGGGAAATGGCCCAAAGATCAAGACATGTTGATCTTTAGATCCCCATGGTCACCAGAATTTAGCCAAATTCCATCGTTTAGGGCCTCAAAAGGTCGTTCTTGCAATTTTAAGAAAGTTTTTGGTTTCCTTAATAAACCCTTTTGCAGAAAAAGGGTAAGTTGTAAAGGTGTGAAAGCTAAGTTAGCTTCATCATGCTCCACGAGCATGCTTGCAAGTGCAAATGAGCGTGCATTTGCCTGAGGATGAGGACCGGATAGAAGCTTCATCATAATGGCGCACCGGGGGAGTTATGGCCTGCGGGGCGACGCGCCAAAGGCGTAATTTTCCGGTCCGTCACAGTTGGAATGCAATCATTGCGAAGAAGTGCACAATCATTGCGCGCAATCACTACGGAAAAACATTAAAAATGGGACTTGGTGAATGAATTTTGGTCTTCTTTCCATACTTGTAGAAATTCCATTAAGACATATATATGGAGAGGTAGTTGGTTGAAGGTGCATATGCAGACTATGCACTAAGTAAGCTTCATAGCTTAGAAGGAAGTGTATAAATGATGCCTAAGGCTCATTTATAGTTGTGTAGCCTTGATAGAGTGCATTTGATGCTTAGGAATCACTATGCCATGTCGCGGACCCGATGATCCATAATCATTGTGCATCATGACGGAACGGCCTATACGGACTAGGCCATTACCACCATTGCTTGGCCACGGCCTAGCAATCGAGTTGGAATAAGTCGCTTGTCCCTTCGTGGATGAACTACGGTCTGTGCTTGATTCCTTTAGAGTAGGGAAGGATACATAGGTAGACGCAATAAGTTGCAGCATTGCCGTTCTAGCACTTGGCCCGTCATATCATCTAAGATCGGTAGCTCGACGCAAGATATGATTGTGGCCAAACTTGATGAGGCTTAGTTGCATGCCAATAAGAGGATTCTCATACTTCCTATCAAGTTATAAAGAGCAAGTTATAGCCTATTTCGAGGCTAATTTAGCTCAAGAGGAGTCCATTTTGATGGGAAACGGCCCAAAGATCAAGACATGTTGATCTTTAGATCCCCATGGTCACCATAATTTAGCCAAATTCCATCGTTTAGGGCCTCAAATGGTCGTTCTTGCAATTTTAAGAAAGTTTTTGGTTTCCTTAATAAACCCTTTTGCATAACAAGGTCAATTTGGAAAGGTTTGAAAGCTAAGTTAGCTTCATCATGCTCCACGAGCATGCTTGCAAGGGAAAATGAGCGTACATTTGCCTGGGGATGAGGCCCGGATCGTAGCTTCATCAAAATTGCGCACCGGGGGAGTTATGGCCTACGGGGCGACGCGCCAAAGGCGTAATTTTCCGGTCCGTCACAGTTGGAATGCAATCATTGCGAAGAAGTGCACAATCATTGCGCGCAATCACTACGGTAAAACATTAAAAATGGGACTTGGTGAATGAATTTTGGTCTTCTTTCCATATTTGTAGAGATTCCATTAAGACATATATATGGAGAGGTAGTTGGTTGAAGGTGCGCTATGCACCAAGTAAGCCACATAGCTTAGCCGGAAGTGTATAAATGATGCCTAAGGCTCATTTATAGTTGCGTAGCCTTGAGAGAGTGCATTTGATACTTAGGCATCACTATGCCATGTCGCGGACCCGATGATGCATAATCATTGTGCATCATGACGGAACGGCCTATACGGACTAGGCCATTACCACTATTGCTTGGCCACGGCCTAGCAATCGAGTTGGAATAAGTCGCTTGTCCCTTCGTGGATGAACTACGGTCTGTGCTTGATTCCTTTAGAGTAGGGAAGGATACGTAGGTAGACGCAATGAGTTGCATCATTGCCGGTCTAGCACTTGGCCCGTCATATCATCTAAGCTCGGTAGCTCGACGCAAGAGATGATTGTGGCCAAACTTGATGAGGCTTAGTTGCATGCCAATAAGCGGATTCTCATACTTCCTATCAAGTTATAAAGAGCAAGTTATAGCCTATTTCGAGGCTAATTTAGCTCAACAGGAGTCCATTTTGATGGGAAACGGCCCAAAGATCAAGACATGTTGATCTTTAGATCCCCATGGTCACCATAATTTAGCCAAATTCCATCGTTTAGGGCCTCAAAAGGTCGTTCTTGCAATTTTAAGAAAGTTTTTGGTTTCCTTAATAAACCCTTTTGCATAACAAGGGCAAGTTGGAAAGGTTTGAAAGCTAAGTTAGCTTCATCATGCTCCACGAGCATGCTTGCAAGGGAAAATGAGCGTACATTTTCCTGGGGATGAGGCCCGGATCGTAGCTTCATCAATATGGCGCACCGGGGGAGTTATGGCCTACGGGGCAACGCGCCAAAGGCGTAATTTTCCGGTCCGTCACAGTTGGAATGCAATCATTGCGAAGAAGTGCACAATCCAGCACATTGGCTCGTCATATCATCTAAGCTCGGTAGCTCGACGCAATAGATGATTGTGGACAAACTTGATGAGACTTAGTAGCATTCCAGTAAGCGGATTCTCATACTTCCTATCAAGTTATAAAGAGAAAGTTATAGACTATTTTGAGGCTAATTTAGCTCAAGAGGAGTCCATTTTGATTGGAAACGGCCCAAAGATCAAGACATTTTGATCTTTAGATCCCCATGGTCACCAGAATTTAGCCAAAATTCCGTCGTTTAGGGCCTCAAAAGGTCGTTCATGCAATTTTAAGAAATTTTTTGGTTTCCTTAATAAACCCTTTTGCATAACAAGGGTAAGTTGGAAAGGTGTGGAAGCTAAGTTAGCTGCATCATGCTCCACAAGCATGCTGGCAAGGGCAAATGAGCGTGCATTTTCCTGGGGATGAGGCCCGGATCGTATCTTGATCATAATGGCTCACCGGGGGAGTTACGGCCTGCGGGGCGACGCGCTAAAGGCGTAATTTTCCGGTCCGTCACAGTTGGAATGCAATCATTGCGAAGAAGTGCACAATCATTGCGGATAAACAGTAAAAGTGGGACTTGGTGAAAGAATTTTGGTCTTCTTTCCATACTTGTAGAAATTCCATTTAGACATATATATGGATAGGTAGTTGGTTGAAGGTGCGTATGAGGACTATGCACCAAGTAAGCTTCATAGCTTAGCCTGAAGAGTATAAATGATGCCTAAGGATCATTTATAGTTGCGTAGCCTTGAGAGAGGGCATTTGATGCTTAGGCATCACTATGCCATGTCGCGGACCCGATGATGCATAATCATTGTGCATCATGACAGAATAGCCTATACGGACTAGGCCATTGCCACTATTTCTTGGCCACGGCCTAGCAATCGAGTTGGAATAAGTCGATTTTCCCTTCGTGGATGAAATACGGTCTGTTCTTGCTTCCTTTAGAGTAGGTAAGGATACGTAGGCACCCGTAATGAGTTGCAGCATTGTCGGTCTAGCACGTTGGCCCCTCGTATCATCTAAGCTCGGTAGCTCGACGTAAGAGATGATTGTGTCCAAACTTGATGAGGCTTAGTTGCATGCCAGTAAGCGGATGCTCATACTTCCTATCAAGTTATAAAGAGCAAGTTATAGCCTATTTTGAGGCTAATTTATCTCAAGAGGAGTCCATTTTGATGGGAAACGTCCCAAAGATCAAGACATGTTGATCTTTAGATCCCCATGGTCACCAGAATTTAGCCAAACTCCATCGTTTAGGGCCTCAAAAGGCCGTTCTTGCAATTTTAAGAAAGTTTTTGGTTTACTTAATAAACCCTTTTGTAGAACAAGTGTAAGTTGGAAAGGTGTGGATGTAGTACTAGAATATCGCCACAACGATATTCTCGTGATAAGAACGAAATTTCCACGAGAAGGTTGAATACTCCCATTACAAGAATGACATCTTTCACGAGAGCGTCGTGAGAATTCTCCAACGAAATTTGGTGAGCAACATGAGAAAGAATCAAGATAGTTGACAATTGAAGAAGCATGATAAAAGAATGTTGTTTCACGAGGATTACGAAAGATGGAGAAAATAAACAATGTAACTTCCACGATGAGATCGCAGAATAGATCCGAAAGAAGGGGAAAGCTTAGCTATCTTCCATTATGTAATTTCCTATATAAGGAGATCAGGTAAGTCCAGAGGATGATGATGTATTTTTTAGAGTTGAGAAAATCTTGAGGAGAGAGAAACTCCAGAAAAGAAAGTTGTAATTCTGAGTTTGAATATTTTCTGTAAACATTTCTGAGATCTAAATAATAAAAGTGTCGTTTAATTCTTTAATCTTCAACTAGTTTCACTTAGATTTTTATAGGATCTTAATAGGGGTATAGTGTGGGAAATCCTGCTACTACATTTTGGCGCCGACTAAGGGGAACGTTGAATTAGCAAAATCGAAGAAAAGGTAAAAAAGAAGACAGGAATTATTCAAGATCAAGGAAAATTTGAAGAAGATTGGTGAAATATTCAGAAGAAAAATGATTAGAATTAAAGAAAATTGTAGGAAATTAAAGTATGAATTAGTGTCAAGAGAAATGATCGATAAATTTCATGAAAATATTAAGGGTAGGATACATAAACGTGATTTTGAAGGGAGAAAAATTATGATGGTAGAGAAAACGCCATTATTAAAGAATTGGGAAAAGCATGAAATTACATTTACAGCAAAAGAAGTTTTAGAAGAAAATCTAGATCATACATCTCCTTTGGTGATTACGGTACCCATGATACCAATAAGGAAGGAAAAGTCAATAAAATCTGTAGAAAAATGGGCTATAAATAGAACTCTAGTTGACACAGGAAGTTCTGTGGATTTAATGTTCTATCATGCTTTTAAGAAAATTGGGTATAAGGATGAAGAAATGTCTATTTCATCATATCATATTCATGGTTTCGGAAAATATATAACAAAACCAAGAGGAGAAATAATAGTACGATTACCACTTGGAGAAATTGAAACACAAGTAACACTATGCGTGGTGGATATGGAATCACCATACAACATGATATTGGGAAGACCATGGATACACGCGATTAAAGCTGTAGCGTCAACCTTACATCAACGCATCAAATTCCCTATGCCTAGCGGAATTGGGGAAATTAAAGGAGATAGAGATCTTGCGAAGACATGCTATCAAATTGAAGTAAAAAATTGTGAAGAACGTCCTAAGTAGCGAAAAGCTCGCATAAAATTGATGAGAGAAACAAGAAAAGAAGAAGAATTTAAAATTTACATGATAAGAGCAAAAGAGGGAAAAGGGATACCCAATGAATTTTCGCGAGAAGGAGATGAACGTGCGAGAATCATAAAAACACCAGCACCAGAATCCAGTTACACTGCAGCTGAACCAACAAAAGAAGTAAATGTTGGGAGTGAAGAAGAACCTAAAATACTGAAAATTGGGACTAGAATGGAGATAGACGAGGAAGAAAGAACTATAAATCTTTTGCAAGAATACAAAGACATTTTCGCGTGGAGCATGGATGAAATGCCAGGGATAGATCCATCGGTAGCATGTCATAAATTAGAAATCAACAAAAATGTAAGGTCGTTCAAGCAAAGAATAAGAAAAATCGCAACAACATACCATTCTCAGATAGAAGAAGAATTACAGAGGATGCTTGATGCAGGAATAATAAGGCAAGCAAAGTATCCAGAGTGGATTGCAAATATGGTGGTGGTCCCAAAGAAGAATAAAGGAATAAGAATTTGCATAGATTTTACCGATTTAAATAAAGCTTGTCCTAAAGATAGTTTTCCACTACCAGATATTCCTCAAATGGTTGAGTCAGCAGCGGGAAATGCAAGAATATCTTCGTTAGATGGATATAAAGGATACAACCAAATCCCTCTCGCTGAAGAAGATCAAGAACATACTTCATTTTTTGCTCCAAAAGGGTTATATTGTTATACAAAAATGCCCTTTGGATTACGAAATGCTGGTGAAACATACCAAAGAATGGTGGAGAAGGTATTTGCAAAGTGGATCCACAAAACACTGGAGGTATATGTAGATGATATGTTAATCAAGAGCAAGGAAGCTGAAGATCATGTACAAGACTTGAAGGAGATTTTTGAACAAATGCGGCAATTTAATATCAAAGTAAATCCTGACAACTGTACTTTTGGAGTGACTTCAGGAAAGTTTCTGGGGTATATTGTATCAAAGGAAGGAATACAAGTTGATCCAGAAAAAGTGCAAGCGATTCGCGATATGCCCACACCAGCTACAGTAAAAGATGTGCAAAAATTGAATGGGCTGTTAGCCTCGTTTGGAAGATTCATCTCGCGATCCTCTGATAAATGCAAGCATTTTTTCGATATACTCAAAAAGGGAACAAAATTCAGATGGACAGATGAATGTGAGAAGGCCTTTCAGGGAATAAAAGAGCATTTAATGGATATAACCATTTTACAGAAAGCTGAACCAGGAGAAGAGTTATTAATTTATCTCGCGACAACGGCATATGCGCTAAGTGCGGTATTGCTGCGAGTAGATGCTGGGATAGAGAAACCAATTTACTATATTAGTAAAACATTCAATTCAGTAGAGAAAAATTATTCAAAGATTGAGAAATTAATCCTAGAATTGGTACATGCAACTTTCAAGCTTCGCATTTACTTTCAAGCACATAAGGTCAAGGTGTTAACAAAAGTGCCAATTGAATCGGTAATGAAGAATTCAAAAAGATCAGGAAGAGTAGAAAGATGGAATGCACAAGTGGGACATTTTGATATCAAATATGAAATTCTATCTTCGCCAAAATCCCAAGTCATCGCAAATTTCTTAGCTGAATTTCCTTTGGAAAATGACGAAGCTGTGGAAGAAATGATGGAGGCAGAAGAAGAACATGGAGATCCAAAAAAATTATTGACAGAACCCGATAGATGGGAGATATTAGTGGATGGATCATCTAATGGAGAAGTAAATGGGATTGTAGTTGTTTTTATTTCACCAGAAGGAGAAAAAACAGCTTTCTCATTTAGGTTAGAATTTACATCCACTAATAATGAGACAGAATATGAGGCTGTTATCCACGCTTTGAAATTTGCAATAGAAATGAAGTTGGAAAATGCTAGAATCACAAGCGATTCTCAATTGGTTATTCGTCAAATAACTGGAGAATATATAACAAATGAACCTTCTTTAAAGAAATACAAGAGACTCGTGGAAGAATTATCTGCGAGAATTCCAAAGATAAAATGGAGGCACATATCAAGGAAAGATAACCGGCTTGCGGACGCTTTTTCCTTCATATATAGCATGATGACAAACCCACTTGCGAGATGCATAAAAATTCAAACACTCTTATTACCTTCAGTAAATAAAGAAGACGAAGATGTGGATGGGAATTCCGTCGAAATTGACGAAGAAGGAGAGAAAGATGTGATGATTGTAGAAAATGGAGAAATAGAAGCAAAAGAGAGAAACAAAGATTGGCGAGCGGAACTTCTTGCTTATTTTGCGAAAGGAGAAACTCCAAGAAATAGACTGGAGGCACACAAGCTAAGAAGCAGGGCAACTAATTATGAGTTAAGAGACGGAGTGTTATATCGCAGATCTTTTAATGGACCATCGCTAAGATGTTTGACAAGGAGGAAGGAGAAAAGGTGTTGAAAATGCTTTTAAAGGAGATGCTGGTAATCATAGTGGAGGTAGATCTTTGGCATATGGAACGAAGATGCAAGGGTATTACTGGCCTTACATGCATGAAGATGCGAAACAACATTCAAGGCATTGTGAATAATGTCAGCGATTTGGAAAAAAGATACATGCACCAGGAGCACCACTATCATCCTCAACAAGTGTATGGCCCTTCGAAAAATGGGGATTAGATATTGTGGGACCATTTCTTCCTGGCTCTGGACAAAGGAGATACCTCATTGTGGCTACAGATTATTTCACAAAATGGGGAGAAGTAAAAGCAATACAACATATTCGTGATAAAGATATTTTCACATTCATATTCGAGAATATCATCTGCAGATTTGGAATACCAGCACAGTTGATGTCTGATAATGGAAAGCAGTTTGAAGGACAGAACATAGAATTACTACTCAATGCATTTAAGATAAAGTGTGGAAAATCTACTCCTTTATACCCACAAGCAAATGGTCAAGCTGAGGCAACTAATAAAACGATCGTAGATATTCTAAAAAAGAAATCAGAAGGGTATCACAAATCATGGTGTGAGCAAGTACATAATGCAATATGGGCCTACAACATCACTAGAAGAGAGGCTACTGGAATGTCACCCTTTTGTTTAACATATGGGGTTGAAGCTGAATTACCAACAGAAGTTGATATTCCTACAACAAAAAGAGAAGCGTGGGAAAGGAATTTAAGTGCTGGTATGATTTTACATAAACTAGATGAATTGGAAGAAAAAAGGGAGAAGACTCTATAGCATATGGAAAACTACCAGCGAAGGTTAGCTCGTGAATACAACAAACGTGTCAAAAAACGAGAATTCCAAATTGGTGATTTAGTTCTGCGAGAGACACCGAGATATCAGCGAGAGAATGGTGGAAAATTGGCGAAAAAATGGGACGAACCTTACTTAATTAAAGAAATAATTGGAAATGGGGCATACAAATTAATGGATCCTGAAGGAAGAGATGTTGGACAACGACTTGATAGACCATGGAATAGACTATTTTTGAAAAGGTATTATCAGTGACAAATACTGAAAGGTAAGAAATATTGGCATAATTAAAGGTTATTATCAGTGACTATTTTTATTTTAAAGATTACGCGAGCAATATCGAGAGAAACGCGAATGAAATTTCGCAGAGATTAAGAGAATGGGACAAACCTTTATGGCGTGCAACTTAGTTCGCGAGTACAATTTCGGAAGAGGAAAATGTAAGACCTACAAGCACGTTATAAAGGGGGTATCTCTTTATATGATTCAGGGATAAGGTTATACCGCTACTGGAACCTGAGTCATACAGATGTAGGGGTTAAAGAAAACCTATCCTGGAGAGAGATCTTGGATTTCCAGCTTTATAAGGTTATACCCTGGTTGGACGACTGAGAGTCTCTTCCAAGAAGTGCAGAGTATGATCAAGGCGCCCAGGTACACGGTTTAGCCAAGGATGCCCGGGACGGACGAACCTACCCTGGCCATCTTTGGTAAGTCTTGGCTACAATGCACTTGGCCTGAAGAAAACCCCACCTAGGGTGCAGTCTTGTAACTATAAGCCATATAGGCATAAAGGACAAGAGGCTGTGAAAACAACTGGTTTTTGGTAAATCTGGATGGGAGGAGCTAGTCTTGTATGGCCGATGTGCCCTCCTTGAAGGGGCAGCCAGGGGGAAGATAAGGGAGGCACCCTCCATTAGGGAGCTGATAAGTGTCTTAAGATGGCAATGTCATGGGGCTCTAAGATCGCAAGATCATTTAGGCCTGTCATATTGTCGCGTAAATTATACAGAGGCAAAAAGCCATAAGAGAAAAAAGTTAAGATGAGGTCAAGGGGTTTTTACATGCAAATGTGAAGACGTCCTGCGATTTGATCGCAAGACGGCAATGTCACGAGGCTTTGTTTTCGCGAGAAAACTTAGACTCGTCATATTGTCGCAATATAATAAAGAAATATAGATAAGGCAAGATCAATGGGTCAATACATGAAAGTGTAAAGACGTCCTGCGATTTTGTCGCAAAAAGAAAAAATTAGCAAAATAAGACCTTTAATTAGGAAGGCAAAATAAGACCAATAGAATAATCTCAAAAATTAATTCTTCTTTGTTAAGCATGTAGGGAAGATTTCTTTATCACAAGAAACAAGTTGAATTCAACAAGTCTCAAGAAATTTAATGAGGAGGCAAGCAAGGGAATAAATATGTAGGATTTCATTAAGTTTCTTGAGAATATTATAGTTCAAAAAAGGTTATATCATTTGTGAGAAAGAAGAAGAAAAAAGAAATTAAAAATAGAACTCAAGATTCAAGCGGTAGTCTCGCCAGATTTAGAATTGTCAGGATTGTTATCATCACCAATATTTCTTTCATCGCGAACATCATCGCAAGAGTTCTTTTTGTTACGATCTTCTCCTTCTTTTAGAGGGTTTTCTTCTTTTCCTTGATCATCTTCTTCTTCAGCGTATTCTTCAACATCTCCTTCAGAAGACGGATATTTTAAATGTTTATCCATAGGAAGAGGGACTTCATCATCGTCAACTTTCAAAGGTAGAACGGATACAGGAGAAAGAGAGTTGGAGATCAAAATTTCTTTCACGAGAACTTCAGCACTAAGATGAACTTGGCGAAGGAAACCTTTGTCACGATTTCTGATCTCTATATTCTTGAAATACTCAAGATAATCAAGTCTTCTTTATGCTTTATCACGAATTTCTAAAAGGTTGAGAAGAAGAGTCTTGTTTTCTTTGCGAACACTGTCTAGCTCCTTAGTAAGATTGGTGATAGTAGAATGAAGGCTTTTTTCAGATTCTGCGAGCAACAAAATAATGAAAGGTTATAGAAATAAATATATCGTAAGAATATCAACAAGTGAAATATAACATAAATTGTGACAAGGGAAATCAACAAGTGAGGCAGTCATAATTGACTACCTTCTTTTTGCGAAGTTAAGTTTTGGATTAATGAAAAGAGGCAGTTCTCCCATTGGTTCATAGCATCATCAAATTTGTCGCCAACTATGCCTTTTACACGAGATTTCATGTTCTCTTCTTTGGTGCGTAAATATGAATTTTCTTTTGACAATGAGGAATGAGACTCCTTTAGTTGGGAATATTCATCTCGAAGCTTGCTGGCATTCAAACTAAGAGTTAGTCTACCCTTAATAAGTTTTTCTATTTCAGCGGCAGATGATTCAGTTACTTCGTCAAGTTTATTTTTAAGAGAGCGGAGAGACTGCTTTTGGTCATCACATATCCCTTGAAGATTGTTTACTTTCTGCGAGGAGATCGCCAACAAGCTTGATAATTTGTGTTTCTCTTGAGATAAAGTTCTATTCTTGTCTGACAAAGATTCTATAGACAAATTAGTCTTGGATAACGAATATGAGAGGCGAGTAACCTCGTTGTTTAGAAAACTGTGATTTTGCAATAATTGATTATTCTCATTTGTGAGATTTCTTATTTGATCAACTGAATACGTATAAAGATTATCTAATCTATTATGCTGGTCCATCCAAGAATCTCTTTCAATGCGAGCTTCATCAGCTATGGTTTCAGATTTAAGTTTTTCGATGAAACGAATTCGGTTGGAAACTAATATATAAACGAAGAATTTAAAGGGAGGATTAAGTATGAAGAATATGGAAATAGAATAAAAAGATAAAAGGACAGAGGCAAAAAGAAGCTTACTTTTTAGCTCATCAATCTTTCTAGCGAGATTCTCGCGATCCAGTACAGAGTTATTGAGCTTGTGGTTTAGAGTTTCACATTCAGAAGTCTTATCTTGAAGACTTTTTCTCAAAGCAGCATTTTCATTCTCTAGAGAAGCTCGTGAAATAGAATTGTCTGAGCCAAAATATTTGAGCAGAGTTTCGCAAACTCCGCTTTGGAGAGAATCAGTAGAAGAATCTCTAGCATTATTTAGAATGTTAGATAAAATTTTGAAAGCAACATCAATTCCTGCGATGGTCTCATTTGATGAAGGAAGGGATGTAGAAGGTGAAATAGAGGAAGTGAGGACAAGTTGATGATTTGAGTCATTAGCAATGGTTGTATCATCAGAAGGAGGAGTTTTCGGGAAAGTAACATTTGGAGGAAGTAAAGGGCTAGAGGGAGTTTCAGGTATGATGGGTTCTGGAATTTGAATTGGTGAAGGACCAGTAGAGGCAGTGGTAGTGAAAGCGAGCTTCTCGCCAGAAGGAGGAGGAAGATCAGATTGCACAGGTGTAGGTAAAGCTTTCTCAGATATTAAGGGAGGAATGACGAAATTACTTCCAAAGGTCTTATTTAATTGGCGAGATCTTTTAGGAGGATTAGCATTACCCTCGTCATTCCGCAAACAATAATCTAGATAAGAAACAGAGGCAACAATATTGTTATTAAGAAATAGAATGTGTTTCTTACTACCTTATTGCTCGCAGAATTTTCTTTCCTTTTTCCAGACGGCCTCTTATGAATAATAGGTTTTTGAGTCGAGGATTGGGAAATAGATGCAGATCCGCCGATGAGTACATAATATGGGGTTATAAAGAATTAAGTAAGAGAAGATCGAAGAATATAAATAAAAAGTTTGATCTAAGAAAATACCATGATCAAAAATATACCTCGAGGACTCCATTAATACAGTACCAGAAGAATGAGAAGGAGAAGAAGTTGCAGAACAAAAAGCAAAGAAACTAAGTAAATAAGAAAGAGAGTTAAGAGAAGAAAACTAGAAATGAAATTCGACTCTTCCTTTTATAGGCAAAGAAGGGAGTAAATTATGTGAGACGTGTCAATACAAAAGGACAGATTTACAACACGTGTTAACAAGGAAAGCTGAATTAGCGGAATATTGCCGGAGAAAAAAGTTCAGATATTCTTGCGATAGTTAAGGATTCTCATGATCGTTTCTTCTTCGCAGAAAAGACATGAGAAGAGGCAAGATGTAGTACCAGAATATCGCCACAACGATATTCTCGTGATAAGAACGACATTTCCACGAGAAGGTTGAATACTCCTACTACAAGAATGACATATTTCACGAGAGCGTCGTGAGAATTCTCCAACGAAATTTGGTGAGCAACATGAGAAAGCATCAAGATAGTTGACAATTGAAGAAGCATGATAAAAGAATGTTGTTTCACGAGGATTACGAAAGATGGAGAAAATAAACAATGTAACTGCCACGATGAGATCGCAGAATAGATCCGAAAGAAGGGGAAAGCTTAGCTATCTTCCATTATGTAATTTCCTATATAAGGAGATCAGGTAAGTCCAGAGGATGATGATGTATTTTTTAGAGTTGAGAAAATCTTGAGGAGAGAGAAACTCCAGAAAAGAAAGTTGTAATTCTGATTTTGAATATTTTCTGTAAACATTTCTGAGATATAAATAATAAAAGTGTCGTTTAATTCTTTAATATTCAACTAGTTTCACTTAGATTTTTATAGGATCTTAATAGGGGTGTAGAGTGGGAAATCCCGCTACTACAGTGGAAGCTAAGTTAGATGCATCATGCTCCACGACCATGCTTGCAAGGGAAAATAAGCATGCATTTTCCTGGGGATGAGGCCCGGATCGTAGCTTCATCATAATGGTGCACCGGGGGTGTTACGGCCTGCGGGGCGACGCGCCAAAGGCGTAATTTTCCGGTCCGTCACAGTTGGTAACTGAGCAAGTTTCGAGAAAACTCTAGGGAATTGTGCAGAGTGGACTCGTCAAACGAGTATTTTTTTTTTCCTTGAAAGGGAAATGAAGTTGGAGAGTAGGCCAACTTTTGCGCGGGAAGAGTTTGTTACTACAATGCTAGTTACTTTTGCGAATCGAGTTGAGCTTGTTCATGTGCTGTGAGTTTGCCTGGCCTAAGTGGCACCCCACTTACAAGTGGATATCCGGAAGACCATCTGGGACGGTGGGTAGACAATAGGGCTGATCATCCCTACAAGTTGGAAACTGGCCAACGGTGTGCGTTGTCAGGCCCGTCTAGCATCCCACTTACGAGTGGCAACCTGGATGACCATCAGGGACGATGGGCAACTGGAAAACTGTTTCGCATAGTACTATGCTAAATTCTTGTCATGTCCATGGCACCTTTCAACCTTGTGAACCTTAGGGATTCTTAGGTGGTGGTATGGGATTCCATCTAGGATACCTTGTTGAGATATCCTCTTGGCACTAGCCATTTGCGATTCTTGGTATTGATGTTGGAACTTTTGGATTCCTGGGCAGGTGGTATGGGACATGTGCACAGAGTTTCTAAATTGTTGTTCATGACAACTTGAAGAAACCCATGATTTCTGAGCATCTGGCATGGGACTTTTGCTCAAGAAATCCCAACCGAAGAGAATGTCCACAATAGTTTTTATCGGGGACGAAATTCTTTAAAGGGGTAAAGTGTGTAACAACTCGTGTTTTTAGCATGGTGCATGCTGAAAGATGCGCTATGGCCTGAGATGAAGCTTCATCCAAAGCTTCTTTGCATAGTGAGATGCGTTCGGCAAATGGAAAATGTTTTGTGCCAAGTAAGGCATATCGCGAGGGTATATTGGAAAAAGTCCGATATTGCATCATCATGATGCATTAGGCCAGTTGGGTAGGTGGCCTTGAGCTTGCAGCGTAATCATTGCGCATTACGAAAGTTATTGGCCTAGATCCAGTACCGCATAATCATTGTGCATCAGGCCAAAGAGGGCTGGCAAATTTGTTGTTGCGCAATCATTGTGCGCAATGATTCCGAAAGTACGCAATGATTGTGAAGTAACGCAAACATCTCGAAGGAACGCAATCATCTCGAAAGAACGCAATTATTGCGAAGTAACGTAATCATTGCGCTGGAAAGCAATCATTGCGAAGAAGTGCACAATCATTGCGGATAAACAGTAAAAGTGGGACTTGGTGAATGAATTTTGGTCTTCTTTCCATACTTGGAGAAATTCCATTAAGACATATATATGGAGAGGTAGTTTGTTGTAGGTGCATATGAGGACTATGCACCAAGTAAGCTTCATAGCTTAGCCGGAAGTGTATAAATGATGCCTAAGGCTGGTTTATAGTTATGTAGCATTGATAGAGGGCATTTGATGCTTAGGCATCACTATGCCATGTCGCGGACCCGATGATGCATAATCATTGTGCATCATGACGGAACGGCCTATACGAACTAGGCTATTACCACTATTGCTTGGCCACGGCCTAGCAATCGAGTTGGAATAAGTCGCTTTTCCCTTCGTGGATGAACTACGGTCTGTTCTTGATTCCTTTAGAGTAGGGAAGGATACGTAGGCAGCCGTAATGAGTTGTAGCATTGTCGGTCCAGCACGTTGGCCCCTCATATCATCTAAGCTCGGTATCTCGACGCAAGAGATGATTGTGGCCAAAATTGATGAGGTTTAGTTGCATGCTAGTAAGCGGATGCTCATACTTCCTATCAAGTTACAAAGAGCAAGTTATAGCATATTTTGAGGCTAATTTAGCTCAAGAGGAGTCCATTTTGATGGGAAATGGCCCAAAGATCAAGACATGTTGATTTTTAGATCCCCATGGTCACCAGAATTTAGCCAAATTCCATCGTTTAGGGCCTCAAAAGGTCGTTCTTGCAATTTTAAGAAAGTTTTTGGTTTTCTTAATAAACCCTTTTGCAGAACAAGGGTAAGTTGGAAAGGTGTGGAAGCTAAGTTAGCTGCATCATGCTCCACGAGCATGCTTGCAAGGGAAAATAAGCCTGCATTTTCCTAGGGATGAGGACCGGATCGTAGCTTCATCATAATGGTGCACCGTGGGTGTTACGGCCTGCGGGGCGATGCGCCAAAGGCGTAATTTTCCTGTCCGTCTCAGTTGGTATCAGAGCAAGTTCCGAGAAAACTCTAGGGACTTGTGCGGAGTGGACTCGTCAAACGAGTATTTTTTTTCCTTGAAAGGGAAATAAATTTGGAGAGTAGGCAAACTTTTGCGCGGGGAGAGTTTGTTATGGCAATGCTAGTTACTTTTGCGAATCGAGTTGAGCTTGTTCATGTGCTGTGAGTTTTCCTGGCCTAAGTGGCACCCCACTTACGAGTGGATATCCGGAAGACCGTCTGGGACGGTGGGTAGAAAATGGGACTGATCATCCCTACACGTTGGAAACTGGCCAACGGTGTGCGTTGTCAGGCCCGGCTAGCATCCCACTTACAAGTGGAAACCTGGATGACCGTCAGGGACGATGGGCAAATGGAAAACTGTTCCGCGTAGTACTGTGCTAAAATCTTATCATGTCCATGGCACCTTTCAACCTTGTGAACCTTAGGGATTCTTAGGTGGTGGTATGGGATGCCATCTAGGATACCTTGTTGAGATATCCTCATGGCACTATCCATTTGCGATTCTTCGTATTGTTGTGGGAACTTTTGGATTCCTGGGCAGGTGGTATGGGACATGTGCTCAGAGTGTCTAAATTGTTGTTCATGACAACTTGAAGAAACCCGTGATTTCTGAGCATCTGGCATGGGACTTTTGCTCAAGAAATCCCAACCGAAGAGATTGTCCACAATAGTTTTTATCGGGGACGAAATTCTTTAAAGGGGTAAAGTGTGTAATAACTCGTGTTTTTAGCATGGCGCAAGCTGAAAGATGCGCTATTTCCTGAGATGAAGCTTCATCCAAAGCTTCTTTGCATAGTGAGATGCGTTCGGCAAAGGGCCAATCTTTTGTGCCAATTAAGGCATATCGCTTGGGTATATTGGAAAAAGTCCAATATTGCATCATCATGATGCATTAGGCCAGTTGGTTAGGTGGCCTTGAGCTTGCAGCGTAATCATTGCGCATTACGAAAGTTATTGGCCTAGAGCCAGTACCGCATAATCATTGTGCATCAGGCCAAAGAGGGCTGGCGAACGAGTGTTGCGCAATCATTGTACGCAATGATTGCGAAGTAACGCAATCATCTCGAAGGAACACAATCATCTCGAAAGAATACAATTATTGCGAAGTAACGTAATCATTGCGCTGGAAAGCAATCATTGCGAAGAAGTTCACAATCATAGCGGATAAACATTAAAAGTGGGACTTGCTGAATGAATTTTGGTATTCTTTCCATACTTGGAGAAATTCCATTAAGACATTTATATGGAGAGGTAGTTGGTTGTAGGTGCATATGCGGACTATGCACCAAGTAAGCTTCATAGCTTAGCCGGAGGTGTATAAATGATGCCTAAGGCTGATTTATAGTTATGTATCATTGAGAGAGGGCATTTGATGCTTAGGCATCACTATACCATGTCGCGGACCCGATGATGCATAATCATTGTGCATCATGACGGAACGGCCTATACGGACTAGGCCATTACCACTATTTCTTGTCCACGGCCTAGCAATCGAGTTGGATTAAGTCGCTTTTCCCTTCGTGGATGAACTACGGTCTATTCTTGATTCCTTTAGAGTAGGGAAGGATACGTAGGTAGCCGTAATGAGTTGCAGCATTCTCGGTCCAGCACTTTGGCCCCTCATATCATCTAAGCTCGGTAGCTCGACGCAAGAGATGATTGTGGCCAAACTTGATGAGGCTTAGTTGCATGCCCGTAAGCGGATGCTCATACTTCCTATCAAGTTATAAAGAGAAATTTATAGCCTATTTTGAGGATAATTTAGCTCAAGAGGAGTCCATTTTGATGGGAAATGGCCCAAAGATCAAGACATGTTGATCTTTAGATCCCCATGGTCACCAGAATTTAGCCAAATTCCATCGTTTAGGGCCTCAAAAGGTCGTTCTTGCAATTTTAAGAAATTTTTTGGTTTCCTTAATAAACCCTTTTGCAGAACAAGGGTAAGTTGGAAAGGTGTGGAAGTTATAAGTTAGCTGCATCATGCTCCACGAGCATGCTTGCAAGGGAAAATAAGCCTGAATTTGCCTGGGGATGAGGTCCGGATCGTAGCTTCATCATAATGGGGCACCGGGGGTGTTACGGCCTGCGGGGGGACGCGCCAAAGGCGTAATTTTCCTATCCATCACAGTTGGTATCAGAGCAAGTTTCGAGAAAACTCTAGGGAATTGTGCGCAGTGGACTCGTCAAACGAGTATTTTTTTTCCTTGAAAGGGAAATAAATTTGGAGAGTAGGCCAACTTTTGCACGGGAAGCGTTTGTTACTGCAATGCTAGTTACTTTTGCGAATCGAGTTGAGCTTGTTCATGCACTGTGAGTTTTCCTGGCTTAAGTGGCACCCCACTTACGAGTGGATATCCGTAAGACCGTCTTGGACGGTGGGTAGACAATGGGACTGATCATCCCTACACGTTGGAAACTGGCCAACGGTGTGCGTTGTCAGGCCCGGCTAGCATCCCACTTACGAGTGGCAACCTGGATGACCGTCAGGGACGATGGGAAACTGGAAAACTTTTCCGCATAGTAATGTGCTAAAATCTTGTCATGTCCATGGCACCTTTCAACCTTGTGAACCTTAGGGATTCTTAGGTGGTGGTATGGGATTCCATCTAGGATACCTTGTTGAGATATCCTCTTGGCACTGGCCATTTGCGATTCTTCATATTGTTGTGGGAACTTTTGGATTCCTGGGCAGGTGGTATGGGACATGTGCTCAGAGTGTCTAAATTGTTGTTCATGACAACTTGAAAAAACCCGTGATTTCTGAGCATCTGGCATGGGACTTTTGCTCAGGAAATCCCAACCGAAGAGATTGTCCACAATAGTTTTTATCGGGGACGAAATTCTTTAAAGGGGTAAAGTGTGTAATAACTCGTGTTTTTAGCATGGCGCATGCTGAAAGATGCGCTATTGCCTGAGATGAAGCTTCATCCAAAGCTTCTTTGCATAGTGAGATGCGTTCGGAAAAGGGCCAATCTTTTGTGCCAAGTAAGGCATATCGCGAGGGTATATTGGAAAAAGTCCAATATTGCATCATCATGATGCATTAGGCCAGTTGGGTAGGTGGCCTTGAGCTTGCAGCGTAATCATTGCGCATTACGAAAGTTATTAGCCTAGAGCCAGTACCGCATAATCATTGTGCATCAGGCCAAAGAGGGCTGGCGAACGAGTGTTGCGCAATCATTGCACGCAATGATTGCGAAAGTACGCAATCATCTTGAAGGAACACAATCATCTCGAAAGAACGCAATTATTGTGAAGTAACGTAATCATTGCGCTGGAAAGCAATCATTGCGAAGAAGTTCACAATCATAGCGGATAAAAAGTAAAAGTGGGACTTGGTGAATGAATTTTGGTCTTCTTTCCATACTTGTAGAAATTCCATTAAGACATATATATGGAGAAGTAGTTGGTTGTAGGTGCATATGCGGACTATGCACCAAGTAAGCTTCATAGCTTAGCCGGAAGTGTATAAATGATGCCTAAGGCTGATTTATAGTTATGTATCATTGAGAGAGGGAATTTGATGCTTAGGCATCACTATACCATGTCGCGGACCCGATGATGCATAATCATTGTGCATCATGACGAGACGGCCTATACGGACTAGGCCATTACCACTATTGCTTGTCCACGGCCTAGCAATCGAGTTGGATTAAGTCGCTTTTCCCTTCGTGGATGAACTACGGTCTATTCTTGATTCCTTTAGAGTAGGGAAGGATACGTAGGTAGCCATAATGAGTTGCAGCATTCTCGGTCTAGTACGTTGGCCCCTCATATCATCTAAGCTCGGTAGCTCGACGCAAGAGATGATTGTGGCAAAACTTGATGAGGCTTAGTTGCATGCCAGTAAGCGGATGCTCATACTTCCTATCAAGTTATAAAGAGCAATTTATAGCCTATTTTGAGGCTAATTTAGCTCAAGAGGAGTCCATTTTGATGGGAAATGGCCCAAAGATCAAGACATGTTGATCTTTAGATCCCCATGGTCACCAGAATTTAGCCAAATTCCATCGTTTAGGGCCTCAAAAGGTCGTTCTTGCAATTTTAATAAATTTTTTGGTTTCCTTAATAAACCTTTTTGCAGAACAAGGGTAAGTTGGAAAGGTGTGGAAGTTATAAGTTAGTTGCATCATGCTCCACGAGCATGCTTGCAAGGGAAAATAAGCCTGTATTTTCCTGGGGATGATGCCCGGATCGTAGCTTCATCATAATGGGGCACCGGGGGTGTTACGGCCTGCGGGGCGACGTGCCAAAGGAGTAATTTTCCTGTCCATCACAGTTGGTATCAGAGCAAGTTCCGAGAAAACTCTAGGGAATTGTGCGCAGTGGACTCGTCAAACGAGTATTTTTTTTCCTTGAAAGGGAAATGAAGTTGGAGAGTAGGCCAACTTTTGCACGGGAAGAGTTTGTTACTGCAATGCTAGTTACTTTTGCGAATCGAGTTGAGCTTGTTCATGGATGTGCTGTGAGTTTGCCTGGCCTAAGTGGCACCCCACTTACGAGTGGATATCCGTAAGACCGTCTTGGACGGTGGGTAGACAATGGGACTGATCATCCCTATACGTTGGAAACTGGCCAACGGTGTGCGTTGTCAGGCCCGGCTAGCATCCCACTTACGAGTGGCAACCTGGATGACCGTCAGGGACGATGGGCAACTGGAAAACTGTTCCGCGTAGTAATGCGCTAAAATCTTGTCATGTCCATGGCACCTTTCAACCTTGTGAACCTTAGGGATTCTTAGGTGGTGGTATGGGATGCCATCTAGGATACCTTGTTGAGATATCCTGTTGGCACTATCCATTTGCGATTCTTGGTATTGTTGTGGGAACTTTTGAATTCCTAGGCAGGTGGTATGGGACATGTGCTCCGAGTTTCTAAATTGTTGATCGTGACAACTTGAAGAAACCCGTGATTTCTGAGCATCTGGCATGGGACTTTTTCTCAGGAAATCCAAACCGAAGAGATTGTCCATAATAGTTATTATCGGGGACGAAATTCTTTAAAGGGGTAAAGTGTGTAACACCTCGTGTTTTTAGCATGGCGCATGCTGAAAGATGCGCCATGGCCTGAGATGAAGCTTCATCCAAAGCTTCTTTGCATAGTGATATGCGTTCGCACAGGGCCTTGAGCTTGCAGCGTAATCATTGCGCATTACGAAACATTATTGGCCTAGAGCCAGTACCACATATTCATTGTGCATCAGGCCAAAGAGGGCTGGCGAACGGGTGTTGCGCAATCATTGTACGCAATGATTGTGAAGTAACGCAATCAACTCGAAGGAACGCAATCATCTCGAAAGAACGCAATTATTGCGAAGTAACGTAATCATTGCGCTGGAAAGCAATCATTGCAAAGAAGTGCACAATCATTGCGGATAAACAGTAAAAGTGGGACTTGGTGAATGAATTTTGGTCTTCTTTCCATACTTGTAGAAATTCCATTAAGAAATATATATGGAGAGGTAGTTGGTTGTAGGTGCATATGCGTACTATGCACCAAGTAAGCTTCATAGCTTAGCCGGAAGTGTATAAATGCTGCCTAAGCCTCATTTATAGTTGCGTAGCCTTGATAGAGGTAATTTGATGCTTCGGCATCACTATGCCATGTCGCGGACCCGATGATGTATAATGATTGTGCATCATGACGGAACGGCCTATACGTACTAGGCCATTACCACTATTGCTTGGCTACGACCTATCAATTGAGTTGGAATTATAAGTCGTTTGTCCCTTCGTGGATGAACTCCGGTTTGTGCTTGATTCCTTTAGAGAATGGAAGGATACGTAGGCAGCCGCAATGAGTTTCAGCATTTCCGGTCCAGCACGTTGGCCCCTTATATCATTTAAGCTTGGTAGCTCGACGCAAGAGATGATTGTGGCCAAACTTGATGAGGCTTAGTTGCATGCTAGTAATCGTATGCTCATACTTCCTATCAAGTTATTAAGAGCAAGTTATAGCCTATTTTGAGGCTAATTTATCTCAAGAGGAGTCCATTTTGATGGGAAACGGCCCAAAGATCAAGACACGTTGATCTTTAGATCCCCATGGTCACCAGAATTTAGCCAAATTCCATCGTTTAGGGCCTCAAAAGGTCATTCTTGAAATTTTAAGAAAGATTTTGGTTTCCTTAATAAACCCTTTTGCAGAAAAAGGGTAAGTTGGAAAGGTGTGGAAGCTAAGTTAGCTACATCATGCTCCACGAGCATGCTTGCAAGGGAAAATAAGCATGCATTTGCCTGGGGATGAGGCCTGGATCGTAGCTTCATCATAATGGTGCACCGGGGGAGTTACGACCTGCGGGGCGACACGCCAAAGGCGTAATTTTCCGTTCCTTCACAGTTGGTATTAGAGCAAGTTCCGAGAAAACTTTAGGGACTTGTTCGGAGTGGACTCGTCAAACGAGTATTTTTTTTCCTTCAAACGGAAATGAAGTTGGAGAGTAGGCCAACTTTTGCGCGGGAAGAGTTTGTAACTGCAATGCTAGTTACTTTTGCGAATCTAGTTGAGCTTGTTCATGTGCTATGAGTTTGCCTGGCCTAAGCGGCACCCCACTTACGAGTGGATATCCGGAAAACCGTCTGGGACGGTGGGTAGATAATGGGACTGATCATCCCTACATGTTGGAAACTGACCAACGGTGTGTGTTGTCAGGCCCGGAAAGCATCCCACTTACGAGTGGCAACCTGGATGACCGTCAAGGACGATAGGCAACTGGAAAACTGTTTCGCACAATACTGTGCTAAAATCTTGTCATGTCGATGACACCTTTCAACCTTGTGAACCTTAGGGATTCTTAGGTGGTGGTATGGGACGCTATCTAGGATACCTTGTTGAGATATCCTCTTGGCACTAGCCATTTGCGATTCTTGGTATTGTTGTGGGAACTTTTGGATTCCTGGGCAGGTGGTATGGGACATGTGCTCAGAGTGTCTAAATTGTTGTTCATGACAACTAGAAAAAACCCGTGATTTATGAGCATCTGGCATGGGACTTTTGTTCAGGAAATCCAAACCGAAGAGATTTTCCACAATAGTTTTTATCGGGGACGAAATTATTTAAATGGGTAAAGTGTGTAACACCTCGTGTTTTTAGCATAGCGCATGCTTAAAGATGCGCCATGGCTTAATATGAAGCTTCAGCCAAAGCTTATTTGCATAGTGAGATGCGCTCGGCAAAGGGCCAATATTTTGTGCCAAGTAAGGCATATCGCGAGGGTATATTGGCAAAAGTCTAATGTTGCATCATCATGATGCATTAGGCCAGTTGGGTAGGTGGCCTTGAGCTTGCAGCGTAATCATTGCGCATTACGAAATTTATTGGCCTAGAGCCAGTACCGCACAATCATTGTGCATCAGGCCAGAGAGGGTTGGCGAACGGGTGTTGCGCAATCATTGTACGCAATTATTGCGAAGTAACACAATCATCTCGAAGGAACGCAATCATCTCGAAAGAACACAATGATTGCGAAGTAACATAATCATTGCGCTGGAACACAATCATTGCGAAGAAGTGCACAATCATTGCGGATAAACAGTAAAAGTGGGATTTGGTGAATGAATTTTGGTCTTCTTTCCATACTTGTATAAATTCCATTAAGACATATATATATGGAGATGTAGTTGGTTGAAGGTGCATATGCGGACTATGCACCAAGTAAGCTTCATAGCTTAGCCGGAAGTGTATAAATGATTCCTAAGGCTCATTTATAGTTGCATAGCCTTGAGAGAGGGCATTTGATGCTTAGGCATCACTATGCCATGTCGCGGACCCGATGATGCATAATCATTGTGCATCATGACGGAACGTCCTATACGGACTAGGCCATTACCACTATTGCTTGGCCACGACCTAGCAATCGAGTTGGAATAAGTCGTTTGTCCCTTCGTGGATAAACTACGGTCTGTGCTTGATTCCTTTAGAGTAGGCAAGGATACGTAGGAAGACGCAATGAGTTGCAGCATTTCCAGTCTAGCACGTTGGCCCCTCATATCATCTAAGATCGGTATCACGACGCAAGAGATGATTGTGGCCAAACTTGATGAGGCTTAGTTGCATGACAGTAAGCGGATGCTCATACTTCCTATCAAGTTATAAAGAGCAAGTTATAGCCTATTTTGAGGCTAATTTAGCTCAAGAGGAGTCCATTTTGATGGGAAACGTCCCAAAGATCAAGACATGTTGATATTTAGATCCCCATGGTCACCAGAATTAAGCCAAATTCCATCGTTTAGGGCCTCAAAAGGTCGTTCTTTCAATATTAAGAAAGTTTTTGGTTTCCTTAATAAACCCTTTTGCAGAACAAGGGTAAGTTGGAAAGGTGTGGAAGCTAAGTTAGCTGAAAACGGGCCAAAGATCAAGACATGTTGAGTTTTAGATCCACATGGTCACCAGAATTGAGCCAAATTCCATCGTTTAGGGCCTCAAAAGGTCGTTCTCGCAATTTCAAGAAAGTTTTTGGTTTCATTAATAAACCCTTTTGCAGAACAAGGGTAAGTTGGAAAGGTGTGGAAGCTAAGTTAGATGCATCATGCTCCACGATCATGCTTGCAAGGGAAAATGAGCGTGCATTTTCCTGGGGATGAGGCCCAGATCGTAGCTTCATCATAATAGCGCACCGGGGGAGTTACGGCCTGCGGGGCGATGCGCCAAAAGCGTAATTTTCCGGTCCGTCACAGTAGGAATGCAATCATTGCGAAGAAGTGCACAATCATTGCGCACAATTATTGCGGATAAACAGTAAAAATGGGACTTGGTGAACAAATTTTGGTCTTCTTTCCATACTTGTAGAAATTCCATTAAGACATATATATGGAGAGGTAGTTGGTTGAAGGTACATATGCGGACTATGCACCAAGTAAGCTTCATAGATTAGCCGGAAGTGTATAAATGATGCCTAAGGCTCATTTATAGTTGCGTAGCCTTGAGAGAGGGAATTTGATGCTTAGGCATCACTATGACATGTCGCGGACCCGATGATGCATAATCATTGTGCATCATGATGGAACGGACTATACGGACTAGGCTATTACCACTATTGCTTGGCCACGGCCTAGAAATCGAGTTGGAATAAGTCGCTTGTCCCTTCGTGGATGAACGACGATTTGTTCTTGATTCCTTTAGAGTAGGGAAAGATACGTAGTCAGCCGTAATGAGTTGCATCATTGTCGGTACAGCACGTTGGCCCCTCATATCATCTAAGCTCGGTGGCTGGACATAAGAGATGATTGTGTCCAAACATGATGAGGCTTAGTTGCATGCCAGTAAGCGGATGCTCATACTTCCTATCAAGTTGTAAAGAGCAAGTTATATCCTATTTTGAGGCTAATTTTTCTCAAGAGGAGTCCATTTTGATGGGAAACGGCCCAAAGATCAAGACAAGTTGATCTTTAGATCCTCATGATCACCAGCATTTAACTAAATTCCATCATTTAGGGCCTCAAAAGGTCGTTCTTGCAATTTTAAGAAAGTTTTTGGTTTCCTTAATAAACCCTTTTACAGAACAAGGGTAAGTTGGGAATGTGTGGAAGCTAATTTAGCTGCATCATGCTCTACGAGCATGTTTTCAAGGGAAAATAAGCGTGCATTTGCCTGGGGATGAGGCCCGGATCGTAGCTTCATCATAATGGTGCACCGGGGGAGTTACGGCCTACGGGGCGACGCGCCAAAGGCGTAATTTTCTGGTCCGTCACTGTTGGTATCAGGGAAAGTTCCGAGAAAACTCTAGGGACTTGTGCGGAGTGGACTCGTCAAACGAGTATTTTTTTTCCTTCAAAGGGAAATGAAGTTGGAGAGTAGGCCAACTTTTGCCCGGGAAGAGTTTGTAACTGCCATGCTAGTTACTTTTGCGAATCGAGTTGAGATTGTTCATGTGCTGTGAGTTTGCCTGGCCTAAGTGGCACCCCACTTACGAGTGGATATCCGAAAGACCGTCTGGGACAGTGGGTAGACAATGGGACTGATCATCCCTACACGTTGGAAACTGGCCAACGGTGTGCGTTGTCAGGCCCGACTAGCATCCCACTTACGAGTGGAAACCTGGATGATCGTCAGGGACGATGGGCAACTAGAAAACTGTTCCACACAGTACTGTGCTAACATCTTGTCATGTCGATAACACCTTTAAACCTTTTGAACCTTAGGGATTCTTAGGTGGTGGTATGGGACGCCATCTAGGATAACTTGTTGAGATATCCTCTTGGCACTGACCATTTGAGATTCTTGGTATTATTGTGGGAACTTTTGGATTCCTGTGCAGGTGGTATGGGACATGTGCTCAGAGTTTCTAAATTGTTGTTCATGACAACTTGAAGAAACCCGTGATTTTTGAGCATCTGGCATGAGACTTTTGCTCAGGAAATCCAAGCCAAAGAGATTGTCCACAATAGTTTTTATCGAGGACGAAATTCATTAAATGGGTAAAGTGTGTAACACCTCGTGTTTTTAGCATGGAGCATGTTGAAAGATGCGCCATGGCCTGAGATGAAGCTTCATCTAAAGCTTCTTTGCATAGTGAGATGTGTTCGGCAAAGGGCCAATGTTTTGTGCTAATTAAGGCATATCGTGAGGGTATATTGGCAAAATTCCAATGTTTCATCATCATGATGCATTATGCCAGTTGGGTAGGTGTCCTTGAGCTTGCAACGTAATCATTGCGCATTACGAAATTTATTGGCCTAGAGCTAGTACTGCACAATCATTGTGCATCAGGCCAGAGAGGGCTGGCAATATGGTATTGAGCAATCATTGTACGCAATGATTGCGAAGGTATGAAATGATTGCGAAAGTATGCAATGATTGCGAAGTAACGCAATGATCCCGAAGGAACGCAATCATCTCGAAAGAATGCAATGATTGTGAAGTAACGTAATCATTCAGCTGGAAAGAAATCATTGCGGATAAACAGTAAAAGTGGGACTTGGTAAATGAATTTTTGTCTTCTTTCCATACTTGTAGAAATTCCATTAAGACATTTATATGGAGAGGTAGTTGGTTGAAGGTGCATATGCGGAATATGGACCAAGTAAGCTTCATATCTTAGCCAGAAGTGTATAAATGCTTCCTAAGGCTCATTTATAGTTGCGTAGCCTTGATAGAGGGAATTTGATGCTTCGGCATCACTATGCCATGTCGCGGACCCGATGATGCATAATCATTGTGCATCATGACGGAACAGCCTATACGGACTAGGCTATTACCACTATTTCTTGGCCACGGCCTAGCAATCGAGTTGGAATAAGTCGCTTGTCCCTTCGTGGATGAACTACAGTCTGTTCTTGATTCCTTTAGAGTAGGGAAAGATACGTAGGCAGCCGTAATGAGGTGCAGCATTGTCGGTACAACACGTTGGCCCCTCATATCATCTAAGCTCGGTATCTCGACGCAAGAGATGATTGTGGCCAAACTTGATGAGGCTTAGTTGCATGCCAGTAAGCGGATGCTCATACTTCCTATAAAGTTATAAAGAGAAAGTTATAGCCTATTTTGAGGCTAATTTAGCTCAAGAGGAGTCCACTTCGATGGGAAACGGCCCAAAGGTCAAGATAAGTTAATATTTAGATCCTCTTGGTCACTAGAATTTAGCCAAATTCCATCGTTTAGGGCCTCAAAAGGTCATTCTTGCAATTTTAAGAAAATTTTTGGTTTCCTTAATAAACCCTTTTGCAGAACAAGGGTAAGTTGGAAAGGTGTGGAAGCTAATTTAGCTGCATCATGCTCTACGAGCATGCTTGCTAGGGAATATAAACGTGCATTTACCTGGGGATGAGGCCCGGATCGTAGCTTCATCATAATGGTGCACTAGGGGAATTACGGCCTACGGGGCGACGCGCGAATGGCGTAATTTTCCGGTCCATCACAGTTGGTATCAGACCAAGTTACGAGAAAACTCTAGGGATTTGTGCGGAGTGGACTCGTCAAACGAGTATTTTTTTTCCTTCAAAGGGAAATAAAGTTGGAGAGTAGGCCAACTTTTGCGCGGGAAGAGTTTGTAACTGCAATGCTAGTTACTTTTGCGAATCGAGTTGAGCTTGTTCATGTGCTGTGAGTTTGCCTGACCTAAGTGGCACCCCACTTACGAGTGGATATCCGGAAGACCGTATGGGACGGTGGGTAGACAATGGGACTGATCATCACTACACGTTGGAAACTGGCCAACGGTGTGCGTTGTCAGGCCCGGCTAGCATCCCACTTATGAGTGGCAACCTGGATGACAGTCAGGGACGAAGTCAACTGGAAAATTGTTCCACACAGTACTGTGCAAAAATCTTGTCATGTCGATGACACCTTTCAACCTTGTGAACCTTAGGGATTCTTAGGTGGTGGTATGGGACGCCATCTAGGATAACTTGTTGAGATATCCTCTTGGAACTGGCTATTTGCGATTCTTGGTATTGTTGTGGGAACTTTTGGATTCATGGGCAGGTGGTATGAGACATGTGCTCAGAGTGTCTAAATTGTTATTCATGCCAACTTGAATAAACTCGTGATTTCTGAGCATCTGGAATGAGACTTTTGCTTAGGAAATCCAAACCGAAGAGATTGTCCACAATAGATTTTATCGAGGACGAAATTCTTTAAAGGGTTAAAGTATGTAACACCTCGTGTTTTTAGCATGGCGCATGCTGAAAGATGCGCCATGTCCTGAGATGAAGCTTCATCCAAAGCTTCTTTGCATAGTGAGATGTGTTCGGAAAAGGGCCAATGTTTTGTGCCAAGTAAGGCATATCGCGTGGGTATATTGGCAAAAGTCCAATGTTTCATCATCATGATGCATTAGGCTAGTTGGGTAGGTGTCCTTGAGCTTGCAGCATAATCATTACGCATTACGAAAGTTATTGGCCTAGAGCCAGTACCGCACAATCATTGTGCATCAGGCCAGAGAGGGCTGACGAACGGGTATTGCGCAATCATTGTACGCAATGTTTGCGAAAGTACGCAATGATTGCGAAGTAACGCAATGATCCTGATAGGTGTTGTAAACACCTAATTTTATATCTAGTATTTATGCTTTTTTGTAAACACCTGTAAATTATGTATCTTATGTTTTTATTTGAGTATTTAGGTACTTTGGAGTCATTTTTCTTGTGGAAAACATGTATCTTATGGAGGCGGATTGTGTCTCATTATTTGCTTTTATTCATCATCTATGTCTGAAAAGTATGTCGGCTTTAGTGATGCAAATTCTGTCTGAAAAGCGCGACAACTTTAGTGATGACTCTCATTGAAGAGTATAAGTGAATATGAGAAATAAGGGACGGTTTATGTTAGCGGAGGAACTCGAAATAAGGAGAGAGCATTCAATTGGATCATAAAGGGGAAAAGCTATCATTTCCTAGGAGAACACTATCCGAAGAATCGAATCAAGGTTAAGGGTCGACCAGTCTACGGGAGCACTAAAGACTGCTGATGTTAAGGGGTGGTCAGTTTTGTGCTTAAAATGAATTACTAAAAGCACTAAGGAAGAAACTCAGGGAAAGCATCTGGGTGGTTCTATAGTGGGGTGTAACAATCCATCCAATCATTCCCAAACCAATAACCCTAGTTTTGAGAGATGTTTTCTCTCAATCATTGCATCTGAAATTGAGAAAGAAAGAAAAGGAAAATCAGATAAGGCTGCCATATGAGCCTGCTGTTGATTTTTGTTCTTGAGAGTGATTGATGCTGCCATGGCTTTGATCTGAAATGGCTTGCACAGATGGTGGTCAGGTTATGTAACTAATGATGGAACTGATTGCAGGAGATGGCTGCAATCTGATGAAGCTCGAGAAGGTGAAGAATTGTGCTAGCTTCAGAATGGGTGTTAGTGTTGTTTACCAGAGAAACTCAGGTGGTGATTGAAGTTATCAGGATCTGTGGTTTGATTAGAGACTGGTGGTGTTGCTTATGGGATCTCCTGATGGTGGTGGAGGTCTAAGATGGAGATTATGAATGATTATACAATGTGGGTTTGAGTTGAATGTGAAAATATTGGCAGGGAAAGAGATTTAGTGGTGTTACAAATCACCAGCAAGTTCATGTCTGAACCACCAGCAAAAAAAAACACACAAGGTGCTTGTAGAAAAGCTTGAATGAAGTTCTCTTCATTATATCAACAGATCCTTGGTAATGATGGGTTTTTACAAGGGTTTTGAGCTCGAGTGTGACAATAAACAGGTGGTATGAATTGGTGTTGGGGGTATTGAAGCCGAGAATAGAATGTTATTGCCATTAAGAGATGCATTGCAGTGGAGCAATCTTGTGTCAGGATGCTGCAGAATGGCGCTGCTGTTGAAGTGACAAGGAGTATGGCTCTAGGGTGGCTTTGAGGTTGCAGCAAGGATGTATTCAGGTGGAGAATGGGTTAGCTGGTTAAGAAATTAAAGTATGGATGCTCATGCTAAGGGTGGTGTGATCTGGAGAAAAAGGAGTTGGTGATCACTAAGGTTGCAGGTCTTAAAGCTAGAAGTGGTCAGATGGATGTGAACTGCAGGGGAATGCAAGTGCAGTGAGACCAAGGCTCGAGGGCTGAGTACAAGGCGTGTCTGGCAATGCTATGCTATGAGAGTCAGCTGTTGAAGTGCAGGTGGATTGCGTATGAAGCTACAGGTGAGTGAGTAGTTGAGGCTGTGTTGCAGATATTAGGAGGCAAGGATTTTGGAGGTTATGGAGCAGGCCATGGAATTGCTGCTGCAGTGTGTTGGTGGACTGGATTATGAGCTATGTGCGCAATGGGAGGCAGATGCTGCAGTTATGAGCCAAGAGAGAACAAGGGATTAAATGGGTTTGCGATGCTGGAATCTCAGTGAATGGCAGGCCTGAACTGCGATTATTTATCAGTCATGGATTGCAACCAAGAGCTGCAGCTTATGGTGCTGGAGGAGATGTATGCCTAGATCAGGTACAAATTGCAGGTTTATATGGAGGTTCTGGCCTGTTGTTGCTAGTGGTTGGTTGTGATGGTTATGGGATGCAATGGCTAGGGATGGTCCGAGAAGGCACGAACTGGAAGCTACAGCTCGAAATGGAGAATGAGGCAGTGGTGAATTTAGCTGCAGGTGTTGCTGCTGGTAATGAAATTGAATTGGCATTGGAAATGACATTTGCAGGGGAAGTTCAAGGAAATGATGGAACTTGTGCGTAAATGAGAACAATGATGAAGAACAAGGAAATGCAGTGGAGCATCTGATGTTGTTGCAATGATGTTTGAGGGACTGAAGTTGCAAGAGAAGATACACTGCGAAAACACATCTAGATTGGCGCACCGGTGAGCATAGCTCGGAATGTCGGATTGCGGAAGTTAAAGCGTGAATCATGAAGGGGGTATGAGTCTAATGGAAGAGTTGGCGGCCGGATATGTGAGCTACATGGCGCAAAGAACAAAGAATTGGTTTAGGTGGTATTTTGAAAGTTTGAATTGCAGAGAAATGAAGTTGAGCTTCTGGGAGTATGCGCTTGCCTGGTGACGTCTTCCAATTCTTCAAGTGATCGGAGAAAGTTTTCCGGTGACGGTGGCCGGATTCCGGCCAAGTTCCGGGCAAAAACCCAATTTTCCGGTGACCACTTTTGGGAAAGATTTTCTACATGGGTTTCTCTTGCTCGTGGGCTTTGTGGATTTCCAACTAATGGACTTTGAAGACAAAACCTATTTTTGGAAGGAGAAAAAGCTATAAAAAGGAAGTTTTCTACACAATTATAGATCACGTTTTTATTCTATTCTTGGAGCTTTTGCAGAGAACTACTTCTAGGGTTTGCTTTCTTTTATGTTTCATCTTATTTCTTTGAATATTATGATGATGAACTCCATGAATATGGGTAGCTAAATACAATAATTGGTTATGGGATAAAAGTTGATTTCTTCAAGCATGTTATTTGATTATATGAATTAGTTTTGTCTCAATTTTATCGTTTATGATTCATCGTTTATATTATCATATGATTTGAATGCTAGTTTGGTTGAGTCCGGAATCAATTGGATTTGTTTTCATCTCTAAAGCTATATTAGGGTTTTCAATATGTAAAATTTGTTATCTCTGATTTTTAGTAGCATCTTGTGGTTAATACTTGTAGTGATACATCTTTTTAATCGCATATGAATCATAACCTTTATTAAAAGTGTAGTTGCAGGATTTCCCGCAACACACCCCTTGTAATATCTTGATAATAATCTCTTGATCTAAGCTAATTTGATATTTAAAATTCTAAACATTGTAAATAGACACACGGATTTTTACATGGTTCGATCAATTTGATATACATCCATGATTCTCTACTATGATTGTTAAAGTTTACATTTGATTTTATATTTGATAATCTCCATTAATGGAATTCTAAATCTAATTTTGGGGAAGAATATGATAAAGAAAAATATCTTTTCTCTCTCTAAAAATCTCTCTGAAAAATCTTTCTCTCTCCTCAAGACTCTCTCCACTCTAAAAATATACATCATCCTTTTCTGGACTTACTTGAACCCTTTATATAGGAAATTACATAGTGGGTGACAACTAAGTTTTCCCCTTCTTTCGGATCTATTTTGCGATATCATCGCGGTAATTACAATGTTAATATTCTCCAACTTTTGTAATCCTCGTGAAACAACACTCTTCTAATATGCCTCTTCAATCATCAACTTCGTCATTCTTTGAATTATTTTGTGACGCTCGTGAAATGTTGTTGAAGATTTTTCAGTAACGCTCGCAGAAGTGTCATTAATCTCTCGTGAATATAATTGTGGCGATATTCTGATCCTACATCTTGCCTCTTTTTTCTTGAATATTGCTTGAAAAGTAATTTTTAAGAAAAAATCTGTTGTTGTAGCAGTCTTTGATTTTTGTTGATGAAGGAATGAGCGAAAGAATATTGGACTTGAAAAGTATATACTTGCCTCTATTCTTTTGCGAAGTTCCATATCTTTGTTAAGTAAATAAGAAGTATTAACTCTTGAAGTGCTCGTGAAGTATGAAGTATCCCTGAAGAAATATAAGAAGTACTCATTCTTCAAAATATAAGAAGTATCCGTCCTTTAATGAAAATCATAAGTATTGCCTCTGTTCTTGTGAAATTATTACTGGATTTTTGGTGAAAATCCTAGTCCATTTTGGAAATGATTCTTGCAAGAAGATAAAGAACATAAAATGTTTTATTGGTAATCCACAGTTGCCTTTGTTCTTTATCTACGAAGGAAGGATCTCTGAGAAAATGTCAAATGAACGAATTGCCTCTGCCTCATTTGACAAAATGATCATATTCTGCGAAATAATCACTTCTCCTGCAAAATTCTAGAATGGTCTGCAATATGCTGAATTAGTCTGAAAATTTATGAATGTTTCTGCGAGGCTCTAAATGTTTCCGCGAGATTCTGAAATAATGCTTTGAATAGTGCTACGATGAATAGTGACGATGAATAGTGGCGAGATTGTGAATAATGCTACGAGATTGTAGACATTCCTCTTGAGAGACTCTGAATAATACTTCTGAGAAATTCTGAATAGTATTTCTGAGAGATTTTGAATAGTACTTGCTTTCTCTTTTGCGATGAACAAATCTTTCCTGCATTCTTACAAGAAAATAATTAATGTTTGAGATTATTCTATTGGTCTTATTTTGCCTTCCTAGTTAAAGGTCTTATTTCGCCAATTTTTCTCTTTGCGACAAAATCGCAGGACGTATTTACATTTTCATGTATTGACCCATTGATCTTGCCTTATCATTTCTTAGTATTATAGCCTCTTCAGGATATTTGTCACGCGACAATATGACAGGTCTAAATATTCTTACGAACGTAAAGTCCCGTGACATTGCCGTCTTGCGATGAAATCGCAGGACGTCTTTACACTTTCATGTAAAAACCCATTGATCTCATCTTAAATTTTTCTCTTTTGGCTTTTTGCCTCTGAATAATTTACGTCACGCGACAATATGACAGGCCTAAATGATCTTGCGATCATAAAGCCCCATGACATTGCCATCTTAAGACACTTATCATCTCCCTAATGGAGGGTGCCGCCCTTATATTCCCCATGGTTTCCCCTTCAAGGAGGGCACATCGGCCATACAAGAATAGCTCCTCCCATCCAGATTTACCAACAACAAGTTGTTTTCGTAGCCTCTTTTCCTTTATGCCTATATGGCTTATAGTTACAAGACTACACCCTAGGTGGGGTTTTCTTCAGGCCAAGTGCATTGTAGCCAAGACTTACCAAAGATGGCCAGGGTAGGTTCGTCCGTCCCGGGCACCCTTGGATAAACCGTGTACCTCGGCGCCTTGGTCATACTTTGCACTTCTTGGAAGAGATCCTCGGTCGTCCAACCAGGGTATAACCTTATAAAGCTGGAAATCCAAGATCTCTCTCCCGGATATGTTTTCTTTAACCCCAACATCTGCATGACTCGGGTTCCAGTAGCGGTATAACCTTATCGCTAAATCATGTAAAGAGATACCCCCCTTATAACGTGCTTGCAGGTCTTACATTTGCCTCTTACGAAATTGTATTCGCGAACTAAGGTGCACGCCATAAAGGTTTGTCCCATTCTTTTAATCTCTGCGAAATTATATTCGCGTTTCTCGCGATATTTTCTCGTTTCTTCATTCTTTCATTTCTGTCAATTCTTTATATAATCTTGAATAATCTCGCGATTACGCTCGCAGCTCTGATAAAAATTTGTTTTTCTCTTTTCCGTGAGTTGAAATATTCTTTAAAATCTTTTGAAATCTTTGAAATATTCTTTGAAATCTTGCGATTTTATCGCATTTGTTAAACCAAAAATTTCTTTCTGTAAATGAAATATTCTAGAGAAATCTTTGTAATCTTCTTTGAAATCTTGCGATTGTATCGCGTATTTTGGAAATTTGAAATCTTAGAAATTTTGGCGATAATTCCATTTTCTATAATCTTTTTAAATATTTGTAATCTCATGAGAGTGTCGCTATTTTGGAAATGAAATCAATTTTTTTTGAAACCTTAGAAATCTTTGCGGTAGTTTCATTTTCTGTAATCTTTGAAATTTTTTGCGATGATTTCACCTTTTGTAATCTTTGATAATCTTTGAAAATTTTTGCGATCTGTAAATTTTTTGCGATGATCTCATTTTTTATAACCTTTTGAAAATTTTGAAATTTGGCGATTGTATCTCTTTTTTGGTAAGTCAAATAAAAAATCTTAGAAATTTTTGGAATTTTTTTAAATTTTTTAAATTTTTTAAATTTTTGCGAATATATCGCCCTGATCAATCAAATCAAAATTCTTTGAAATCTTTTGAAATTTTAGAAATCTTGCGATTATCCCGCTTTTGGTGAATTGAATCAAAAGTTTTTGAATTTTTTTGAAATATTATAAATGTTAAAAATGCTCTTTGAAATCCGGCGATAATATAAATCAAAAATTTTCATTTTCAGTAAGTAAAATATTCAAGGAAGTGGTACTTAAATTTTTGGCGATTTGCTGTTGCTGCCAATTCTCGCGAAGTATTTGAGGTGCTTGAGAAATTAGAAGAAATGAGAAATAAACTTTTGATCTGCCTCTTGCATCCTACCAATTGTTCTAACCCTTCTCTTGTAAAATTAACTTGCAAAATAATCAAATATCTGACGAAGTAATGAAATACCAAATTCCTGCCTCTGACCAATTTGGCGAAGTAATGAAATAATCCTCTCGTGGAAAGTAGATGTACCAATTTCTGCTCGTCAATATTTCCATTTCCTTCCTTCTAAAATGATACCCCTTTTTTACTAATAAGTACGCTGAGAAGATTTCAAAATGAAACATAGTTAATAAGTACGTCAAATAAGAGATCTTTGGCAATTTAATAGGTACGTCAAATAAGAGATCTTTTCAAGCAATGCTCATGCTCGTGACTATGCTGACTATGCTGGAAAATTTCTAAGGTTGTTGACGAGGTGAACTAGGCTCTGGTCCTCTTTATTTTTCTCTGAAGTATATTGCTACATGTAGTATCTAACTGAGATACTATACTTGCTGGTATCATACACGTAGTATCTAATATATCTTTCAAGAACTTTGGCGGTAATCATCGCTGTCTCTTATGTCTTATCCCATTTAATCTTTCCTTCTTTAAAATCAATTTCTTTTCTCTCTCCTTTGCCCTTCGCTATTACTGCGAAACAAAATTCTACCTCTCGCCAATTTTTTGGAATAAATCCTTTCCAAGTCTAAACATTTCTTCTTCTCACCAATTATGTTGATAAGCCTTCTCCACTGTATCTTCTTTTCATACTTTTTATATTTGTCCAATATTCTTGCTTTCTTTGTAGTAGCTAAATAAAAATACTTTGAATCATTTCTTATGCGAATTTCTCTCATTGCTATGACCATCAGTTTTGGCTTTCCTTCTCATCGCTACTGACCATCTGCACTGGATTACTACCGCCCTCTTATTACTTCTTCTCCCTATACATCTTTACATTTTGATCTGCGAAAAAATATGGTGATCCATTAATTCATTTCCTAAATATTGTAAATGAAAAATGAGGTAAATTTTCCAGCTTGTTGTTTGCGATAGCTTCGCTAAAGTTTTTATTTCAAATGCATCGTTGCTTCTTAGCAAATTAGGATGAAATTCTAACTATTATAACACTTCACAAGTCATCCTCGCAAAGAAGTAACAAGGTCCTTATCTAATACAAAAATAAAACTAGTCACGTAAATTATTATTATAGTATATAAGCGTATCAAGTCAACTTCGCAAAGAAGTAACATGGTCCTTAACATGTTCATTGTCCTTATCCAGTATTTTTTTTTTTTGTCTGGAGTAACAGCGAGCATCTCGCAGCTTAAAATACGTAACCACTTCATAGAATAAGGTAGCAACTTATTGTAGTGTGGGATTTTTTTTTGATTCCATGTGGGGTAACGTGAAGTGATGGTAGCCACTTCATGGATTATAATACGTAACCAAATAATGTACATATAGGTATGCTAATTAAGGGATGTTGGTGGATGTCCCCATCGTCGATGTTCCACTAATTTTGTTGTTGTGGTGACATGGATTTGCGAATTGAACTGCTTATTTCATGGGCAAACTCGTTCCTGTTACTGCCAACGATGCTACCCCACTCAATTTTGTTGTGTCTGCTCTCTCTATCCTCCGTTTTTCTTCTATCTCTTGTAATATTATTTTCCTTTCTTCGTTGTCGTTAATTTTCCTTTGCCACCAACTCACTGCGAGTAATCAATTAATTTGTTCGGCAGTCTGAACTCAAGAAAACATATTCAGTTAATAAATTAAATATATTAATCAGAAGTCTAACGATTGTATTCTTGCAAAAATTTGGATTTTCATGAAATGGATTCTGAAAACAACATTTGTAAATCTGTATTTCGCAAAAACGATCAAAATTATATTTTCATGAAACGATCAAAATTGTGATTAAAATCGAGATTTTTGTGTGTAAATTTATGATCGAAATTCGTTTCAATTCAATATATCAACCAAAAGTCAATTTTTATGAAAACAAAGTTTAATTGTTAAAAACTCAAAATCTTCCAGATCTAGATTATTAACATATAGTTAAAGAGATAAGAAAGAATTGGTCCTGTTTAGACAATTAATTGATGCCGATTCAGCTTCTCTTTCTCTGTAAACATTTCTCCTAAATTTTGTTGGTTGTTCTTCGTCACTCTTTTCCCAAAATTTCTATATCTTCCCCTGTATCTCATAAATCCAATTGAATTCATCATTAACAATTGTTAATTTCTCTTTATCTTCTTCCCCTTAGTCGGCGCCAAAATGTAGTTGCAGGATTTCCCGCAACACACCACTTGTAATATCTTGATAATAATCTCTTGATCTAAGCTAATTTGATATTTAAAATTCTAAACATTGTAAATAGACACACGTATTTTTACATGGTTCGATCAATTTGATCTACATCCATGATTCTCTACTATGATTGTTAAAGTTTACATTTGATTTTACATTTGATAATCTCCATTAATGGAATTCTAAATCTAATTTTGGGGAAGAAGATGATAAAGAAAAATATCTTTTCTCTCTCTAAAAATCTCTCTGAAAAATCTTTCTCTCTCCTCAAAACTCTCTCCACTCTAAAAAATACATCATCCTTTTCTGGACTTACTTGAACCCTTTATATAGGAAATTACATAGTGGGTGACAACTAAGTTTTCCCCTTCTTTCGGATCTATTTTGCGATCTCATCGCGGTAATTACAATGTTAATATTCGCCAACTTTTGTAATCCTCGTGAAACAACACTCTTCTAATATTCCTCTTCAATCGTCAACTTCGTCATTCTTTGAATTATTTTGTGACGCTCGTGAAATGTTGTTGAAGATTTTTCAGTAACGCTCGCAGAAGTGTCATTAATCTCTCGTGAATATAATTGTGGCGATATTCTGATCCTACAAAAACGAATTAGTTCTTTTACACGTTTGTTTGCATCGATTAGTCTTATTTCATAGAACTTATTGCTCTTAGGGAGTTAAATCTAATTGTGCTTTTACACTTTAGGTTGCTTTTTAAGAAGATTTCACAATAGCATCTTTTTATGTTGTTTGTGATAAAATCAGGAAATAAACGGGATACTCTTGCGATCAAGATATCCTAGGACTTCTGATAATTGAGAGATTAAATACCAATTCTAATCATAGATGAAAAATACATGTTTATGAATGATACTATCCCTTAACCAATATCTTCTACTTATTGATTATTCCAACTATTTACTTTGCTTTGTTTAGTATTATTACTTTGATAAAAACAAAAATACACCTTGGGTTATTTGGATACATAAGAATCTGAAAATTGCATAACAACAATCGCCTCTCTGTGGATACGAACTCTTTATTATCGAATACTATATTCATAATTAGTAAAGTGAGTAAGTGAATTATATTTTTGATGCATACGACACGCATCAAATTTTGGCGCCGTTGCCGGGGAGGCATTCGGCTTGTTATCTAGTTTTTAGTTTCTTTTTATTATTTTTCTGCTTGCATACTTGTGTTTCGTTTCTTGTCTTGTTTCTCACTTGTTTGCGAGAATTGTTTTTCAGGTACCTAATCTCTGGATTCTAAAGATTGGAATTATCCAAGGTGTGGGATAGCTACTCGAAAAGGCACAATACTCCAACCAAGGCAAGGCACAACGGAAGAACACGACTTGGAAGTAGAACACGAAGCTCTTCGGCAAGAAGGAGAGGAAGTAGAACACGATATTCCTTTTGAAGAAGAAGGAGAAGGAGAAGAAGCAATGGGTGACGCTGCAAATCGTTCACTTAAAGACTTAGCTTCTCACAAGATGGATATACAGTAGGGTTGCATTCAAACCGACTCCACTTTTGAAATCAAGCCGGGACTTCTTAGAGAATTACCAAAGTTCCATGGTTTGGTGAATGAAGATCCAAACAAGCATCTTATGGATTTCCACACCATTGTCATGGCTATGCTCCCAGCAAATATGGAGGCGGATGGTGCTATGTTGAAGGTTTTTCGATTCTCATTGGAAGGTAATGCTAAGGATTGGTTATACTACTTGCCTTCCGGGAGTGTTACAACTTGGAATGGGCTCAAGAAACTCTTTTTAGAGAGATATTTTCCTGCATCTAAGGCTACTCAAATTCGCAAGGAGATTTGCGGAATGAAGCAAAATGTCGGAGAATCGTTATATGATTGTTGGGAACGATACAAGAGGTTGGTGGCAAGCTGTCCTCATCACCAATTTAGTGACGCCATGACCATCCAATACTTCTATGAAGGACTCCAATCAAGTGATAGGAATCTTATCGACGCAGCGGGTGGTGGTGCACTAGTGAGCAAGACGGTGGCACAAGCTAGAGAGTTGATTGAAAACATGGCAGCAAACTCTCAACAATTCTTGAGTCGTGGTTCGGATGTGCTTCTTCGGCGAGTCAATGAAGTAAGAAAGGTGGAGGAACTTCGTCAACAAATGGAAAACATCACAGCAATGCTACAACAAGTTTCAGCCGCGGTGATACCAAATTCTCATGGGTATGAAGACGTCAATGAGCAAGCTAATAAGGTTTTTCCAAATCAGCCAAGACGGTATGATCCTTATTCCAATACTTACAATCCGGGATAGAGAGATCACCCCAATTTTATCTATGAGAACAAGCAAGGAGCGGTTCAACAACCCAATTTCAATAATTTGGGTGGATTTAAACCTCAACAACAACAATTCCATACGCGTCAACAATTTCAACAATCTCAATTTCAACAACAACAACCTCAAAATCAGGGGTCAAGTATGGAAGAGTTGATGAAATCTTTTATGCAACGAACGGAGAGACCGATGAAAGAGTTGCAAACCCAAGTTGGTTCTATGGCTCTTGAGATGAACCAAATGAAGGCACAAAATAGTGGGAAACTCCCTTCTCAACCTATTAACCCAAAAGAGGGTGTCAATGCAATTACATTGAGAAGTGGTACACAACTTGTGCCACCCGAAGTTGCTGATTCGGGTAAGGTGGAAGCACCAAAGGAACCTGTTTTGGAGGATAAGAATGAGGATTCTCCCCAAACTTCTAAGGTACCTATTCCTAACTCTAAAACTCATATTCCTACTTATGTTCCTCCTTTACCTTTTCCTCGCAGATTTGCAAATTCTAAGAAGGAGGCACTAGAAAAGGAGATTTTAGACGTTCTTAAGAATATTCATGTGAACATACCACTCATTGATGCTATAAAGCAAGTTCCAAAGTATGAAAAAGTGTTGAAGGACTTGTGTACCAATAAGCAAAGTCTCAAAGGTAATGAAGTGCTTAGTGTGGGGGAGAATGCTTCGGAAATCTTACAACACAAACTCTCACTGAAATGCAAAGACCCGGGCAGCTTTGACATCCCCGTCACAATTGGTACCACTACATTTAACAAAGCAATGTTAGACTTAGGTGCATCTGTTAATGTTATGCCTGCATCTATGTATAAGTTACTTGATTTAGGTCCTCTCAAAAAGGCTGAAATTGTGTTGCAATTAGTCGATCGATCTAATGTCTACCCAATGGGTATTTTTGAGGATGTTCTTGTGAAGGTTAATCAACTAGTATTTCTAGCAGATTTCTGTATGTTAGAGATGGATGAAGGTTCACCGGACTCGTCTCTTCCATTGCTACTTGGGCGTCCCTTCATGAAAACGGCGAAGACCATTATTAATGTGGATAAGGGAACGCTAACTATGGAGTTTGATTGGGAAGTAATACGTTTCAACATTTTCGAGAAGATGCGATATCCTAGTGATGTCCACTCTTGCTTCTCCGTTGATGTTATGGATACATTGGCACAACAAATGTTTGAATTGAATGGTGAAGATGCTTTGAAAACCGTTCTAACTACATCCATTGATAATGGTGTAGAGTGTGGTAATGAGGTTAAAGAAGCCCTTGGTGATCTCAACTCACTACAAGGATGCACGGAAACTCATAATATCTCTTTTATTTCTTTACCATGCAGTGATGAAAAACTTTTACCTTCTATTGTTAAATCTCCAAAGTTAGAATTGAAACCTCTTCCTAGTCACTTAAAGTACTTGTACTTGGGTGACAATGAAGAGTTACCTGTGATTGTTTCTAACGGGATTAGTGAATTACAGGAGCAAAAACTTCTAAGGGTGCTAAGGAAGCACAAGACGGCCATAGGATGGACAATTGCTGATATCAAGGGTATAAGCCATGCCGTTAGCATGCATAAGATTCGTTTGGAGGACGATGCAAAGCCTACAAGGGAAGCGCAACGTCGTTTGAACCCCCCTATGATGGAAGTTGTTAAAAAGGAGATACTCAAGCTTTTGTAAGTGGGTGTTATCTACCCCATATCCGATAGAAAGTGGGTGAGCCTGGTACAAGTTGTACCAAAGAAATCAGGTGTGATGGTGGTGGAGAATGATGAGAATGAACTTGTCCCAACTCGTGTGCAAACCGGTTGGAGGGTTTTTATTGATTATAGGAAATTGAATTCCACTACTAGAAAAGATCACTTTCCATTACCTTTTATTGATCAAATGCTTGAACGTCTAGCTGGACACTCTTATTATTGCTTTCTTGATGGCTATTCAGTTTATAATCAGATTGTGATAGCGCCGGAGGATCAAGAGAAAACCACTTTCACTTGTCCTTTTGGTACTTTTGCTTATCGAAGGATTCCTTTTGTCTTGTGGAATGCTCCAGCTACTTTTCAAAGGTGTATGGTAAGTATATTTTCAGAATATGTTGAAAACATAATCGAAGTGTTCATGGACGACTTTAGTGTCTTTGGTGATTCATTTGACCTTTTTTTGAACAATTTGTCACTAATCCTTGAATGATGTGTTGAAACAAATCTTGTGCTTAATTGGGAGAAGTGCCATTTCATGGTAACACATGGCATAGTTTTAGGCCATATAGTATCTTCTAAAGGCTTGGAAGTTGATAAATATAAGATAGACCTTATTCGTGCTATAACCCCTCCCACTATGGTGAGGGAGATACGCTCTTTTCTTGGTCATGCAGGTTTTTATCGTAGATTCATCAAGGAAATTTTCCAAGATAGCATCACCACTTTGTACCTTATTGCAAAAAGATGTGGTTTTTAACTTTGATGAGAAGTGTATGGCGGCATTCAATCTTTTGAAAGAACTTTTGATTTCAGCCCCTATCATTAAACCACCGGATTGGAGCAAGCCTTTTGAGCTCATGTGTTATGCAAGTGACTATGAGGTTGGTGCGGTGCTTGGGAAGCGTGTGGGGAAGATACCTCATGCCATTTATTATGCTTCTAGAACGTTAAATGAAGCCCAACAAAACTACACTACCACTGAAAAAGAGTTATTAGCTATTGTTTTTGGTTTGGAAAAGTTTCGATCTTATCTAATTGGTACAAAAGTTGTTGTATTTTCTGATCATGTAGCACTTAGGTACTTGCTTAAAAAGAAAGAGGCGAAACCGAGGCTCATACGATGGATTTTACTCTTGCAAGAGTTTGATATAGAAATCAAGGACAAGAAAAGAATTGAGAACACCGTTGCGGATCATTTGAGCCGTCTTGATGTAGACAAGGAAGCTATCCCGTTGCGTGAAAGTTTGCCGGATGAGCAACTATTCTCAATTGCATTTGGAGAACCATGGTATGCGGATATTGTGAATTACTTGGTGTCTAAACAAATCGAAAAGAACTTGTCTCGTGCTGAGAGGGACAAACTTAAGAGGTTAGGGAACCAATATATATGGGATGATCCATACTTGTGGAAACATGGCAGCGACCAAGTCATACGAAGGTGCGTTCCCGAATCTGAATTTAACTCTATCTTGTCTTTTTGTCACTCCTATGCTTGCGGAGGACATTTTGGGAGTAAAAGAACAGCTCACAAGGTACTTGAAAGCGGTTTTTATTGGCAAACCTTATTTAAGGATGCACACATATTTTGCACAACTTGTGATAGGTGCCAAAGGACAGGCAATCTAGGTGCTCGAAATCAAATGCCACAAACTATTATTCAATTTATTGAAGTTTTTGATGTATGGGGTATTGATTTTATGGGTTATTTTGTCAACTCCCATGGGAATTTTTATATCTTACTTGTTGTTGATTATGTCTCGAAATGGGTGGACGCTAAGGCCACCCCGACTAATGATTCTAAAGTGGTTTCAGATTTTGTGCAAGCTAACATTTTTGCAAGGTTTGGAATTCCAAGAGCCATAATTAGCGATGGGGGATCTCACTTCAAAAACAAGTTCTTACAAGGATTGTTAAAGAAGTACAAAGTGTCGCACAAGATTGCAACACCTTATCATCCCCAAACCAATGGACAAGCCGAGGTGTCGAACCGAGAGGTGAAATCCATACTAGAGAAGACAGTGAATCCAACAAGGAAAGATTGGAGCATGCGACTTAATGATGCTTTGTGGGATTATAGAACCGCATACAAGACACCTATTGGGATGTCTCCCTTTAGGCTTGTGTACGGTAAGCCTTGTCACTTACCCTTTGAGATTGAACATAAAGCGTTTTGGGCGATTAAGCAATGCAATATGGAGATGGATGGGGCTGGAATGCAAAGGAAGTTGCAACTCCAAGAGATAGAGGAGTTACGCAATGATGCATTTGAAAGCTCGCGCATTTACAAGGAGAAAACTAAGGCATTTCATGATTCTATGATTTCTAGAAAATAATTTTGTGTTGGGCAGAAAGTGCTTTTGTTTAATTCTCGCTTGCAATTATTTCCGGGTAAATTGAGGTCACGTTGGATCGGACCTTTTATTGTTACTAATGTGTTTTCTCATGGTGCAATAGAAATTCGTAGCATAGCTACAGGAAAGGAGTTTAAAGTGAATGGACACCGGTTGAAACCATATTATGAGAACTTTACTTCCGAAGTTGTGGAAGGTGTGAACTTTGTGGATGCACTCCCTCTGGAGGAGTCTTAGTGAACAAGGAGAATGTCGGGCTGACGACTTTAAACCAAGCGCTAAGTGGGAGGCAACCCACCGGTTTTGTATCTTTACCCTTATCTTTTTATTTTTATGCATTTGCTTTTATTTTTATTTTCTTTGTTTTTGCATATCATTTGTGGAATTTCCCACCTTGAACTTTCTTTGGATGATTCAATTTTACATTGAGGACAATGTAAAGTTTAAGTGTGGGGGAGCATTTATATGTTTGTATAGTTTGTTTTAGTGTGTTTTATGCATTTAGAAAAAAAAAAAAAAAAAAAATCAGAAAAATAGAAAAACCAAGATTTTTTTTTTGATTTTTTTGAATTCCGAAATCTAGAAACTTGTGCCTTTAGGATGACACCATTAGTGGATGGAACCATTTTGAATGCATGAGTTGAGGAACCAATTAACTAAAAGGGACGAACATAGCTCATAATCATAAATACCATGATAGTTGTTACCATATCTCGGAATATCACCATATCGCATTCTATTTTTATTTTTCCATATTTATCTATTGTTCTTTAAGTGCTTTGGTGGGTCACTAAACATCGACGTGTTATTGCTGCTAGGATGAAATAAAGTGATTGAGTTACTAGAAAAAGAAAAAATAAAAAAATGAAAGAAAAAAAAAAGAAGAGACCGACCAATTAGACCAAACGGAATAAAATGACACTTGGGAATAATAGTATGTGTGAAACGTAGTCCCTGTCTCCGTCGCCTAAACAAGCGTGGAATGCAGGATCCAAGGCCACTATCATGTACTTGCTGAAAAGAATCATGCGCTTGGATCCAGTTTGATCCAATCATGTTGTCTAAAAATAAAAATAAAAAGAATAAAAGTAAAAAAAAAATTGAAAAAGAGAAAAAGAAAAATAAAAGAAAGCATTATTTTGGTTGAATAAAGTCACTTCTGGTTCCCTTGTATATGCCAGTGAGTTGATGTAGAATTCAAACAAGTAGCTCAATCCAATAGGTATAGGTTCATCTTGGCAGTGACCTTCAGACAGATATGGGAAACATCGAACACTTGTGAACATTCGCCAACATCTACATCTTTATCCATCTTCTTAATCTTTTCATTGTGATTGTGGTTTGTTAGTTTCCGAGTATTGTGGCTTGTTCGAATATCTAATTAAAGCTTAACTAATATATGAATTGAAATTGTGCAAGGTAGCTCCTCCTGTAGTCATTTTGGATTCGTTCATTGATTTGTCACAAATAGACGGAGTTGGAAATATAGGTTTTGTAGGCAGACCTCTTGTAAACCTTCACGAGACTAAAACTCGTCCACTAGGGACACCTAGGGGTTCAAAGGCTTGTTATTTATGCTAAAAGTGATCGTAGCCTCGACGAGACGGAGTTGTATGTATTCTTTATAATTATTTTGTGTGATTTTCTCGAGGACTAGCAAAGTCTAAGTGTGGGGGAATTTGATAGGTGTTGTAAACACCTAATTTTATATCTAGTATTTATGCTTTCTTTGCTATTTTTCTTGTAAATTATGTATATTATATTTTGTTTTTGAGTATTTAGGTACTTTGGAGTCATTTGGTTCAAAAGAGGAGGAAACATAGCAAAGCGTTGGAGGCGGATTGTGTCTCATTATTTGCTTTTATTCTTCATCTCTGTCTGAAAAGTATGTCGGCTTTAGTGATGCAAATTTTGTCTGAAAAGCGCGACAACTTTAGTGATGACTCTCATTGAAGAGTATAAGTGAATATGAGAAATAAGGGACGGTTGCTGTTAGCGGAGGAACTCGAAAGAAGGAGAGAGCATTCAATTGGAGCATAAAGGGGCAAAGCTATCATTTCCTAGGAGAACACTATCCGAAGAATCGAATCAAGGTTAAGGGTCGACCAGTCTACGGGAGCACTAAAGACTGCTGATGTTAATGGGTGGTTAGTTTTGTGCTTAAAATGAATTACTAAAAGCACCAAGGAAGAAACTCAGGGCACCCATCTGGGTGGTTCTATAGTGGGGTGTAACAATCCATACAATCATTCCAAAAACAATAACCCTAGTTTTGAGAGATATTTTCTCTCAATCATTGCATCTGAAATTGAGAAATAAAGAAAAGTAAAATCAGATAAGGCTGCCATATGAGCCTGCTGTTGATTTTTTTTCTTGAGAGTGATTGATGCTGCCATGGCTTTGATCTGAAATGGCTTGCACAGATGGTGGTCAGGTTATGTAACTAATGATGGAACTGATTGCAGGAGATGGCTGCAATCTGATGAAGCTGGAGAAGGTGAAGAATTGTGATAGCTTCAGAATGGGTGTTAGTGTTGTTTACCAGAGAAACTCAGGTGGTTATTGAGGTTATCAGGATCTGTGGTTTGATTAGAGACTGGTGGTGTTGCTTATGGGATCTCCTGATGGTGGTGGAGGTCTAATATGGAGATTATGAATGATTATACAGTGTGGGTTTGAGTTGAGTGTGAAAATGTTGGCAGGGAAAGAGATTTAGTGGTGTTACAAATCACCAGCAAGTTCATGTCTGAACCACAAGCAGAAAAACACACAAGGTGCTTGTAGAAAAGCTTGAATGAAGTTCTCTTCATTATATCAACAGAGCCTTGGTATTGATGGGTTTTTACAAGGGTTTTGAGCTCGAGTGTGACAATAAACAAGTGGTATAAATTAGTGTTGGGAGTATTGAAGCCGAGAAGAGAATGTTGCTGCCATTAAGAGATGGATTGCAGTGGAGCAATCTTGTGTCAGGATGCTGCAGAATGGCGCTGCTGTTGAAGTGACAAGGAGTATGGCTCTAGGGTGGCTTTGAGGTTGCAGCAAGGATGGAGTCAGGTGGAGAATGGGTTAGCTGATTAAGAAATTAAAGTATGGATGCTCATGCTAAGGGTGGTTTGAGATAGAGAAAAAGGAGTTTGTGATCACTAAGGTTGCAGGTCTTAACGCTAGCAGTGGTCAGATGGATGTGAACTGCAGGGGAATGCAAGTGCAGTGAGACCAAGGCTCGAGGGCTGAGTACAAGGCGTGTCTGGCAATGCTATGCTATGAGAGTCAGTTGTTGAAGTGCAGGTGGATTGCGTATGAAGCTACAGGTGAGTGAGTAGTTGAGGATGTGTTGCAGATATTAGGAGGCAAGGATTTTGTAGGTTATGGAGAAGGCCATGGAATTGCAGCTGCAGTGTGTTGGTGGACTGGATTATGAGCTATGTGCGCAATAAGAGGTAGCTGCTGCAGTTACGAGCCAAGAGAGAACAAGGGATTAAATGGGTTTGCGATGCTGGAATCTCAGTGAATGGCAGGCCTGAACTGCGATTATTTATCAGTCAGGGATTGCATCCAAGAGATGCAGCTTATGGTGCTGGAGGAGATGTATGCCTAGATCAGGTACAAATTGCAGGTTGATCTGGAGGTTCTGGCCTGCTATTGCTAGTGGTTGGTTGTGATGGTTATGGGATGCAATGGATATGGATGGTCCGAGAAGGCACGAACTGGAAGCTACAGCTCAAAATGGAGAATGAGGCAGTGGTGAATTTAGCTGCAGGTGTTGCTGCTGGTAATGAAATTGAATTGGCATTGGAAATGACATTTGCAGGGGCAGTTCAAGGAAGAGATGGAACTTGTGCGGAAATGAGAACAATGATGAAGAACAAGGAAATGCAGTGGAGAAGCTGATGATGTTGCAATGATGTTTGAGGGACTGAAGTTACAAGAGAAGATACACTGCGAAAACACAGCTAGATTGGTGCACCGGTGAGCATAGCTCGGAATGTCGGATTGCGGAAGTTAAAGCGTGAAAAATGATATTTCACTGAATCATGAAGGGGGTATGAGTCGAATGGAAGAGTTGGCGGCCGGATATGTAAGCTACATGGCGCGCTTTTGGGTGCATTTTCGCAAGAACAAAGAATTGGTTTAGGTGGTATTTTGAAAGTTTGAATTGCAGAGAAATGGAGTTGAGCTTCTGGGAGTGTGCGCTTGCCTGGTGACGTCTTCCAATACTTCAAGTGATCGGAGAAAGTTTTCCGGTGACGGTGGCCGGATCCCGGCCAAGTTACGGGCAAAACCCAATTTTCCGGTGACCACTTTTGGGACATATTTTCTACATGGGTTTCTCTTTCTCGTGGGCTTGGTGTATTTCCAACTAATGGACTTTGAATATAAAACCTATTTTTGGAAGGAGAAAAATCTATAAAAAGGAAGTTTTCTACACAATTATAGATCACGTTTTTATTCTATTCTTGGAGATTTTGTAGAGAACTACTTCTAGGGTTTGCTTTCTTTTATGTTTCATCTTATTTATTTGAATATTATGATGATGAACTCCATGAATATGAGTAGCTAAATACAATAATTGGTTATGGGATAAAAGTTGATTTCTTCAAGCATGTTATTTGATTCTATGAATTAGTTTTGTCTCAATTTTATCGTTTATGATTCATCGTTTATATTATCATATGATTTGAATGCTAGTTTGGTTGAGTCCGGAATCAATTGTATTTGTTTTCATCTCTAAAGCTATATTAGGGTTTTCAATACGTAAAAGTTGTTATCTCTGATTTTTAGTAGCATCTTGTGGTTAATACTTGTAGTGATACATCTTTTTAATCGCATATGAATCATAACCTTTATTAAAACGAATTAGTTCTTTTACACGTTTGTTTGCATCGATTAGTCTTATTTCATAGAAATTATTGCTCTTAGGGAGTTAAATCTAATTGTGCTTTTACACTTTAGGTTGCTTTTTAAGAAGATTTCACAATAGCATCTTTTAATGTTGTTTGTGATAAAATCAGGAAATAAACGGGATACTCTTGCGATCAAGATATCCTAGGACTTATGATAATTGAGAGATTAAATACCAATTCTAATCATAGATGAAAAATAAATTTTTATGAATGATACTATCCCTTAACCAATATCTTCTCCTTATTGATTATTCCAACTATTTACTTTGCTTTATTTAGTATTATTACTTTGATAAAAACAAAAATACACCTTGGGTTATTTGGTTACATAAGAATCTGAAAATTGCATAACAACAATCGCCTCTCTGTGGATACGAAATCTTTCTTATCGAATACTATATTCATAATTAGTAAAGTGAGGAAGTGAATTATATTTTTGACGCATACGACACGCATCAGATCCCGAAGGAACGCAATTATCTCGAAAGAACGCAATGATTGTGAAGTAACGTAATCATTGCGCTGGAAAGAAATCATTATGGATAAACAGTAAAAGTGGGACTTGGTGAATGAATTTTGGTCTTCTTTCCATACTTGTAGAAATTCCATTAAGAAATATATATGGAGAGGTAGTTGGTTGAAGGTGCATATGCGGACTATAGACCAAGTAAGCTTCATAGCTTAGCCAGAAGTGTATAAATGATGCCTAAGGCTCATTTATAGTTGTGTAGCCTTGATAGAGGAAATTTGATGCTTCGGCATCACTATGCCATGTTGCGGACCCGATGATGCATAATCATTGTGCATCATGACGGAACGGCTTATACGGACTAGGCTATTAACCACTATTGCTTGGCCATGGCCTAGCAATCGAGTTGGAATAAGTCGCTTGTCCCTTCGTGGATGAACTACGGTCTGTTCTTCATTCCTTTAGAGTAGGGAAAGATACGTAGGCAGCCGTAATGAGTTGCAGCATTGTCGGTACAGAACGTTGGCACCTCATATCATCTAAGCTCGGTAGCTCGACGCAAGAGATGATTGTGGCCAAACTTGATGAGGCTTAGTTGCATGCCAGTAAGAGGATGCTCATACTTCCTATCAAGTTATAAAGAGCAAGTTATAGCCTATTTTGAGGCTAATTTAGCTCAAGAGGAGTCCATTTTGATGGGAAACGGCCCAAAGATCAAGATAAGATGATCTTTAGATCCCCATGGTCACCAGAATTTAGCCAAATTCCATCGTTTAGGGCCTCAAATGGTCGTTCTTGCAGTTTTAAGAAAGTTTTTGGTTTCCTTAATAAACCATTTTGCAGAACAATGGTAAGTTGGAAAGGTGTGGAAGCTAATTTATCTGCATCATGCTCTACGATCTTGCTTTCAAGGGAAAATAAGCGTGCATTTGCCTGGGGATGAGGCCCGGATCGTAGCTTTATCATAATGGTGCACCGGGGGAGTTACGGGTTACGGGTCGACGCGCCAAAGGCGTAATTTTCCGGTCCATCACAGTTGGTATCAGAGCAAGTTCCGATAAAACTCTAGGGACTTGTGCGGAGTTGACTCGTCAAATGAGTATTTTTTTTCCTTCAAAGGGAAATAAAGTTGGAGAGTAGTCCAACTTTTGCGCGGGAAGAATTTGTAACTGCAATGCTAGTTACTTTTGCGAATCGAGTTGAGCTTGTTCATGTGCTGTGAGTTTGCCTGGCCTAAGAGGCACCCCACTTACGAGTGGATATCCGTAAGACCGTCTGGGACGGTGGGTATATAATGGTACTGATCATCCCTACACGTTGGAAACTGGCCAACAGTGTGCGTTATCAGGCCCGGCTAGCATCCCACTTACGAGTGACAACCTGGATGACCGTCAGGGATGATGGCAACTGGAAAACTGTTCCACACAGTACTGTGCTAAAATCTTGTCATGTCGATGACACCTTTCAACCTTGTGAACCTTAGGGATTCTTAGGTGATGGTATGGGACGCCATCTAGGATAACTTGCTGAGATATCCTCTTGGCACTGGCCATTTGCGATTCTTGGTATTGTTGTGGGAACTTTTGGATTCCTGGGCAGGTGGTATGGGACATGTGCTCAGAGTGTCTAAATTGTTGTTCATGACAACTTGAAGAAACCCGTGATTTCTGAGCATCTGGCATGGGACTTTTGCTCAGGAAATCTAAACCGAAGAGATTGTCCACAATAGTTTTTATCGAGGACGAAATTCTTTAAAGGGGTAAAGTGTGCAACACCTCGTGTTTTTAGCATGGCGCATGCTAAAAGATGCGCCATATCCTGAGATGAAGCTTCATCCAAAGCTTCTTTGCATAGTGAGATGTGTTCGACAAAGGGCCAATGTTTTGTGCCAAGTAAGGCATATCGCGAGGGTATATTGGCAAAAGTCCAATGTTTCATCATCATGATGCATTAGGAAAGTTGTGTAGGTGTCCTTGAGCTTGCAGCGTAATCATTGCGCATTACGAAAGTTTTTTGCCTAAAGCCAGTACCGCACAATCATTGTGCATCAGGCCAGAGAGGGCTGGCGAATGGGTATTGCGCAATCATTGTACGCAATTATTGCAAAGGTATGCAATGATTGCGAAAGTACGCAATGATCCCGAAGGAACGCAATCATCTCGAAAGAATGCAATGATTGTGAATTAACGTAATCATTGCGCTAGAAAGCAATCATTGCGGATAAACAGTAAAAGTGGGACTTGGTGAATGAATTTTGGTCTTCTTTCCATACTTGTAGAAATTTCATTAAGACATATATATGGAGAGGTAGTTGGTTGAAGGTGCATATGCGGACTATGCACCAAGTAAGCTTCATCGCTTAGCCGGAAGTGTATAAATGATGCCTAAGGCTCATTTATAGTTGCGTAGCCTTGAGAGAGGGAATTTGATGCATAGGCATCACTATGCCATGTCGCGGACCCGATGATGCATAATCATTGTGCATCATGACGGAACGGCCTATATGGACTAGGCTATTACCACTATTGATTGGCCGCAGCCTAGCAATCGAGTTGGAATAAGTCGCTTGTCCCTTCGTGGATGAACTACGGTTTGTTCTTGATTCCTTTAGAGTAGGGAAAGATACGTAGGCAGCCGTAATGACTTGCAACATTATCGGTATAGCACGTTGGCCCCTCATATCATCTAAGCTCGGTAGCTCGATACAAGAGATGATTGTGGCCAAACTTGATGAGGCTTTGTTGCATGCCAGTAAGCGGATGCTCATACTTCCTATCAAGTTATAAAGAGCAAGTTATAGCCTATTTTGAGGCTAATTTAGCTCAATAGGGGTCCATTTTGATGGGAAATGGCCCAAAGATCAAGACAAGTTGATCTTTGGATCCTCATGATCACCAAAATTTAGCTAAATTCCATCGTTTAGGGCCTCAAAAGGTCGTTCTTGCAAATTTAAGAAAGTTTTTGGTTTCCTTAATAAACCCTTTTGCAGAACAAGGGTAAGTTGGAAAGGTGTGGAAGCTAATTTAGCTGCATCATGCTCTACGAGCATGCTTGCAAGGGAAAATAAGCGTGCATTTTCCTGGGGATGAGGCCCGGATTGTAGCTTCATCATAATGGTGCACCGGGGGAGTTACGGCCTACGGGGCGACGCACCAAAGGCGTAATTTTCTGGTCCGTCACAGTTGGTATCAGAGTAAGTTCCGAGAAATCTCTAGGGACTTATACGGAGTGGACTCGTCAAACGAGTATTTTTTTTCCTTCAAAGGGAAATGAAGTTGGAGAGTAGGCCAACTTTTGCGCGGGAAGAGTTTGTAACTGCAATGCTAGTTACTTTTGCGAATCGAGTTGAGCTTGTTCATGTGCTGTGATTTGCCTGGCCTAAGTGGCACCCCACTTACGAGTGGATATCCGGAAGACCGTCTGGGACAGTGGGTGGACAATGGGACTGATCATCCCTACATGTTGGAAACTGGCCAATGGTGTGCGTTGTCAGGCCCGGCTAGCATCCCACTTACGAGTGGCAACCTAGATGACCGTCAGGGATGATGGGAAACTGGAAAACTGTTCCACACAGTACTGTGCTAAAATATTGTCATGTCGATGACACCTTTTAACCTTTTGAACCTTAGGGATTCTTAGGTGGTGGTATGGGACGCCATCTAGGATAACTTGTTGAGATATCCTCTTGGCACTAACCATTTGCGATTCATGGTATTGTTGTGGGAACTTTTGGATTCCTGGGCAGGTGGTATGGGACATGTGCTCAGGGTGTCTAAATTGTTGTTCATGACAACTTGAAGAAACCCATGATTTCTGAGCATCTGGCATGGGACTTTTGCTCAGGAAATCCAAACCGAAGAGATTGTCCACAATAATTTTTATCGAGGACGAAATTCTTTAAAGGGGTAAAGTGTGTAACACCTCGTTTTTTTATCATGGATCATGTTGAAAGATGCGCCATGGCCTGAGATGAAGCTTCATCCAAAGCTTCTTTGCATAGTGAGATATGTTCGGCAAAGTGACAATGTTTTGTGCCAAGTAAGGCATATCGCAAGGGTATATTGGAAAAAGTCCAATGTTTTATCATCATGATGCATTAGGCCAGTTGGGTAGGTGTCCTTGAGCTTGCAGCGTAATCATTGCGCATTAAGAAAGTTATTGGCCTAGAGCCAGTACCGCACAATCATTGTGCATCAGGATAGAGAGGGCTGGCGAACGGGTATTGCACAATCATTGTACGCAATGATTGCGAAGGTATGCAATGATTGCGAAAGTACGCAATAATCCTGAAGGAACGCAATCATATCGAAAGAACGCAATGATTGTGAAGTAACGTAATCATTGCGCTGGAAAGAAATCATTGCGGATAAACGGTAAAAGTGGGACTTGGTGAATGAATTTTGGCCTTCTTTCCATACTTGTAGAAATTCCATTAAGACATATATATGGAGAGGTAGTTGGTTGAAGGTGCATATGCGGACTATGGACAAAGTAAGCTTCATAGCTTAGCCAGAAGTGTATAAATGATGCTTAAGGCTCATTTGTAGTTGCGTAACCTTGACAGAGGGAATTTGATGTTTCGGCATCACTATGCCATGTCGCGGACCCGATGATGCATAATCATTGTGCATCATGAAGGAACGGCCTATACGGACTAGGCTATTACCACTATTGCTTGGCCACGGCCTAGCAATCGAGTTGGAATAAGTCGCTTGTCCCTTCGTGGATGAACTTCTGTCTGTTCTTGATTCCTTTAGAGTAGCGAAAAATACGTAGGCAGCCGTAATGAAATGCAGCATTGTCGGTACAGCACGTTGGCCCCTCATATCATCTAAGCTCGGTAGCTCGACGCAAGAGATGATTGTGGCCAAACTTGATAAGGATTAGTTGCATGCCAGTAAGCGGATGCTCATACTTCCTGTCAAGTTATAAAGAGAAAGTTATAGCCTATTTTGAGGCTAATTTAGCTCAAGAGGAGTCCATTTTGATGGGAAACGGCCCAAAGATCAAGATAAGTTGATCTTTAGATCCTCATGGTCACCAGAATTTAGCCAAATTCCATCGTTTAGGGCCTCAAAGGTCGTTCTTGCAATTTTAAGAAAGTTTTTGGTTTCCTTAATAAACCTTTTTGCAGAACAAGGGTAAGTTGGAAAGGTGTGGAAGCTAAGTTAGCTGCATCATGCTCCACAAGCATGCTTGCAAGGGAAAATGAGCTTGCATTTTCCTGGGGATGAGGCCCAGATCGTAGCTTCATCATAATGGCGCACCAGGGGAGTTACGTCCTGCGGGGAGACGAACCAAAGGAATAATTTTCCGGTCCGTCACAGTTGGTATCAGAGCAAGTTCCGAAAAATGAAGTTGGACAGTAGGCCAACTTTTGCGCGTGAAGTGTTTGTAACTGCAAAAATAGTTACTTTTGCGAATCGAGTTGAGGTTGTTCATGTAATGTGAGTTTTCCTGGCCTATGTGGCACCCTACTTACGAGTGGATATCTGGAAGACCATCTGGGACGGTGGGTAGACAATGAGACTGATCATCCCTACATGTTGGAAACTTGCCAACGGTGTGCGTTTTCAGGCCCGGCTAACATCCCACTTACGAGTGGCAACCTGGATGACCATGAGGGACGATGTGCAACTGGAAAACTGTTTCGCACAGTACTATGCTAAAATCTTGTCATGTCGATGACACCTTTCAACCTTGTGAACCTTATGGATTCTTGGGTGGTGGTATGTGACGCTATCTAGGATACCTTGTTGAGATATTCTATTGGCACTGTCCATTTGCGATACTTGGTATTGTTGTGGGAACTTTTGGATTCCTGGGCAGGTGATATGGGACATGTGCTCAGAGGGTCTAAATTGTTTTTCATGACAACTTGAAGTAACCCGTGATTTCTGAGCATCTAGCATGAGACTTTTCCTCAGAAAACCCAAACCGAAGATATAGTCCACAATAGTTTTTATTTTGAATTTCGAGGACGAAATTCTTTAAAGGGGTAAATTGTGTAACACCTCATGTTTTTAGAATGGCGCATGCTGAAATATGTGCCATGGCCTGAGATGAAGCTTCATCCAAATATTTTTTGCATAGTGAGATCCGTTCGGCAAAGGGCCAATGTTTTGTGCCCAGTAAGGAATATCGCGAGGGCATATTGGAAAAAGTCCAATGTTGCATCATCATAATGCATTAGGACAGTTGGGTAGGTGGCCTTGAGATTGCAAAGTAATCATTGCGCATTACTAAAGTTATTGGCCTAGAGCCAGTACCGCATAATCATTGTGCATCAGGCCAGAGAGGGCTGGCGAACGGGTGTTGCGCAATCATTGTACGCTATGATTTCAAAAGAACACAATGATTGCGAAGGTATGCAATGATTGTGACAGTACGTAATGATTGTGAATGAACACAATGATTGCGAAATAACGCAATCATATCGAAGGAACGCAATTACCTCGAAAGTACAAAATTATTGCGAAAGTACGCAATGATTTCGAAGTAACGCAATCATCTGGACGGAACGCAATCATCTCGAAAGAACGCAATGATTGCGAAGTAATGTAATCATTGCGCTGGAACGCAATCATTGTGAAGAAGTGCACAATCATTGCGCTCAATCATTGTGGATAAACAATAAAAGTGGGACTTGGAGAATGAATTTTAGTCTTCTTTCCATACTTGTAGAAATTCCATTAAGACATATATATGGAGAGGTGGTTGGTTGAAGGTGCATATGCGGACTATTCACCAAGTAAGCTTCATAGCTTAGCCGGAAGTGTATAAATGATGCCTAAGGCTCATTTATAGTTGCGTAGCCTTTCGAAGAGGGCATTTGATGCTTAGGCATCACTATGCCATGTCGCGGACCCGATGATGCATAATCATTGTGCATCATGACGGAACGACCTATACGGACTAGGCCATCACCACTATTGCTTTGCCATGGCCTAGCAATCGAGTTGGAATAAGTCGCTTGTCCCTTCGTGGATGAACTACGGTCTGTGCTTGATCCCTTTAGAGTAGGGAAGGATACGTATGCAGCCAATGAGTTACAGCATTTCCGGTCCATCACGTTGGCCGCTCATATCATCTAAGATCGGTAGCTCGACACAAGAGATGATTGTGGCCACACTTGATGATGCTTAGCTGCATGCCAGTAAGTGGATACTCGTACTTCCTATCAAGTTATAAAGAGAAATTTGTAGCCTATTTTGAGGCTAATTTAGCTCAAGAGGAGTCATTTTGATGGTAAACGGCCCAAAGATCAAGACATGTTGATCTATATATCTCCATGTCACCGAATTTTAGCCAAATTCCATCGTTTAGGGCCTCAAAAGGTCGTTCTTGCAATTTTAAGAAAGTTTTTGGTTTCCTTAATAAACCCTTTTGCAGAACAAGGGTAAGTTGGAAAGGTGTCGAAGCAAAGTTAGCTGCATCATGCTCCACGAGCATGCTTTCAAGGGATTATAAGCGTGAATTTTCCTGGGTATGAGGGCCGGATCGTAGCTTCATCATCATGGCGCACCGGGGGAGTTACTACCTGCGGGGAGACGTGCCAAAGGCTTAATTTTCCGGTCCATCATAATGACTATCCATGGAGAGAAAGCCTTCTTGTTTAAATTTTCTCTAGAAGAAAATAGAGGTAGGGTTTTAGAAATTGGATCTCTCCATATTTCCAGTAAGTTGTTTCTTATTCACCCTTAGTCGTTGTTTGTACCCAAAATTACTTTTAGGCACTAAACACGATGATTATTTGATGATGATGATGATACAAAATTAGGGCTATGAAACAAATTGAAGATAAATAAAGAGACACAAGAATTTAACGTGGTTCGTCAAGTTGTGCCCACATCCACGGAGGAATCCCATAGGGAGATATAGTATTCATATGAGGTTTACAATAATTGTGGTTAGTTAACTATTTATAGGTGAAAATAGCTTCTGCCGATTTCGGTAAATTCGGTAGGTGAGTGAGAAACTGGTTTAAAACCTAAACAAATGTGCTGCACATTGAGCACTTTTAGGTTCGAGAGATCAATCCTTACAAGTCCGGCCTAAACCAAGAAATGGTCGTTCCAGACTTGCTTTGGTCACAAAGAGGAGGAGAATGGGTTGGTTTTTGGGATGGAAGCAAGGAGAGTGTGAGACCAGAATAGTTTATTCTGGAAGAGCAATTAGGTTTCTACAACTTGTTTTCATAAAAGTACCAGATCTCACGAGGGGAGCTAGCAGGTAAGTATTCTGAGTGTTCTCTTGTCCGAATGAACTTGTGTCCTCAAATGGAAATAGGTGAGACCTATTTATACAAGTTGTAATAGAAACGTACTTTGGACTCATTAAGGAGTGAGGAGTAAATGGGAGGAGGTGGTAACCGTATGCATGGACTTGATGTCCCATAAAGTGGCTAACGCATGAAATTAATTTTCATGAAACTGTTAACGATATGGAATTGATGTCCATAAAGTTTGTTAAATCACGGCTTTATGTCCCATGAACGTTTCCAACATAACTCCGATATTTACTAGGCGCCTCACCCTTATGACACTTCCTTATAAGGGGCATAGTGTACGCCGCACGCTGTAGACCACCAAACCAATACCTAAAGAGAACCCCCTATTTGTGTTGATGTCTCGAATGTTTTTTAGAAAACATGTAAAACGTTGTTGTGGCTTGGCATGTCAAGCTTGGGGAACTTTCTATCCAGGTGACCTTCGACGGTCGAGATATTGCATCTTGAGAGGAGGGGCAACCGTTGATCTTTGCACGCCTTTGTTTTGGTAGCCGTGTAGTGAGTTCCAACAGGGTGGCATGGCTAGGGTGTGTTTAGAATTGGCGTGAGGAGCCAAGGGTTTTCCATGGGCGCATGGAGTGACTACCCTGGACTAGGTGAGCGACCAAGCTATGGTTTCAGGTTTAAGGTCGTGAGGGGAGTTTAGACATCCCGGATTTGCTCCTGGGATTGAAGGGCAACCGTCGATGCTCGCCTGGCTTCAATTTGGTAGCCGCATGGGGAAGACCAGTATGGTGGCTCGGCATGAGGGGCCATGGCGAGGCATGGTGCTGCATGAGGGGCCATGGCGAGGCTAGCTTGGCTAGGTACGTGACCAAGCTAGGGCTAAAGTCATGAGGAGACTTTGTACAACCAGGATTTGATCCTAAATTGAAGGGAAACCATTGATGGGCGCCTGACGTCAACTTGGTAGCCGCATAGGGAAGGCCACTATGGTGGCATAGCATGAGGGGCCATGGAGAGGCATGGCGCAGCTAGCTTGTCTAGGTACGTGACCAAGCTAGGGCTAAAGTCATGAGGAGACTTTATACGGCCAAGATTTCCTCCTAGTATTGAAAGGCAACCGTTGATGGGCGCCTGGATTTAATTTGGTATCCGCATAGGGAAAGCCAGTATGGTTGCGTGACATGAGGGCCATGGCGAGGCATGTCGCAGCTAGATTGGCTTGGTACATGACCAAGCTAGTGCTAAAGTCATGAGGATACTTTATATGGATAAGATTTTCTCCTAGGATTGAAAGGAAACCGTTGATGGGCGCCTGGCTTCAATTTGGTAGCCGCATGGGGAAGGCTAGTATGGTGGCGCGGCATGAGGGCCATGGCGAGGCATGGCGCATCTATCTTGGATAGGTATGTGACCAATCTAGGGCTAAAGTCATGAGAAGACTTTATATGGACAGGATTTTCTCCTAGGATTGAAGGGAAACCGTTGATGGGCGCCTGGCTTCAATTTGGTAGCCGCATGGGGAAGGCCAGTATGGTGGCGCGGCATGAGGGGCCATGGCGAGGCATGACGCATCTAGGTATGTGACCAAGATAGGGCTAAAGTCATGAGTATACTTTATACGGCCAGGATTTTCTCCTGGGATTTAAGGGCAACCGTTTATGGGCGCCTGGCTTCAATTCGGTTTAGAAACCCTCATTGGTTCCCTTCCCTAGAACCGCTACATAATTCTAGTACGAACTCGGATTTTGATGGTCCGCCCCTCAAATCAACCAAATAAGTATTTCCTATCTCCTCACGTGAGGATATATAGGTTTTGAACTCGTTCGGGAGGGAAAAATAGCCCGAAAGAAAAACTCAGGAAGATCTCATGAGGGAGGGCCAAGCTATCATGGCATGCCTTGGCATATCTAGGTTATCATTGCATGCTTTGGCATGGTTTGGAATATGGGGACAAAAGTTCTCCATGGGTGCATGGCATGTCTAGGGACAAGGTATGGCGCGACTAGCTCGGGATAGGTGTGGCTGGCATGATTTTCCATTGGCAGACGAGACGTGGCTAGCATGGCTAGGGCCATGGCGTGGTGCGATTGGCATGGTGCAATTGGAATGGCGCGGCTAGCTTGGGCTAGGCATGGCTGGCATGATTTTGTTTTGGCACGCGGGGTGCGGCTAGCATGGTTGGCATGCTTTGACGCGGTAGGGTGTGGATGGCATGATTTTCCATTGGCACACGAGATGCGGCTAGCATAGCTAGGGCCATGGAACGGTGTGATTGGCATGGTGCGGCTATCTTGGGCTAGGCGTGGCTATCATGATTTTCCATTGGCACACGGGGTGCGGCTAGCATGGTTGGCATGCTTTGGCGTAGTAAGGTGTGGCTGGCATGATTTTCCATTGGCACACAAGATACGGCTAGCATAGCTAGGGCCATGGCATGGTGCAATTTGCATGGCACGTCTAGCTTTGGCTAGGCGTGGCTGGAATGATTTTCCATTAGCACACGGAGTACGGCTAGCATGGTTGGCATGCTTTGGCGCGGTAAGGTGTGGCTGGCATGATTTTCCATTAGCACACGAGATGCGGTTAGCATAACTAGGGATATGGCACGGTGCGATTGGCATGGCGCGACTAGCTTGGGCTAGTCGTGGTTGGAATGATTTGACATTTGCACGCGGGGTGCGGCTAGCATGGTTGGCATGCTTTGGCATGGTAAGGTGTGGCTGGCATGATTTTTAATTGGCACACGAGATGAGCTAGCATAGCTAGGGCCATGGCACGGTGCGATTGGCATGGCGCGGCTAGCTTGGGCTAGGCGTGGCTGGCATGATTTTCCATTGGCACGCGGGGTATAGCTAGCATGGTCGGCATGCTTTGGCGCGGTAGGGTATGGCTGGCATGATTTTCCATTTGGCACACGAGATGCGGCTAGCATTGCTAGGGCCATGGCGCGGCTAGCTTGGGCTAGGCGTGGCTGGCATGATTTTCCATTTGCATGAGGGGGGTTAGTGTTCGGTTTGTCGTAACCCTGATTTGAAAAAATATACCCTGATAATTATTAGGGACATTTTTTTTTTTGCTTAATCACATTTTTCATTAAAAATAGAGACTAAAAGTCCAGCTCAAATTACAGGACAAACAAAACTGCAGGGAGAAAACAAAAGAAACAAAAGAAAAAACTAAAAGCCCAGCCCAAAAGGAAACCCAACTACTGCACCCTAAGAAATTACCAGCCACTCAGAAGTTTAGCTTGCAGCTCTCATATGTTGAAAAATTGAATCACATTGCTGTCATAATTGTTGCTCCTTCTAGCTCCATTCACCCTATACTTCCCTTCATGAACTGTCTGCCAAACCTTACTCTTGAAGCATATTATATTAGGTTTCTTCTCATCAAACAATTTTGCATTTCTCTGGAACCACAAGTCCCTCATTGTGGCACAAGCTGCTATCATCCATAACTGATGAACAAGAGGACTTTTACCTTTGGGAGCATTACAGAAATCCTCAAAGGAACTAGGTCTGCCAAAACTCATAACCTCTACGCCTCATTATTTCATCATCAACATAAACTCCCTACATCAATTTCCAAACATTACAAGAAATTCTAGGATGAATGAAAGATTGACAAACATTCTTAGTCCAAGAAAAGTTAACACCTTTATCTCTTATTTTCTCCACTGCTTCAGCTATTGAAAACCTTCCATCTTTACCTGCTATACACACTCTCTGATCAGTACCACCATTTATAACTGGTAAACAAGCAGGTAAAATGAATTGCTGTAGCTCAGTAGGAATCCTCCAACTCCCTGCATAAATCAATTCTTGTACTTTCATACCAATTCTTTCCATAACAAATTTTGTGTAACCCATTGTAATTATTAATGGAACATCACCATACCAAACATCAAACCACACAGAAATTGAAACACCATCACCCACATTCCACCTTATATCTTCTTGTAAAACATTCCAAGCCCACTTTAAACCATTCCATACAGAAGATTGCTTCCAGCAAGTACTCCATTTCCCATACTTATTTTGAAATTTGGCAGCAAAGAATAAGGCCCATTCTTGATCAGAGTTAAGAATCTTCCATAACATCTTCATCAACAATGATCTATTTATCACTTCTAACCTTTTAATACCAAGACCCCCTTCTTCATAAGGTTTACATACTCTCTTCCATGATATTGTTTTAAATTTCCTCTTCTCTCCATCACCAGTCCACAAAAAATTCCTAATAAGTTTTTCACAAACTTTAAGGATTGAAGCAGGCCACTTGTAAACTGACATATTATAGATAGGTATACTACTTAAAACTGCTTTAACAAGTATCAATCTTTCTTGAAAAGAGAGCATATTACCTTTCCATAAAGCCAATTTCCCCTAAAGAATCTCAAAAATAGGCCACACCATTGCTGAAGTTATCCTTCCTGGAGCAAGAAACACTCCCAGATACTTATATGGAAATTTAGCAACTTTCATATTAACAAGTTCACTAATCATTTGTTTCCTATGTGGTGTAGTACCATCAACAAACAACTTACTTTTAAGCTTATTGATTACTTGGCCAGAACTAGTCTGATAACAATCTAGAAGCTTCATCAAATTTATAATACTCTTTTTCCCTCCATTACTGAAAATAAAAACATCATCTGCAAAAAAAAGGTGAGTTGGATGAATACCCTTTTTAGTTACCATTGGTTGTAGTTTACCCTGCTCCACTAATGCTGAGATATTCCTTCTTAATACATCCTCCATTAGCACAAAAAGAATTCGAGATAATGGGTCCCCCTGCCTTATCCCCCTCTCAACCTGAAAAAAACCACAAGGTCCTCCATTGACTATTACTGAAATTATTGCTGATTTAAATAGAATAATCAACCATTCATACCAATCTGAGGAAAATCCATATTTCTTTAACACTTTGATTAGGAACTCCCAGCTCACTGTATCATAGGCTTAGGAAATATCAAGCTTAATGCCCACATTCCCTCCCCTTCTTTTGAACTTCATTTCATTCACAAGCTCAGATGCTAACATTACTTGCTCATGAATACTTCTACCATGCACATAAGCAGCTTGATGAGGAGATATCAACTTCTTCATTAACTCACCCATTCTACTAGTGATTAGCTTAGTAAAAAATTTAAAAACCACATTACTTAAACCAATTGGTCTAAAATGATTTGCAGTCTTTGCACCTTGAGTTTTAGGCAGTAAAACCAAGAAACTTGAATTCATTCCTTTGGGTATAAATTTCCTCCTCCAACAGAATTGAATAGCATCAACTAAGTCAGTTTTAATTATCTCCGAACAACTTCTGTCAAATATGCCTGAAAAACCATCTGGTCCAGGAGCACTATCTGGATCCATTTCAAACACAATCTTCTTAATCTCTTCTTCATCAGGAATAGCATCCAATTTAACCTGCTCTTCCTCATTAATTATTTTTGGTATCACTTCTAACAAAGTTTCATCAACATTCACAGGTTGATATTCAAATTTTTTCTGAAAATAGTTAACCAAAAAATCTGCAATTTGAGTTTGACCAGCAATCACATTCCCTTCATTGTCTTCTAACTCACAAATCATGTTTGGGGCCTTTCTAATCTTCATATTAGTGTGAAAGAAACTTGTATTAGCTCCCCCTTCTTTAATCCATTTGACTCTGGATTTTTTCCTTAATAAAGTGTTGTGTTGAGCTTCTTTGTTTTCCATCTTCTTACCAAATGTTAAGCCATATCACTGAAGAGAAGTGACTTTGTTTTCCATCTTCTTCATCCATTTGACTCCGGGCTTTTTTCCTTAGTACCAATGTCTTAATTTTGTGATGATGAGTTATTGAATGCTTTCCTTATTTGCATAACTTGATCATATGAAGAGAAATAATATATCTTGAAGACTTAACTTAGTATTCCCTTTCCCCTTATTATTGATCTTCAGGTGATCAATTGTTGTTGTAAGTATTAAAATATCTTCCTCAGTTTAAGTTGCGAAGTTTTTGGTTGTTGCGAAGTAAATAAGAAATCTCCCCCTTGAAGTATAAGAAGTATGAAACCTCCTTGAAAAATTATGAAACATCCTTGAAGAAGTATAAGAATTATGAAACATCCTTGAAGAAGTATAAGAAGTAATCAATCCTTGAAGAATTATAAGAAGTATTCAATCCTTGAATAAGTATAAGAAGTATTCAATCCTTGAAGAAGTATAAGAAGTAATCAATCCTTGAAGAAGTATAAGAAGTAATCAATCCTTGAAGAAGTATTCAGTCCTAGTAAAATTTAATGAGTATGAAATATCCGTCTTTGATTGCAAATAAAATTGCCTTTTTTGGTATGAGTATAAGAAGTATTCTTGTTGAAAATATAAAGAATCTCCAATGATATTGACTTTATTAGTTTATGTGGTCTTATCATGCCTTCCTAAGTAAAGGTCTTACTTTGCCACCTCTTTTGCGATAAAGTCGCAGGACGTTGGTGCATTCGCATGCCTCAACCCCTTGACTTTATCTTAACAATATTTTTGTGTTTGCGATAATATGACAAGTCTGAATATACTTGTGAATATACAACCTTGTGAAATTATCGTCTTGCGATGAAATTGCAGGACGTTATCACACTTTCATGTAATAATCCATTGATCTCATATTAACTTCTTTGTATTTAATTCTGCGAGTATATTTATATTTTTTTTTTTACTCGCAGAAATACGATTGTTGCACAAATATGTCAAGACTTTATGTTTTTGCGAACAAAAATCCTCGTGACATTTGCGTCTTATAGCACGTATCAGCTCCCTAATGGAGGGTTTTGCCCTTTATCTTCCCCTTGGTTGCCCCTTCAAGGAAGCGTACATCGACCATACAAGGTTAGCTCTTCCCATCCGGTTTTTCCAACAACCAGCTTTTGTTCGCAACCTTTTATCCTTTTTGCCTATAGGGCTTATAGTTACGAGGTTGCACCCTATGGGGTATCTTTGGGCCAAGTGCTTCATTTGCCAAGACTTGTCAAGAATAGCAGATGTGCTTCAAACCCATCCAGCACTCTTGACTCAACCGTGTACCTCGGCGCCTTGATCGTTTTCTGCACTTCTTTAGAAATACAGTATGCCTTAGTCGCCCAACCTAAATCATGTTACATCGCAAGATTAGGTTGAGAATCCAAGGTGTCTTACCCATATAGGTACCCCACTTTTGGGTTATGTACCCCGTAATGTCCATGTACTCAGGTTCCGTGGTGGTGTTCCGTTTCCCCTGAGCCATGCTTATAGGTACCCCCTTAAATGACGCACTTTAGGACTTTGCCTCTTGCGAAATGTTGCTTCGCGAACTAGGGTGTACGCCACAAAGGTTTGCCTGTGTAAAATTTCTGCGGCTTTCTTATTTTTTTGAAAGCTGATCACAGTTTGCGTCTTTATTTTATGAAAGCTAATCGCAAATAAATTTTTGCGTCTTTCTTTAATGAAAGCTGACCGCAATAAATAGTTTTTATTCGTAAAAACTCATCGCGAATATTTCATGTTACGAAATACCTCATTTCATTTTCTTGTTTTTCAAAATACATTTTGTTATATGTTTCGAACAAATATGTTGATAACCTTTTTGTTTCATTACCTTTTTTATTCATTCTCTTTTCTTCGCAAACCATATCCCTATTATATCATCGTGAATTTCTTGTATGCTTAACATTGTAACTTTATTCCTTCATGCCTTAGTCCTCAGCCATTAAATTTTCGCTTCTTTGCGTAGCCTTTGCTCTTTTTCTCCAACTTTCCTTTTCAACAGCTTTTTCTTCGCAAACTTCTACTTCTGTATCGTAACATTTCTTCCATTCTGCCCAATCACCCTTGATAACTCCAATACCCTTTGGATGAGGAAATTTGATGCATTGATGAAGAGTTGAAGCTACACCTAGAATCCCATGAAGCCAAGGTCTCCCTATCAAAGCATTGTATGGTGATTCGATATCAACAACACAAAATAGAATTTCAGTTCGCATTCGACTTAAGGGAATTTGCATGCTTACTTCTCCTTTAGGTTTATTAGCATTTCCATTAAAGCCATAAATCCTATAGGTAAAAGGTATTAGATCTGTGTCTTTTCCCCCCATGGTTTTGTAAGCAGGATAGAAGAGAATATTGACAGAACTTCCCGTATCAATTAAGATTCTATTAAGACCAAATGATTCTTCATCTGTATCATCTTCGCTTTCTCCCATATTCAGACAAATTTCTAATCTCACTACCAATGGATTATCATGTGTTTCTCAACCTTCCGGAATTTCTGTGGCTCCAAAAGAAATTTCACACTTTTACTAATCTTCGAGTCGTGAAATTTTTGCGATGTTCATTATTTCCCTTCCTTCACGTATACCCTGCTTAACACATTATCATGAAAATCTTCTATGGTTTTATATGAGTGAACAATAGAATTGCAGAAAACATTCCTTGATTTTTTTCCCACTTCTATGTGTAAGGTTTCCTTTCCCTTTTCCTGTATTGTGTTCAACATGCGAGTTATCATTGGAGCCTGTGGTAATTGTTGCGACTGTGCTTGCTTGAGTAAAAAGTGGTCCAGTTTTCCTTGATCGATCATTCGCAAGATAATGCTTTTGATATTATTGCAGTTATTTGTAGAATGTCCCTGAAAGTGATGGTACAAGCAAAATTCATGACTTCTTGGACCCATTGATGGTTCTTTTCCCATATTCCATGGCGTTGGTATATTCTCCATCAAGATGATTGCTTGCCATATCTTTTCTACACTTGTATTCAAAGGTGGCATCTTTATTTCTTCTCTTATCATTCTTTGACCTCCCTGACCATTGTTATAGTTTTGTCTATGATTCCCTTATCCAAAATAGTTTGCCTTTGTCCTCCATAATTTTCCTATTGCTGATCCAATCTTGGGATTTGGTTATTTCCTCCTCGGCTATAGAAATTCCTTTCTCTATCATACTCTTCTTGATCCTTGCTACTCATTGCTACCATTTTTGATTGACCATTGTCAATTTTCTTCTCTTATGACCTCTGCGAAGACGTTTGCGAGGGTGTCTGCGAGGTACCTGCTACAACATTGACTATTTTAGGAAGTAAGTTTGCTCCTGTATCTTGATTGTTGGTGTTTGTCACTGGATATGACTCCATATTGTTTTTCTTTTCCTCTAATGTAATGTACTCCTCTTGCAATTCTCGCAAATCTATCATCATAATGGAATTCTTTCTTCTGAAGATTTGAACATATAATTGTTTAGTTGCGAACATCGCATTTACGAAAAACAAAATCAGGTACCTCTCATCCACATGTCCTGCCATATCACTGCACATAGTTTTCCATCTTCTTACCAAATGTTTCAAACTTTCGCAAATTCTTTGTTTTAAACCAAACACATCTTCAATACCGAGTCGCGAGGAATGATTTGTGATATATGCTCCTAAGAAAGTTGCTTGTAGATGATTAAATGATGTAATAGTGTTCTTTGGAAGTCCTTCAAACCATTTTAGATCTTCTCCTGTTAAGCTTGATGCGAAAAACTTGCATAACACAACATCATGATTCTCCCATTGTAACATGCATCTTATATACGCTTTAATGTGTTGTATAGCACATGAAGTCCCATCAAAGATGCTGGTTAATGTAGGAAGATTTCATTTTGTTGGAATCCCTCCTAATTGTACTTCTCTAGAGAAAGGAGTCCTCACAGCTTCTTCTATTGCTTCATCTAATTGCCTTCTATCTCCTCCTCTTCTACTGTTTATTATTCCTCTCATTTCCGCAAATTCTCGAAAGATCCGTTCATTTGCCTCAGAATTCTCATCCATTGGTCTCTTCAACGCAGCCTCTCTTCTTCTACGTTCTTGCATTTCTTCACTTGCGATCCTTCGCATTCTATCATACTCTTTATTAATGTTTCCATTTGCACAATTTTGCAAATATCTTCTTTCCAGATTGTCACAATTGTTTTGTTGTAGAGCATCTTGAAATTCTTGTTCTTCCATTTCTATTCTCCTCATCCTTCTCATGTGAATATCAGGAATTTCTTCTTCTTCATTTCTCCTCCTTCTGCAATTTACCTCTCTATGATTTGCCTAAATTCTGTTTTGAAGATTTGGTTCATTCCTTACTATTTCTGTTCGTTGATTTCCAACTCTCCTCTGAATTCTACCATACTCAAGATCTTGATCGTTGTGAGCCTGTTCATGTATTCTTACTCCATCCTCGTAATTTTTTTGATGCATTGCTTGTTTCCTCTTAATTTCTTCCACAAGTTGCTACTCCTCCTCTCGATTTTCTTCATCATTTTGGTTATTTTCCCTTGGAAATGGTTCTGTTCATAAATTTTCCACGTTTTGTTCGTTGTTCGGTACTCAAATGAAGCGATTCTCTCGATTTATTTCAACCAGATTCTGTGCTTGTCCTTGCATAGTACTTTCACTATTGATTGTTGGAGAATTTCGTTATTTTCTCTCTGGTCTAACACTTGATCTCGCAGCACTTTGAGATCTCCTCCTTTGTAACATCTCATTCTCCCTCCTCAATTCTTGATTCTGTCTTGTTAGATTTGCACGTTCTTCAGCTTCAAACCTTCGTTCTTCCTGAATTTCTTGTCTCAATGTTTCTAATGCCTCCATTTCTCTTTCATGAATTGCTCCTCCCATCAATCTCCCATTTTCTCTGATTTGCGGTTCTCTATATGCTTCTACTGGTGTATCAATTCTCTAAGTGTGTACACTCACTCGATCTTGATCTATTTCTATTTCTTGTGTTACTGTTTGTTGAGTTTGATTTCTTCGATTGCTCCTTCCCATGATAGGTTCTCCTGTTACATTTGCTTCTCCACCTGTGAGTCTTACACTTCTTCTTACTGCAGTCAATGGTTCTGAAATATTTCTTCTTCTAGCCATTTCTCTGACGCATAATTCTTTAATTATTTCTTCAAGCTTTCCCTGTTTCTAGCGCCAATTATGTAGTTGCAGGAAATCCTACAACTACACCCTCAGTAGAATTTTTAAAACTTTAAGAAGCTCTTGATGAAAAATGACAATGTTGATTAATATTCTCAACTGATTACAAAGAAAAATGTTAATGGAGATTAGAACAGTTACTATTTATAGTGAAATCTGTACAACTGTATATAGCTTGCGAAGTATCGTGACCTCTATTCGTAAGTTTATTCTATATTCGCAATCTCTTCACATTTTTCCCGTGTTTCTTATATCATCGCATTTTCTTATGACACTTTCCTCCTGCCTTTGTTTCTACAATCGTAACTCAATATCTTGCGATATTCTGTCCCTACAAATTTTATCTTGGATCCAATTTATATCACTCTCACTTATTAGCTTTTGAAACTGAACTGTGATTTCTGGAACTTCCATTATTTCTTCATTTTCAAGAGGGCTGAATTTGATTCTATGATTAACACATTCTCCAATTGATTTTGCAACTTGTACTGTTTCTTGAATAGTTTTTACTATTGAGTCCTTAGCATCTAAAGGATCACAAATGTAAAAGGGCTCAGAAGTGTACTTTGTTTTTGGAGTAGTATTCTAGTTTCCTTTTGGAGTCTGAAATTGAGTAACATTGAGCACTTGTTCTTGATTAACTGCTTGAGTCTCAACCTATTTTTGCTTCACAAATTTACACTCAGAGGTTACATGCCCTACTATTTTACAATGAGAACAAAACTTTGGACAATCTGGAATCGATATATCCTGTAAGAAACCTCCATATTTAGTACCAATCCATACTTTACTAGGAATATAATGAGCAAAATCAATTTCCACCAAGACATTAGCATAATATCCAACCTCACAATTTTTAGTAGCATTATCAATCTTAATTGGTGTTCCAATTTCCTGACAGATCTTGAATAATATTTTCTCACTCAAAAATTCCAGACCCAAACCTGGAAAATGAACCCACACCATTGATTTTGAACTTCTTTGACTTGCTGGTCTAAAATTAGAACTCCATTTCCTAATCTGAAGAACTTGATTTAAGACCTCCCACCTCTGAGATTGAATATACAAATTATCCTGAGCATTATCTAACTTGATTGTAAAAAACCCTTTTCCTAAAGGAATCATTTTACACCCACCCACTAGTTTCCATTGTTTTCTTAAAATTGCTGAAGCTTCAATGAACTTCGGTTTCTGTAAATCAAGCCTCCCAATCAACGAAAATCTCCAAGGATTCAAGCTTTCCTCAAACAAATCATCAGGTAACTCCATTAACGAAAATTTCCATTAAGATCACTTCAATTAATGTTCTTCAATCATTGTTAATCAAAAACTAGAATAAAAAAAAAATAGCACCTGAATCACCAAACCCGAAGCAATCAGTGAAGAAGAAAATCTGAAAAAAATTCGCCGAGTCGCGTAACGATTCGCAGAGCTCCGATTCACGATTCCCTTTTCTACTCTCTCATTAGGGACATATTCATAGATTTTATTAATGCGCTTAGTAAATGCTTGTTTTAAATGTCTGCTAGGGTTTAGCATTTTACGATTTTAACCCTAAACTAAAGACCACCATAAACATTAAGTCCCCTTCTTAGTTCGGAACAGGTGCCTTGTTGTGGGGTAAGCATATGATGGTGACAGACAACGTAAATCATTGCAAAGATGGTCAGGAGGATCCGACTAACCTTTTAATTGGTAGAGCGAGTTTTATTTTTCCATTTTGGTAGTCCGGCGCAAATTGTACTTGGAATGCAGACCGCAGAGTGATGGGATGAAAGTTACCAGCTTGGTATAGTCGTATCTGTCCACGGAAAAGGGGGCACGGTCCTTGAGGGCGGAACAGGTGGATGGCTTGGACCGAAAGGGCCGAGAGGTGGTATGACCCTGACCGCAGCAATGGCATGGTGGAGCATACAGCTTGGCATAGTGTGGTCTTGTCAAGCCGAGACGTACACGGATGGCTAGATGTGGTGGGGCCGCGGAAAATGGAGCGGACGGCCTGGCTGGGGCTGTGGTAATGGAGCGGACGGCCTGGATAGGGCCGTGGAAAGGTGAGGCATACATGGACAGCTAGGCGTGGTGGGGTGACGTATGCATATGAGGCTCGACACGGTTATGATTTGTCTCTGCTGCCTGATTTCTTCTTGTTCTATTCCCATGGGGAATTCTTTCCTTTTTTTTTTCTTCAAATACTAAAGTACCGAACCATCCTATTTAGCTTGGCTTTCATTGGGGTTTTTGATGAGGCGTTTCGTTTGAGACAATAGGAGATTTATCTGACCTTTTTCGAGATGTAAGTAGAATCCGCAATCTCTGTATCCGATAACTTTGCATAAATCCCAATATGACTAGGTGTCTTCGGGGCTAGGCTTTGGAACGCGAGGCGGAGCTTCTAGCATGGACTTGGCATGAAGGGGACCCATCAGCACTGACGGGCGTGGAACAGGTGTGGGACGCTCTGTAAAGCACTTGGGAAGGCATGACGCTGGTAAGGGAAATGCCTTGGAAGGGAAGCGCTTGAAAGGGTAGTGCTTGCGGTTTAGGGTTTGACATGCCTAAACCCTAATTAGCGCCCTTTACTAGAATCGCTATAGAATCCCAGTACGAGCTCAGATTTTGATGGTCCACCCATTCAACGGACACGAAACAGAATTCTGTATCTCCCAACGCGGGAATATTTTGGTTTCGAGCTCGTTTAGGAGCGGAAAACGGCCCGACAGTGAAAATCAGGAAGAAATCAGGAGGGATGTTGCTGGTCCAGGGTAGCATAGTCGCGCGCCAGTCACCCACTGCTGTTGTTTTGTTTCTCGTCCGGATCCATGTTTTCTTCTGTAGTGCCTATTCAATGGATTCAAAGAAATTTACCAAAACTCCGCTGTATTCCTGGGACGGATGGATGCGGTTGCGTTGTCGGTCCATCCTTGAATTTAGGTTGTTGAGTTCCTGGACCTTCTGATCGTGATGACAGTATTACATGGATGCTTGTATAGTCAAAATCTCCCGGAGCCACTGGATGGAATAGATGAGTTGGGAGATGTTTCGTTGCCGTCGTGCTACTATCAAGTCTTCAAGGACTTCGTTTCCAATAGACATCCTTTGAACCATCTTCTGAATCTTGGACTATCGTATGGAATGGGGTGCGGCGAGCAGTCTCCAGTTATATTTCTGTTAGATCCGATTGCGCGGCCGAATATGTGAATGTATCTCTGTGGCGTGCTTTTGGAGTCTTCGATGCACATGAACGGCTTCGTGTTGAGAAATTATTTCATTACATCTTCTTGAATCCATGTCCATGGGATTTGACACAAGCTTATTGTACTCTTCTTGGATCCCCCTGCTTCTTCAAGAAGATGTTTCAGCCGTGTCTCTGGGTTATCTCATTAATCTTTGGTGGTCGTCGGGATTGACTGTGATGAGCAGTCTCCAGTTATATTTCTGTTAGATCCGATGGCGCGGCCGAATATGTGAATATATCTCTGTGGCGTGCTTTTGGAGTCTTCGATGCACATGAACGGCTTCGTGTTGAGAAATTCTTTCATTACATCTTCTTGAATCCATGTCCATGGGATTTGACACAAGCTTATTGTACTCTTCTTGGTTCCCCCTGCTTGTTCAAGAAGATGTTTCAGCCATGTCTCTGGGTTATCTCATTAATCTTTGGTGGTCGTCGGGATTGACTGTGATGAGCATTCCCCAGTCGTGTTTTTCTTTAGTTTCCGAAGTCTTTTTTTTTTTTTTTTTGAGAAGGCTTGGGATCCACCGCAGCCTTGTAAAGTGTTGAATGCATTTTCTAGACAGGGAGGTGATATTCTTGCGCTGCACCCTTAAAGACCAGGTGACCTCGTTATGCCTTTTGGTTGACTGTGTCTTCCGAGCTTTGACAGTGAAGGGAATCCGTGTATACCTCAGTCCTCAATTATGGTTTACATGTTTCCATCTTTGTAGTAATTGCTGCTACGGTGAAGCTCTAGCTGGTATCAACGAATGAGCGATGACAGTTCTTGGTAGGAGATGTAATCAGGAGAGACTACATTGTCGCGGTAACAAAGTAATTTGGCTAGAATTGTATGGGTATCCACGGAAGTAAAAGGATTGGCTGGATGCGTAGGCGAGCAAAACTGTCCATGGTCACGAGTTTTGGCGGGATGGGCCAAAGGGTGGCCATGACTACGAAGAATGAATGGATGCGATCATGATCCTTGACATGGGGAGTATGGCGGCACGACCCTTTGCAGGAAGGAGTGGTGCTGAAGCGAACGTTGAAGCGGATCGCTGCTGGAGAATGTTGAAGTGGAGCCACTTCTAGAGAGAATATTGAAACAAAGACTTGATGGTTGCCATGTTGAAGTCGGAGGCTACGTCACGTTATGTCAAAATCAACATCCCTCAAATGTATAGAGGTTAGGAGTCCCCTGTTTCATCTATTGATCGTGCTTTCCAGGAGAGGTTGGGGTTTGGGAACGACTTCCATGGCTGGAAACGGTTGTTTTCCCTGATGCAGTGCGGTTGAGGGATGAAAATATGTCTTGACGTTATGCCTTGGAGAAATATAGAATTTCACATAACTGTTTCATCATGGACTGTACGACTTTGTGGGCCAAGTTCCCATCGTGCAGGTCCTGACGAGAAGAGGGTCTCTGTGAACTCAGGAGGGTTGATGATTTCCTTTGCTTTCGATTTTGGAGAAGTCTTTCCTGATCTTTATGTGTGATGAAATTGGATTGCTTATCCCCTTCTACTGGGCTTTTAAGAGCAATGCGAGCCTCTTCATATATAAACGCAAGTCCTGATGAAGTATCTTTTGTCTTTTCGTCAAATCAATAGTGCTAAAAGAAGGTCGGATTCTTACGGCTCTTCCAGTATCTTTCCCTGATGGTGGAATAGCTCCTCGGGTGACGGTTGGAGCTGTCATGCTTGAAGAAACGTTGGGGAGGTGAAAATGGCTCCGATTTTGGTGATTATAAGTGTATTGTTCACGGAGTGCTGGAGCCATGACGCTGATTTGGCTGGTTGCGGAGTGGAGAGGATGGCGCTGGAAGGGCGCAAGATGTTATCGCTGGCATGCATGTCAGGTAAATATGCCTGGTTAGCACGTCTAGTAGGCTTGTCTGGTAGGCGCGTCTGGTAAGCTCGTCTGATGAGCTTGTCTGGTAAGCTCGTTTGGTAAGCTTGTCTTGTAGGTGCGTCTGGTAAGATCGTCTGGGAAGTGCCTCTGGTAAGCGCTATATCGGCTTGGAATGAGTGCTGGCTAGGCATGAACATTGGCTAGTGTTGCGGTGCTGCAAGTGACGCATAATGATGACGCCTTACAGAGTTGCAGGCCAAGTCACTGTGCATCCGTAATGACGCATTGCGAAACCATAATAGCGGTATACTGTATAGACTGTCAAGTGTCAAGAATGGCATAACCCTACAGGGATAATGAAGTGCATGAGTGGCGCTACATTATAAATACATTTGGCTAAGGAATGAATCTTATTGGCCGACACAATAAGGCTTCATTGAGGAAAGGCAAGACATGGCCAAAGTTGACAGATGCAACATGCGATGTTGGCGTCGATGCATATCCATGGAATTGAGTTATCCCAAACTCTAGGATGATGCAAGAAGAGTGGAATAGACTAATAGTTATTCTATGCATTGGTTCATGGCATGGCCAAAGTCTGAACAGTGCAAACAAGTTGGTAATGCAAGAGTTGCATTCCTATTGTCAAGCTAATTGGAGAAGTGAAGCATAGATGACGCACGAGTAACTAGAGTGAGCTTAAGGAGTTGTCCTCGATGATGGAAGCTTAAGAATTTTCCGTTCATGAGTTTAGAGTAATAAACATGCAGGGAAAAGAGGGTTGAACGTTGGATCAAGGCAGAATCCAGTATGGCACAACAAGTGGCGCAATACGGATCAAGTGACGGTTACGAGTTGGTTACGAGCTTCACAAGCATGCCAATGAAGTGAGACAAGATAGAACGGTTGTAAAGTGAGTTTATAACCATGTGGAAGGTTCATAACTACCAAGAACAGATGTGGCATCTGTTGGCTTGACAACACAAAAGGTGGCGGTTGAAAAGCAAGATGGCGGTTATAGAAACTACCCGATGGGACACATGGATGTTCCATGCATGTGCAAGTGTTGTGCACAGTTTTGGCCATTATAACCACTGTATAAATAGTCCTATGGAGTAGGAAAATCAGTAGGCTACATAGGAGAGAGTTAGTCTCATGTTTGGGAGAGTTAGGCATTCACCAAGAGGGTGAATGGCCTGTTTTTGGTCCATGTAATGGATGAGTTTTGTAATCTTCCTTTGATACAACAAAATGGGTTAATTGTGTCATGTCTTTGTGTTCATTATGTTGCTGATGTTGTGTGAGAAGTGTTCAAGTGCATGGCATAACCTCTTATGCTTATGGGGGCATGAAGAGTTAGAGAGAAAAAAAGAAAAGACTTCCGTTGCGTATTGCCTTATGAGTGAAGGCAGATGCATACTTTGATGCAAGTTTGCAAGGATGAGTACTTGTGGGTGAAGTTTATTCACTGAACCACATAGTATTTTCAGTCATGTCCCATGAAAATTTTAGGCGATTAAATGGGCATGTGACAACTAGGCATGGACGTTAGCTTGGATTTTGGTTCGGCGTGGACCGTTGGTTGGCATGGCGCGGATTGTTGGATTGGCACGGAGATGGATCGGAATGATGCTGGCTTGGCGTAGCACAAACTTGTTCTTACGTGCCCAGTTGCCTCTTCCCATACGTAGCTCAAACAAGAAATCCTTTGTTATTCAAATTCTAAAAAGTGTTATGCTTATGAAAGGTGTTGGTTCCCCTTTTTATTTCGTATCTTTGTTATCACATCCTGGTGTTAGCGGTAGCACGGTAGTGATAAAGTGGGAAAGCATATTCCAGCTATGTACTCCAGCGTTTCTCTTTCAATTTTTTTTTTTGTGCTGGTGCAAACCATAGCCATAGGTATGCCTTCCATGAACTTGTGGAAATACTTCATCATAAACCATTCTTCGAATGTCGTCGTAGTAACGTCTACTAATAGTGACAGGTAATCATTATTGTGCAAAGTAGGCACGTACGGGTAGGTGACCTCTTTTTTTTTTAAAGGCAAACAAAATGCCCGATTTATGGTTTTTGATTTTCTGGATTTCTTGGTTTGATAGATAAAATGTTACCTTGACGGTTTCTGGGTTATTCTTTTTAGAATGAATTGTTTAGGAATTGATTGTTTTGGTTATGACTGAAAGTGACACAGACATCCATGGAAAACCATGGAACCGTGGGTTGGTAGATGATATAGTGTGAAAAATAACATGGCTATTGGTTTTGTCATTCCCGTGAAAACTTGAAAAAGAAAACTACGTATCTTTTCTAGGTAGGACTTACTTGGTTTTTAAGGTATCCTGATGAAAGTGAACCTTCAGTGGAAAGTCCCTTGTCGTTACTGAGTTGTCTGATAACTGAGCCGTTGATCCTTGGGCGGATCGTTTTGCTTTTAACCCCTAGGGAGTCCCCAGCCATCCCTTATCGTGTCATGACTGATAATCGAGTCGTCGAGTGACTGAGTCGAAGTGAGTCGCCTTCCCCTACCATCTTGACGCCTGGGTCGAAGAACGAGATCGAAAGTCAAAAATTGACATTGTAACCGATAGATCAATCCTGCTGCTGTGGTCGCCAATTATTTATAGGTGAAAATAGCTTCTACAGATTTCGGTAAATTCGGTAGCTGAGTGAGAAACTGGTTTAAACCCTAAACAAATGTGTTGCACGTTGAGCACTTTTAGGTTCGAGAGATCAATCTGTACAAGTACGGCCTAAACTAAGAAATCACCGTTCCATACTTGCTTCGGTCACAAAGAGGAGGAGAATGGGTTGGTTTTTGGGAGGGAAGCAAGGAGAGTGTGAGACCAGAATAGTTTATTCTGGAAGAGCAATTCGGTTTCTACAACTTGGTTTCAGAAAAGTACCAGAGATCACGAGGGGATCTAGAAGGTAAGTATTCTGAGTGTTCTCTTGTCCGAATGAACTTGTGTCCTCAAATGGAAATAGGTGATACCTATTTATACAAGTTGTAGTAGAAACGTACTCTGGTGTCATTTAGGAGTGAGGAGTAAATGGGAGGAGTTGGTAACCGTATGCATGTACTTGATGTCCCATAAAGTGGCTAACGCATGAAATTGATTTTTATGAAACTATTAACGTTATGGAATTGATGTCCATAAAGTTTATTAACTCACGGATTTATGTCCCATGAATGTTTCCTACATAACTCCCATATTTACTAGGCGCCTCACCCTTATGACACTTCCTTATGAGGGGCGTAGTGTACGCCGCACGCTGTAGACCAAAAAACCAATACCCAAAGTGAACCCCCCTGTTTGTGTTGATATATCGAATGTTTTTTGGAAAACATGTAAAACGTTATTGTGGCTTGGCAAGTCGATATTGGGGAACTTGCTATCCAGCTGACCTTCGACGGTCGAGATGTTGCATCTTGAGAGGAGGGGAAACCGTTGATCGTTGCACACCTTTGTTTTGGTAGCCGTGTAGTGAGGTCCAACAGGGTGGGACGGCTAGGGTGTGTTAAGACTTGGCGTGAGGAGCCAAGGGTTTGACATGGGCGCATGGCGTGACTAGCCTGGACTAGGTGCGCGACCAAGCTATGGTTTCGGGTCTAAGGTCGTGAGGGGACTTTAGCCGGCCAGGATTTTCTCCTGTGATTTACGGGCAGCCGTCGATGGTCTCCTGGCTTCAATTTGGTAGCCACATGGGGAAGAACAGTATGGAGGCGGGGCATGAAGGGCCATGGAGAGGCATGACACGGCTAGCTTGGCTAGGTACGTGACCAATCTAGGGCTAAATTCATGAGGAGACTTTGTACGGCCAAGATTTTCTCCTGGATTGAAGGGAAACCGTTGATGGGCGCCTGGCTTCAATTTGTTAGCCGCATGGGGAAGGCCAGTATGGTGGCGTGGCATGAGCAGCTAGCTTGTCTAGGTACGTGACCAATCTAGGGCTAAAGTCATTAGGAGACTTTATACGGCCAGGATTTGATCCTTGGATCGAAGGGCAACCGTTGATGGGCGTTTAGCTTCAATTTGGAATCCGCATGGGGAAGGCCAGTATGGTGGCGCATCATGAGGGCCATGACGAGGCATGGCGCAGCTAGCTTGGCTAGGTACGTGACCAAGCTAGGGCTAAAGTCATAAGGAGACTTTATACGTCCAGGATTTTCTCCTGGGATTGAAGGGAAACCGTTGATGGGCGCCTGGCTTCAATTTGGTAGCCTCATGGGGAATGCCAGTATGGTGGTGCGGCATGAGGGTCCATGGCGAGGCATGGCGCAGCTATCTTGGCTAGGTACGTGACCAAGCTAGGGCTAAGGTCATAAGGAGACTTTATATGGCTAGGATTTGCTCCCGGGGTTGAAGGGAAACCGTTAATGGGCGTCTGGCATCAATTTGGTTTAGAAACCCTAATTTGTTCGGATTTTGATGGTCCGCCCCTAAAATCAACCGAAAAAGTATTTCCTATCTCCTCACGTGGGGATATTTAGGTTTTGAACTCGTTCGGGAGGGCAAAACAGCCCGAAAGCAAAACTCAGGAAGATCTCATGAGGGAGGGCCAGGCTATCATGGAATGATTTTCCATTGGCACACGAGACGTGGCTAGCATGTCTAGGGCCATGGCGTGGTGCGATTGGCATGGTGCGGCTAGCTTGGGCTAGGCGAAGCTGGAATGATTTTCCATTAGCACACGAGATGCGGCTAGCATATTATTACGGTGCTGCAAGTGATGCATAATGATGACGCGTTACAGAGTTGCAGGCCATGTCAGAGTTCCGCCGTAATGGCGCATTGCGAAGCCATAATAGCGGTACATTGTATAGACCGTTAAGTGTCGAGAATGACATGACCCTACATGGCCAATGAAGCGCAAGAGTGGCGCTACATTGTAAAGATATTTGGATAAGGAATGAAGCTTATTGGGAGACACATTGAAGCTTCATTAAGGAGAAGGCAAGACGAAGCCAAAGTGACAGATACAACATGTGATGTTGGCATTAAGGCATATCCGTGGAATTGAGTTGGCCCAAACTCAAGGATGATGCAAGAGTGTAGAATAGATCAAGAGTTGGTCTATGGCATTAGTTTAAGGCTGTCCAAAGCTTGAACAATGCAAACAAGTTGGCAATGCAAGAGTTGCATTGCTATTGTCAAGCTAATTGGCGAAGTGAAGCATATGTGACGCATGAGTAACTAGAGTGATCTTAAGGAGTTGGCCTCGACAAGTAAAGCCTAAAGAGTGTCCGTGCATTAGCTTAGAGTAATAAAAATGCAGGGCCAAGAGGGTTGTACGTTAGCGCAAGGCAGAATCCAGTAGGCCAAGACAAGTGGTGCAATAAGGCTCAAGTGACGGTTACGAGTTGGTTACGAGCTTCATAAGCATGCCAATGAAGTGAGACAAGAGAGGAGCGGTTATAAAGGATTTTATAACCATGTGGAAGGTTTATAAATACCTAGAACATATGTGGCATCTGTTGGCTTGACAACACAAAAGGTGGCGGTTGAAAAGCAAGTTGGCGGTTATAGAAACTACCTGATGGGACAAATGGCTGTCCCATGTGTGTGTAACGGTTATGCACGATTTGGCCAAGAAAAGATACTGTATAAATAGTCCTAAGGCATGGGAAATTCGGTAGCTAGCCTGTGTGAGAGTTATCCTAACATATGTGAGAGTGAAGTTTGCATATGTGAGTGAATAAGAGAGTTTTTGTAAGACTTAGACTTGGTTCAAGGAGTGAACAAGTCTGTGTAAGTCCCCAAGTGGGCAAATTTTGTATTTCTTCCCTTTGATGCAATAAAATGAGTTGATTTTGTCATGTTCTAAGTGTTCTTGGTTGGCTGATTGTTGTTGGTAAAGTATGGCATGAATTGGGTGCATTATGGGGTGCATTTGATGAGTTTAGAGAAGTGAAAGAAGGCTGTAAAGACTTCCGCTGTTAACCTGAAGTGTTGGCTGTTTGCAAAGGTGCAAACTTATAAGGCTGAAGTGCAAGTGGGTGAAGCTTTATTCACAGAACCATTGTTCTGCCGTGTTACACTTTCGCAGAAAATTCCTAAGGCGTTTGAAGGTGTGACAATTCAGGTATCAGAGCTGTGTTTGGTACACATTTCGAGTGTATTTGTTGGATAATATACTAGTGATTCTTTCCCTCTAAATCTATTTTCCTGTGAGCAAGTAAGTGGCGCATTATTTTCAGAATATTGCATTAGAAATGAGTTTTAATGGCATGATGATCGACGAAGAACTACCGGGTACGTTTGATCAGCTTGAGGAGTATGGAAATAATCTTGATGATTTTGTCATATACATGGGCTGTGATAGCCTTGTAAATCCTCTTGTTTCTGAAGATAAGAGCAGGATAGACCTACTTGAAGGAAGAACATCAGATTGGTTTAAAGAATTTGACGAAAGGATAGGTGCAGTCGAGGACAAGGTGTCCGATGCAACCTTGTTAAATTGTGAAACCAATGTTGAAGTGACTGAATTGAAAGAGCAATTCAGTGACATAAATACCATACTAACAAGCCATGTGAAGCAAATGTCAGAGAAAGTGGCAGGCATTCGCAGGTTAATCAGTAACGGCATGTTTGTAGGGTCAAACGTGCATGGATAAAGCTCAAATCGAGTCTCCGAGCCAAGAATTTACGCAGGTTCCAGAAATGCTAGAGAAATTGAGAATTTCTTGTATGACGTTGAGACATACTTTGAAGCGAATGGAACTAGGGAAGAACAAAAAGTAACTCTCGCGGGCAATTACCTTGGTGGTGATGTAAAGGTTTGGTGGAGAACTATGCTGCAAGAAGATGAAGCGGATGGTTATGCCAATCCTATGTCATGGGATAACATGAAAGAGGGACTGAGATGTCAGTTCTGGCCGAGCAATGGTGCTTTGTATGCAAGAGAAAGTTTACGTAGGCTGAAAATGACGAGTACACCATAAGCCTATGCTAAAAACTTCCTTGCATTGGTGCAAGAAGTATGTGGCATGAGTGAAGAAGATCAGATGTTCCAATTTCTGGCTGGCGCAAGTTCGAGTGTAATTGCTGAACTTAAGAGGCGCAAAATCCAGAGTATCCAGATGGCTATTCCAGTGGTAAGAGGGCTTACTAGTTGCACAATGACTGAAGATGTGCAAAGTTGTGAAGGTGAAGCCAAAAGGAAGGAAAAATCTGTAGGCAGTAAGCGCAAGCATGAACCGAAGGAAGATGAATTATTCCCTTTAGCCCGGAAGTAAAGGGGATGTTTCATTTGCAAAGGTTTGAATTTCTCTAGAAGCTGTCCACTCAAAGCACAACTTAATGTATCGGTTGGGAATGACTATGGGGGTCATTCTAGCAAGACTCATGGAGGCCGAAGTGATGGTTCAAGGAAGAGACCACGCAGCGAAGTTGTTGCTCACTTCGACAAAGAAATAAACTAAGATAAGAACAAGAGTAAGTGTTGCTGTCTCCATTGGCGACACTTTGATGCCAGAACAAAGAGTGTTCCTGGCCTTGTTCTATGTATCTTTAGTTGTTGATTGATGCAAACTCTGTGTGTAGAGTTTGGTTGTACATACTTTTATTTGAGTCTTCAAGTTTGTACATACTTTGCTTTGGTGTAAGAAAGTTGCTTTGTTAATGAAGTTTTAGCTTTCCAGAAGAGATCAGTTGATGATCAATCATGTAATGGTACATGGTCTTGTTGTGTAAGAGCAGTAATGAACGAGGGTGTTTTCATTTATAAAGCATTGCCTCTTTATTTACGATGTAAAGCTAGTTCATGGGAAGATGATGCAAGTAGCATACTTAGCCTAACGTATGCAATAGCAAGACAAGTTGAAATCTAATAAGAAAAGCGTAGGACAGGGGTCCTAGTTAACGTAGAAATGATGTTGCTGTTTGGGTATTGCAAAATGGCACGACGGCAGATGGGCAGCAACAGTGCAAGCAATTCAGCAAGTAAGAAATCATTTTACCATCAAGCATGAGTTGGGTAGAACTCATGGCCTTAGAGAAAGACACACACACTTTCCAGGAAATTAGCAATGCAGTTCAAAGAAGTATTTGGAGACATATTGGCTTTGAAGGCATAGCATATGGACAGCTAAATGGTTAGCTAATGATATGTCCAAAGAGATAGTTAGTCACAGTTTTAAATGGGCTGTGCAACTCAATAGTTTTGTTGCATGGAAGTTAAGCAAAGAAAACTCACCATTTCAATTCGGGTATGCAAAATGGCATAAGTATAGAGTTTATACTTGGTGGCCACATTCATAGAAATGAGTTCTTGAATGTTGTTTGCATAATTAGAGTTTGGTGAGGCATGAAGTGTTGAATTCGGGTGTCTAATGCGAAGAGAACCCCTATTCACTTTGTGACGTGCTTAATGAGGAGCGTGGAGAACAACAGTTCAACGGTGTGTAATCGACAAAACTGATTGAAAATGAAGCCAAGTCGTTTATAAGTCCTTATCACGTTGAGTGAGATTCAAGAGGCGAAGTCGGAAAGCGATGGCAATGATCATGATGATCAAATTGAGAAGAATCACTCAGTGCGTACACTTAGGCGCAAATGATTCATGCGAAATTCAAGTACAATTTAGGGAATTGGAAAAAATAATTTCCAAGTAGCATTTGGGTGTTGATATACGGTTGTAGTGGGAGTTGGAATGTATGCGCAACGTGAAAACAACAGTACAAGTCAGTAGGATCAATAGCAAAGAAGTAAATCTAAGTGGTGGCATGTGGTACAAGGCATAAAAGTTTTGGCAAGAAGGAATGCTAAATAAGTTTGTTGAATTCTGAGTGGCTCAGAAGTGTACAAGGCCGAAGAAAAAGTATGTTGAGTATACTTGGTTGCGTTCAACGAGGGAGTTGAACAGATTAGGTGGGGGAGGTCTATTAAGGTGCTGCAAGTGACACATAATGATGACGCTTTACAGAGTTGCAGGCCATGTCAGAGTTCCGCCGTAATGGCGCATTGCGAATCCATTATAGCGGTATACTGTATAGACCGTTAAATGTCGAGAATGACATGACCCTATAGGGCCAATGAAGCACAAGAGTGGCGCTACATTGTAAAGATATTTGGCTAAGGAATGAAGCTTATTGGCAGACATAATGAAGCTTCATTAAGGATAAGGCAAGACGAAGCCAAAGTGACAGATGCAACATGTGATGTTGGCATTAAGGCATATCCGTGGAATTGAGTTGGCCCAAACTCAAGGATGATGCAAGAGTGTAGAATAGATCAAGAGTTGGTCTATGGCATTAGTTTAAGGCTTGCCAAAGCTTGAACAATGCAAACAAGTTGGCAATGCAAGAGTTGCATTGCTATTGTCAAGCTAATTGGCGAAGTGAAGCATATGTGACGCATGAGTAACTAGAGTGAGCTTAAGGAGTTGGCCTCGACAAGTAAAGCCTAAAGAGTGTCCGTGCATTAGCTTAGAGTAATAAAAATGTAGGCCCAAGAGGGATGTACGTTGGCGCAAGGCAGAATCCAGTAGGCCAAGACAAGTGGCGCAATAAGGCTCAAGTGACGGTTACGAGTTGGTTACGAGCTTCATAAGCATGAAAATGAAGTGAGACAAGAGAGGAGCGGTTATAAAGGATTTTATAACCATGTGGAAGGTTTATAACCACCTAAAACAGATGTGGCATCTGTTGGCTTGACAACACAAAAGGTGGCGGTTGAAAAGCAAGATGGCGGTTATAGAAACTACCTGATGGGACAAATGGCTGTCCCATGTGTGTGTAATGGTTATGCACGGTTTGGCCAAGCAAATCTACTGTATAAATAGTCCTAAGGCATGGGAAATTCGGTAGCTAGCCTGTGTGAGAGTTAGCCTAACATATGTGAGAGTTAGCCTAACATATGTGAGAGTGAATTTTGCATATGTGAGTGAATAGGAGAGTTTTTGTAAGACTTAGACTTGGTTCAAGGAGTGAACAAGTCTGTGTAAGTCCCCAAGTGAGCAAGTTTTGTATTTATTCCCTTTGATGCAATAAAATGAGTTGATTGTGTCATGTTCTAAGTGTTCTTGGTTGGCTGATTGTTGTTGGTAAAGTATGGCATGAATTGGGTGCATTATGGGGTGCATTTGATGAGTTTAGAGAAGTGAAAGAAGGCTGTAAAGACTTCCGCTGTTAACCTGAAGTGTTGGATGTTTGCAAAGGTGCAAACTTATAAGGCTGAAGTGCAAGTGGGTGAAGCTCTATTCACAGAACCATTGTGCTGCCGGGTTACACTTTCGCAGAAAATTCCTAAGGCGTTTGAAGGTGTGACACATATCTAGGGCCATGGCATGGTGAAATTGGCATGGCGCGGCTAGCTTGGGCTAGGCATGGCTGGCATGATTTTCCATTGGCATGCGGGGTGTGGCTAATAGGATTGGCATGATTTGTAGTGGTAGGGTGTGGCTGGAATGATTTCCCAATGGCACACGATATGCGGCTAGAATATCTAGGGCTATGGCACGGTGCGATTAGCATGGCGCGGCTAGCTTTGGCTAGGCATGGTTGTCCTGATTTTCCATTGACAAACTAGATGCGGCTAGCATAGCTAGGGCCATGGCACGGTGTGATTGGAATGGCGCGGCTAGCTTGGGCTAGGCGTGGCTGGCATGATTTTCCATTGGAAAGCGGGGTGCGGCTAGTGTTACGGTGCTGCAAGTGATGCATAATGATGACGCATTACAGGGTTGCGGGCCAAGTCAGTGTTCATCCATAATGGCGCATTGCGAGGCCATAATAGAGGTATACTGTATAGACTGTCAAGTGTCAAGAATGGCATAACCCTATAGGGCCAATGAAGCGCAAGAGTGGCTCTATATTGTAAATACATTAGGCTAAGGAATGAAGCTTATTGGCCAACACAATAAGGCTTCATTGAGGAAAGGAAAGACATGGCCAAAGTTGACAGATGCAACATGCGATATTGGCATCGATGCATATCCATGGAATTGAGATGGCCCAAACTCAAGGATGATGCAAGAAGAGTGGAATAGACTAAGAGTTAGTCTATGCATTGGTTCAAGGCAGGGACAAAGTCTGAACATTGCAAACAAGTTGGTAATGCAAGAGTTGCATTGCTATTGTCAAGCTAATTGGCGAAGTGAAGCATATATGACGCACAAGTAACTAGAGTGAGCTTAAGGAGTTGTCCCCGATGATAGAAGCTTAAGAATTATCCATGCATGAGTTTAGAGTAATAAGCATGTATGGCCAAGAGAGCTGAACGTTGGATCAAGGCAGAATCCAGTATGGCGCAACAAGTGGTGCAATACGGCTCAAGTGACGGTTACGAGATGGTTATTGTCTTTGTGAGCATGCCAATGAAGCAAGACAAGTTGGAACGGTTATAAAGTGTTTTTATAACCATAGTAAAGTGTTCATAACCACCAAGAACAGATGTGGAATCTGTTGGCTTGACAACACAAAAGGTGGAGGTTGAAAAGAAAGCTGGCGGTTAGGAAAACTAGCTGATGGGACACATGGCTGTCCCATGCGTGTGCAAGTGTTGTGCACGGTTTTGGCCATTGTAACCACTTTATAAATAGTCCTAAGGAGTAGGAAAATCAATAGGCTACATAGAAGGGAGTTAGTCTCATGTTTGGGAGAGTTAGGCATTCACCAAGAGGGTGAATGGCCTATTTTTGGTCCATGTGATGGACGAGTTTTGTAATCTTCCTTTGGTACAATAAAATGGGTTAATTGTGTCATGTCTTTGTGTTCATTATGTTTCTGATGTTGTGTGAGAATTGTTGAAGTGTATGAAGATCCTCTTATGCTTATGGGGGCATGAAGAGTTAGAGAGAAAGAAGAAAAGACTTCTGTTGCGTATTTCCTTATGAGTGAAGGCAGATGCATACTTTGATGCAAGTGTGCAAGGATGAGTACTTGTGGGTGAAGTTGATTCAATGAACCACATAGTATTGCCGGTCATGTCCCATGAAAATTTTAGGCGATTGAATGGGCATGTGACAAGCGGGTATCAGAGCTGTGTTAGGGGACACATTTGCTGATTTTTCTCTCTTTTTACTCAAGTTGGTGTCATTTTTTTGTCAAATTCAGTGAAGAATTGTTTGGGTTTCACTAGTATGGAGACTAGAATAAGTTGGTCTTGTGTTGAAAGATCAATTGGAATGAACTTGAAGCTTGAAGTAGCAGCAGGCCATGAAAGTTTATGACAAAGGTGTCAAAATTCCATCCCAAGGTGTTAGACGAATGAGCAAGAATCATTGAAAACTGGGTTTTCAAGTGATTGCATGACAGAACTAAGGAGTGTGCTGACTTCTATGGTGAAATTCAGGTGTTAAAGTCCATGTTTCTCACAAGTATACAAAGATTAGGCATTTGGAATGCATATCTTTGTGGTGTTATCAGTAGCGAGTACATTACGTGTTGTAATAGGAATTTTAGGGAAATTCCCGAATACAAAGAAGTTGATGGCCTTTGCAGGGGCAATGAAGATGAAGAACATGTTTATGCGATAGATTGAAAGTGTTTTCATCGTAGCCAGTTGGTTGGAAGATTAAAGTTATCTCTCTTGATTGCATGTACCTTGGTGGCAATGCAAAGTCTGATTGTGAATCAACATTTTTGTGGCAATTATGATGCTATAAAGGAAGAATTGGACGGCCAATTATTATCTATCATAAAGCATATTGAAAGGCTGAATAAATAAGTGCAAGTTAGGGGAAAACCGAAACACCACGGTCTTGCGTTTGCAAATAGTTCTTCGTTGATGCTATATAAGCACAAGGAGTGTGCTTGCACCTAGTTTATGAGTGGGATCAATATGCTTGGACAAGGGTGTCCAAAGAACTGCAATTGATCATAACCACAAGCGTATATTCTTGTCGACTGCAAATCAAAAATTATTGCTACTCAAGTTAATTTTGGCGGAGGGGAAAGACAAGATTTTCCAGATGTGCATGGAGAGTAAAAATGAGTTCCAAGTTTGAAGAAGAATGTGGTATTCTTGCTTCACGGAATGTAGGCAGTGGCGCCTCATTTGCAAAGATTGTGCTTTGTTAATATTGTACAAGATAATTGTCCGCAAAATTCATTGAGTTATATGACTTTTCCGAGCTCTATGGTGATGCTCAGAATCAGCAAGTTAAGTCCGTTCCAGTTGTGCAAAGGTGCACAAGTTTGTGTCAATATTTGGGTTCTAATTAACATAGCATGTATGCAGAAGTAGCATGCACCAAATGTGATTTGGGCATGTCCATAATGCATAATGTGTGAAGAAATGCAAGTTATGCGAATTGTAGATGCATGGAGAAGGAGGACAAAGTAGTGGTGATTCATAAAGATGGTATGTGGCCATTTTTGAAGAAATCTTTATGAAATCTAAAGCAAAATGATAGCATCAGTCTAAAAGGAGTATTCGACTAATTTTCAATTATAGTGTGCTTCATTATGGGAGTTGCATACGAACGTTGATAGTTGGAAGAGTGCATGTGGAAAAGTGAACTGCTACATTGGGGGCAGTAGGTGCTGTCTCGCTTCCTTTGTTGCTTAGAAGCGAAGTTGAAGTCAGTATTGCAAGGCTTGTTAGGTCTTACAAGTTGCAATCAGTTGGCGCAAGTATTTTCTCAAGTTTGAGTATACTTTCAGTTTGGGTCGAGTGGACCTTGGTGTGGGATTGAAGTCTGTCTATGTAAGGTAGTAGTGAATGAGGGTATTTGAAGTAAAAGATCTTGCCTCATTCATTCAAAGTAAATCTAGTTCGCGTGGAAGATGCTACACATTATATTAAGCCAAAGTATACAATAGAAGACGCTGAAATTGAAACAAGCAAATATAGGAGTGGGTGGCATAGTCGAGTTTGCTGTTGAGAGTTATGTGGATGTGCGACGGCATATGGCAGTGATAGCATGGAGTAACGCAGCAATAATGAAGATGTAAGTCCATCAAGTAAATGAGTTAAGAGTAACTCATTGTTAGGAAGAACATGATGTTGTTTTTCCGCTACATTAAAGCGTAGCAGTTTGAAAGAGCAAGTGATGCTTAAAGTGCTGGTTTCAAAGGCGCGTGAAAAGGATACCTTGGCTTCAGTGAGGGTCGGTCTAATGTTAGGGGTATCCTAAGTCATGACTATACCAAAGTCATGCATTTAAATCAAGTAGTTGTGACGATGCAAGAACAGCCAGGTGCTGGTTCTTTGGCATACAAATGATGCGAGTCCGAGAAGATGAAGTTTGCAACATGATTTGAAGGCCAAACCTAGTGAAGGTTCTGATGTTTGCAAAGTGCAGCAAAAGCCATAGGTGGAGGCGCATACCAAGAGTGGTATGAAATCATAAGGTGCATACCTTAAGGCATGGCATGTTTGGTGAAGGTGCAACATGAATGAAGCTTAAGGCCAAGTCTTGTATAAGTCATGTCAAGTTGCGTGGTGCAACTAAAGTCGGATAATGAAGACGTAAGACTATGGTAATGATCATTGTGATCAGTTTTAGGAATCATTGCTTGTGTACACTTAGGCACAAATGATTCAAGTCTAATTCAGGGAGTTGGCAAGAAGAATTTCCGGTTTGCATTTGGGTGTTGATATGCGATTGTAGTTGAAGTTGAAGCGTAGGCCAACATGACAACAATAGTACAAGTCAGTAGGATCAATGGAAATGCAGTAAGCTAAGTGATGGCATCTGGTACTAGGCATAAAAGTTTTGGCAAGAATGAAGGCCAAACAAAGTTTGCTGATTTTTGAGAAGGGCTAAGATGCGTATAAGGTCAGATAACAAGTATAACGAGTATACTTTGTTGCGTTCAATGAGGGTGTTTCACGGATTAGGTGGGAGAGGTCTGTTGTGGTGCTACAAGTGATGCATAATGATGACGTATTACAGAGTTGCGGGCCAAGTCAGTGTTCAGCCATAATGGCGCATTGCGAAGCCATAATAACGGTATACTTTATAGACTGACAAGTGTCAAGAATGGCATAACCCAATAGGGCCAATTAAGCGCAAGAGTGGCTCTACATTGTAAATACATTTATCTAAGGAATTAATCTTATTGGCCGACACAATAAGGCTTCATTGAGGAAAGGAAAGATTGGCCAAAGTTGACAGATGCAACATGCGATGTTGGCATCGATGCATATCCATGGAATTGAGATGGCCCAAACTCAAGGATGATGCAAGAAGAATTGAATAGACTAAGAGTTATTCTATGCATTGTTTCAAGGTAGGGCCAAAGTCTGAACAGTGCAAACAAGTTGGTAATGCAAGAGTTGCATTGTTATTGTCAAGCTAATTGGCGAAGTGAAGCATATATGACGCACAAGTAACTAGAGTGAGCTTAAGGAGTTGGCCCCGATGATAGAAGCTTAAGAATTATCCATGCATGAGTTTAGAGTAATAAGCATGTAGGGCCAAGAGATATGAACGTTGGATCAAGGCAGAATCCAGTATGGCGCAACAAGTGGTGCAATACGGCTCAAGTGACGGTTACGAGTTGGTTATTGTCTTTGTGAGCATGCCAATGAAGCAAGACAGGTTGGAACGGTTATAAAGTGTTTTTATAACCATATTAAAGTTTTCATAACCACCAAGAAAAGATGTGGCATCTGTTGGCTTGACAACACAAAAGGTGGTGGTTGAAAATAAAGCTGGCGGTTAGGAAAACTACCTGATGGGACACATGGATGTCCCATGCGTGTGAAAGTGTTGTGCACGGTTTTGGCCATTCTAACCACTGTATAAATAGTCCTAAGGAGTAGGAAAATCAGTAGGCTACATAGAAGAGAGTTAGTCTCATGTTTGGGAGAGTTAGGCATTCACCAAGAGGGTGAATGGCCTATTTTTGGTCCATTTGATGGACGAGTTTTGTAATCTTCCTTTGATACAATAAAATGGGTTAATTGTGTCATGTCTTTGGGTTCATTATATTTCTGATGTTGTGTGAGAATTGTTGAAGTGCATGGCAGAACCTCTTATGCTTATGGGGGCATGAAGAGTTAGAGAAAAAGAAGAAAAGACTTCCGTTGCGTATTTCCTTATGAGTGAAGGCAGATGCATACTTTGATGCAAGTGTGCAAGGATGAGTACTTGTGGGTGAAGTTGATTCAATGAACCACATAGTATTTCCGGTCATGTCCCATGAAAATTTTAGGCGATTGAATGGGCATGTGACAAGCGGGTATCAGAGCTGTGTTAGGGGACACATTTGCTGATTTTTCTCTATTTTTACTCAAGTTGGTGTCATTTGTTTGTCAAATTCAGTGAAGAATTGTTTGGGTTTCACTAGTATGGAGACTAGAAGAAGTTGGTCTTGTGTGGAAAGATCAATTGGAATGAACTTGAAGCTTGAAGTAGCAGCAGGCCATGAAAGTTTATGACAAAGGTGTCAAAATTCCATCCCAAGGTGTTAGACGAACGAGCAAGAATCATTGAAAACTGGGTTTTCAAGTGATTGCATGACAAAACTAAGGAGTGTGCTGACTTCTATGGTGTAAGTCAGGTGTTAAAGTCCATGTTTCTCAAAAGTATACAAATATTAGGCATTAGGAATGCATATCTTTGTGGTGTTATCAGTAGCGAGTACATTACGTATTGTAATAGGAATTTTAGGGAAATTCCCGAGTACAAAGAAGTTGATGGCCTTTGCAGGGGCAATGAAGATGAAGAACATGTTTATGCGATAGATTGAAAGTGTTTTCATCGTAGCCAGTTGGTTGGAAGATTAAAGTTATCTCTCTTGATTGCATGTACCTTGGTGGCAATGCAAAGTCTGATTGTGAATCAACATTTTTGTGGCAATTGTGATGCCATAAAGGAAGAATTGGATGGCCAATTCTTATCTATCATAAAGCATATTGAAAGGCTGAAGAAATAAGTGCAAGTTAGGGGAAAACCGAAACACCACGGTCTTGCGTTTGCAAAGAGTTCTTCATTGATGCTAGATAAGCACAAGGAGTGTGCTTGCACCTAGTTTATGAGTGGGATCAATATTCTTGGCCAAGGGTGTCCAAAGACCTGCAATTGATCATAACCACAAGCATATATTCTTGTTGACTGCAAATCAACAATTATTGCTACTCAAGTTAATTTTGGCGGAGGGGAAAGACAAGATTTTCCAGATGTGCATGGACAGTAAAAATGAGTTCCAAGTATGAAGAAGAATGTGTTATTCTTGCTTCATGGAGTGTAGGCAGTGGCGCCTCATTTGCAAAGATTATGCTTTGTTAATATTGTCCAAGATAATTGTCCGCGAAAGTCATTGAGTTATATGACTTTGCCGAGCTCTATGGTGATGCTAAGAATCACCAAGTTAAGTCCGTTCCAGTTGTGAAAAGGTGCACAAGTTTGTGTCAATATTTGGTTTCTAATTAACATAGCATGTATGCAGGAGTAGCATGCACCAAATGTGATTTGGGCATGGCCAGAATGCATAATGTGTGAATAAATGCAAGTTATGCGAATTGTAGATGCATGGAGAAGGAGGACAAAGTAGTAGTGATGCATAAAGATGGTATGTGGCCATTTTTGAAGAAATCTTTATGAAAGCTAAAGCAAAATGATAGCATCAGTATAAAATAAGTATTCGACTAATTGTCAATTATAGTGTGCTTCGTTATGGGAGTTGCATACTAACGTTGATAGTTGGAAGAGTGCATGTGGCAAAGTGAACTGCTACATTGGGGGCATTAGGTGATGTCTCTCTTCCTTTGTTGCTTAGAAGCGAAGTTGAAGTCAGTATTGCAAGGCTTGTTAGGTCTTACAAGTTGTAATCAGTTGGCGCAAGTATTTTCTCAAGTTTGAGTATACTTTCAGTTTGGGTCGAGTGGACCTTGGTGTGGGATTTAATTATGTCTATGTAAGGTAGTAGTGAATGAGGGTATTTGAAGTAAAAGATCTTTCCTCATTCATTCAAAGTAAAGCTAGTTCGCGTGGAAGATGCTACACAGTATATTAAGCAAAAATATACAATAGAAGACGCTGAAAGGGAAACAAGCAAATATAGGAGTTGGTGGCATAGTCGAGTTTGTTGTTGAGAGTTATTTGGATGTGCGATGGCATATGGCAGTGATAGCATGGAGTAACGCAGCAAGAATGAAGATGTAAGTCCATCAAGTAAATGAGTTAAGAGTAACTCATTGTTAGGAAGAACATGATGTTGTTTTTCCGCTACATTAAAGCGTAGCAGTTTGAAAGAGCAAGTGATGCTTAAAGTGCTAGTTTCAAAGGCGTGTGAAGAGGATACCTTGGCTCCAGGGAGGGTCGGTATAATGTTAGGGGTATCCTAAGTCATGACTATACCGAAGTCATGCATTTCAATCAAGTTATTGTGACGATGCAAGAACATCCAGGTGCTGGTTCTTTGGCATACAAATGATGCGAGTCCGAGAAGGTGAAGTTTGCAACATGATTTGAAGGCCAAACCTAGTGAAGGTGCTGATGTTTGCAAAGTGCAGAAAAATCCATAGGTGGAGGCGCATACCAAGAGTGGTATGAAATCATAAGGTGCATACCTTAAGGCATGGCATGTTTGGCGAAGGCGCAACATGAATGAAGCTTAAGGACAAGTCTTGTATAAGTCATGTCAAGTTGCGTGGTGCAACTAAAATCGGATAATGAAGGTGTAAGACTATGGTAATGATCATTGTGATCAGTTTGAGGAATTATTGCTTGTATACACTTAGGCACAAATGATTCAAGTGAAATTCAAGTCTAATTCAGGGAGTTGGCAAGAAGAATTTCCAGTTTGCATTTGGGTGTTGATATGCGATTGTAGTTGAAGTTGAAGCATAGGCCAACATGACAACAATAATACAAGTCAGTAGGATCAATGTAAAGGCAGTAAGCTAAGTGATGGCATCTGGTACTAGGCATAAAAGTTTTGGCAAGAATGAAGGCCAAACAAAGTTTGCTGATTTCTGAGAAGGGCTAAGATGCGTATAAGGCCAGATAACAAGTATAATGAGTATACTTTGTTGCGTTCAATGAGGGTGTTGAATGGATTAGGAGGGAGAGGTCTGCTGTGGTGCTACAAGTAATGCATAATGATGACGCATTACAGAGTTGCGGGCCAAGTCAGTGTTCATCCATAATGGCGCATTGCGAAGCCATAATAACGGTATACTGTATAGACTGTCAAGTTTCAAGAATGGCATAACCCTATAGGGATAATGAAGTCCAAGAGTGGCTCTACATTGTAAATACATTTGGCTAAGGAATGAATCTTATTGGCCGACACAATTAGGCTTCATTGAGGAAAGGAAAGACATGGCCAAAGTTGACAGATGCAACATGCGATGTTGGCATCGATGCATATCCATGGAATTGAGATGGACCAAACTCAAGGATGATGCAAGAAGAGTGTAATAGTCTAAGAGTTAGTCTATGCATTGTTTCAAGGCAAGGACAAAGTCTGAACAGTGCAAACATGTTGGTAATGCAAGAGTTGCATTGCTATTGTCAAGCTAATTGGCGAAGTGAAGCATATATGACGCACAAGTAACTAGAGTGAGCTTAAGGAGTTGTCCCCGATGATAGAAGCTTAAGAATTATCCATGCATGAGTTTAGAGTAATAAGCATGTAGGGCCAAGAGATCTTAACGTTGGATCAGGGCAGAATCCAGTGTGGCGCAACAAGTGGTGCAATACGGCTCAAGTGACGGTTACGAGTTGGTTATTGGCTTTGTGATCATGCCAATGAAGCAAGACAAGTTGGAACGGTTATAAAGTGTTTTTATAACCATAGTAAAGTGTTCATAACCACCAAGAACAGATGTGGCATCTGTTGGCTTGACAACACAAAAGGTGGCGGTTGAAAAGCAAGCTGGCGGTTAGGAAAACTACCTGATGGGACACATGGATGTCCCATGCGAGTGCAAGTGTTGTGCACGGTTTTGGCCATTGTAACCACTGTATAAATAGTCCTAAGGAGTAATAAAATCAGTAGGATACATAGGAGAGAGTTAGTCTCATGTTTGGGAGAGTTAGGCATTCACCAAGACGGTAAATGGCCTGTTTTTGGTCCATGTGATGGACGAGTTTTGTAATCTTCCTTTGATACAATAAAATGGGTTAATTGTGTCATGTCTTTGTGTTCATTATGTTGCTGATGTTGTGTGAGAATTGTTGAAGTGCATGGAAGAACTTCTTATTCTTTTGGGGGCATGAAGAGTTAGAGAGAAAGAAGAAAAGACTTCCGTTGCGTATTTCCTTATGAGTGAAGGCAGATGAATACTTTGATACAAGTGTGCAAGGCTACGTACTTGTGGGTGAAGTTGATTCACTGAACCACATAGTATTTCCGGTCATGTCCCATAAAAATTTTAGGCGATTAAATGGGCATGTGACATCTAGCATGGTTGGCATGCTTTGGCGCGGTAAGGTGTGGCTGGGATGATTTTCCATTGGCACACGAGATGCTGCTAGCATAGCTAGGGCCATGGCATGGTGCAATTGGCATGCCGCGGCTAGCTTGGGCTAGGCGTGGCTGTCATGTTTTTCTATTGGAACCCGGGGTGCGGCTAGCATGGTTGCCGTGCTTTGGCGCGATAGGGTGTGGCTGGCATGATTTTCACTTGGCACGCAAGATGCGGCTAGCATATCTAGGGCCATGGCACGGTGCGATTGGCATGGCGTGTCTAGATTGGGCTAGGCGTGGCTGGCATGATTTGCCATTGGCACGCGGGGTGCGGCTAGCATGGTCGGCATGCTTTGGCGCGGTAGGGTGTGGCTGGCATGATTTTCCATTTGGCACACGAGATGCGGCTAGAATAGCTAGGGCCATGGCATGGTGCGATTGGCATGGAGCGGATAGCTTGGTCTAGGCATGGCTGACATGATTTTCCATTGGCACGCGGAGGGATTAGGGTTTGGTTTGTCGTAACTCTAATTTGAAAAAATATACCCTGATAATTATTAGGGCCATATTCATAACTTTTATTAATGTGCTTAGTAAATGCTTGTTTTAAATGTCTGCTAGGGTTTAGTGTTTTACGATTTTAACCCTAAACTAAAGACCACTATCAACACTATCCTAGGATTCCATGTAGGAATAAAAATTCCCTCTTTCTTGAGTTGGATTTTTAGCCTCTATTTATAGGCAAAAAACCCTAATCTAGTTCCATAATAACACTAAATTTGTAGTTATCCAAAATAACCATATGGATTCGTACTTATCCTTTAATATTTGTGTCTATCCTTGAATATGCGTGTCTATCTTTGAGATATTCTTGTATATATTCACATGATTTGAGTATATCTTAACAGATCCTTGTATATCTTCATAAGATTTGTATCTATGTTGGAAGATTCTTATCAATCTCCCAAGATTTGTAGCTATCTTGGATGACCCCTGTTTATCTTCCAAGATTTGTGTCTATCCCAAAATGACCTCTATAATAAGTCATTTGGGCTTCCATAATAAGCTAGAATGGGCTTCCATAATAATCCCTCTGGGTTTCCTCAATAAACCCAAGTGTTGGTTTCATCAATAAACCTCCGGACTTCCTCAATAAGTCCGGTCTGGGCTTTTGGAATGTTCTTTAACAGGATTTTTGGGCTTGATTCACGGGCTTCTAGTGTATTTTATATACGGTACAAACATCGCCCCCTCTTAACCTCCAACTTGTTGGGGGTTAAGAAGTTTGTTTTTCCTTCTGCATCGACCGTTGATGATGTAATTCTCCCCCAAGCATTTGTAGAGACATTGCGAAGACGCACCCACCTGTAATTACCTTCAACAAAAAATAAAAATAAAAAGTAAAAGTAAAATAAAATATAAATAATATTGCTCACGTGCTAGGCGAGACTTTTTGCCACGTGGTGGACTTGTGATGCTCGAGCGCTAGTCGATTCTTGAGGAGAATGTAGTGTGTGCTTGCGGCTGGGGCAAGGCTTTTTGCTCGCAACATAACAAGGCTGTAGCGCTGGATGCTCGGGCAGGCTGACTATATTTCTTGTGTTGAGTATGAGTCTTTGGACCAATATCGGGCATTGGGCTCGTGGTCAAGACGACACTTTATGCTTGCGAAGGTGCAAGTCTTTGTACTCGCGTGCAAGGTGAGATTTTATGCTTGCGAAGGTGCAAGTCTTTGTACTCGCATGCAAGGAGAGATTTTATGCTTGCGATAAGAACAAGACTTATGTGATCACGTGCAAGTTGAGTCTTTAGGTGCTTGCGATGTGATGTAAGGCTAAATATTGGTGGGTCTAAGCAATCCTCATCTCGAACTCTCGATCATGTGGATATCCACGAACCTCGAACCCGATCATGTCGTTGGTCCAAGTGCACCTCCAAGTTTCTAGAACACTGTATTTTTTTCTTCCATATTGTAGTCAAAGAGGATTCCAACGAGCAAAAACTCACTCAATTCGGACTTAAAACGAAGAAGTCATTGACGAAACAAGTTTTCAACGAAGCGCGCGTGTTGTTGGTGACGTGGCAGTGATGACTGGATCACAAGAATGATGTGGCTATACTGACCGGGAAAACATTGCTGATGTGGCACCCGAGCATGCTGAAGTGGCAAATCGGGACACTATGTAACTGCTGAAATTGCTGGCGTGGCAGAGGAACAGATGCTGACCTGTTGTTAATGGCTGGATGACTTTCGGTGACGTGGCATCATGTGATTGCATCACTATTGCTAATGTGTCTGCTGACTGGATGCTAAGTGGACCCGCGTGGCTCTGAGAAGCACTGGATCGTTGATGCACAGAGGCTAGATAGATCTAATTGTCCATATTCGTCAGATCTGACAGATTGGATCTTCCGGATGATGAGGCGTACCTGAGGCTAGATATATGTAGATGTATAGGATAAAAGATTTTTTTACTCTTTTTTGCAACATCTGTAACTGTTACTGTTCCTCTTGATTTCACAACACTTTCTGCTGGTGTTTTCGCCACGCTTTCTTCAATGTTTCGCAACGGTTTCTTCATGTTTGTAACGGTTTCACTGCAAACCCTAATATTTTTTTTCTTCTCTTCTTCGCTGATTTTTGCATGGAAATTCGTGCATGAATTTTGAGGTTTTTCCCGCACCTTTCTCAATGGAAAAACACGATCTTTTTACACGAATCCCCTTAGTCGGCGCCAATGTTTGTACCCAAAATTACTTTTAGGCACTAAACACGATGATTATTTGATGATGATGATGATGATGCAAAAATTAGGGTTATGAAACAAGTTGAAGAAAAATAAAGAGACACAATAATTTAACGTGGTTCGGCAAGTTGTGCCTACATCCACGGAGGAATCCCGTAAGGAGATATAGTACACATATGAGGTTTACAATAATTATGGTTAGCTAACCTAGGATTCCATTTAGGAATAGAAATTCCCTCTTTCTTGAGTTGGATTTTTAGCCTCTATTTATAGGCAAAAATCCCTAATCTAGTTCCATAATAACTCTAGATTTGTAATTATCCAAAATAACCACATGGATTTGTACTTATCCTTTGATATTTGTGTCTATCCTTAAAGATGCATGTCTATCTTTGAGAGATTCTTGTATATCTTCACATGATTTGAGTTTATCTTAACAGATCCTTGTATATCTTCATAAGATTTGTATCTATGTTTGAAGATTCTTATCAATCTCCCAAGATTTGTAGCTATCTTGGATGACCCCTGTTTATCTTCCAAGATTTGTGTCTATCCCAAAATGACTTCTATAGTAAGTCATTTGGGATTCCATAATAAGCTAGATTGGGCTACCATAATAAGCCCTCTGGGTTTCCTCAATAAACCCAAGTGTTGGTTTCCTGAATAAACCTCCGGACTTCCTCAACAAGTCTGGTATGGGCTTTTGGAATCTTCTTTAACGGGCTTTTTGGGCTTGATTCACGGGCTTCTAGTATATTTTATACACGATACAAACAGTCGCCCTTTATAGAACAACAAATTGGATCAATTAGCTTTGTTCCTATATGGATGATTCTACGAAATGTTCCTTTACATCTTTGGAATGCAACTGGATTTTCTAGGATAACAAGCCTTGTAGGCAAACCAATCATGACAGATGCTCCAAATGCAATAAAGACTAGAATGGATTTTGCAAGGGTTTGTGTAGAAATTGAAGCCTCATGCTCTTTTTTAGCTACTCTTCCATTTCAAATTGATGACAAGAAGTATGAGGTGAGGGCTGAATACCCCTAGAAACCCACTGATTGCTCTCATTATAAAATCTTTGGACATAGAAGTGATAAATTCATTACGAATTTTGCTCCAAAGATAACCAAAAAGTGGGTTCCTAAGATAGTTACTAGAATAGAAAAGCCACCGCAGATTGAAGATTCTAATGGTGATCTTTCTATCCATGAGAATGTAAATGCTGATAATGTAATTGACTCTACTGGACCTCCGTTAGAGACTGTTCAGGCTGGTCACCCAGTAGTAAAAGAGAAGAATCCAGTTGGGGTATTGGCTGAAGAAACGGAAGCTCTAGAGATGGTGGTTCAACCAGCCGAGGAGAAATGGACATCATATACAAGAAAAAAGAAGAATTATATAAAAAAAGATGGTGTTCATAAGCAAGAGGCATTTGACTTTTTGAACTCTTTCAGAACTTTAGATTCTGACTCTGAACCTAACGGTATGGAGATATTTGAAGAACCTTTGGAGTCTAGTGTTTCTCATGGTTTTGAAGTCTCTAACGCAATTGAAAATAATACTCAAGATATGGACTCTTCAAGTGATGAGATGGATTTTGTGAAGACTAAATCTCTTGATGGTATCCCAAATAGGACACAACGGACTAGTGCTCAACAGGTCGAGAATATGTTAAACTTTTCAGTTATGATAGGAGCCAATAGTGGGTGTTCAGAGGAAGGAAAAAGGATCATTTTTAGCGAATTAAATGATAAATACCAAAAGACTAAAATGGAAAGGGAGCTTGGAAAACTAAGTTTGAAGGATAATGGGGGCAATGACAAACTAGGCCGATGACATAGAAAATCTGCCAGGAAGAAATGATAGTTTGTTGTTTTGCTTGTTTCCAAGGTGTTTTTTTTTTTTTGTGGTTTGAGTATGGCATTTGCCTGAACTTGTGGTGCACTGCTGTGCTTTTATTTTTCCCGTATGCTTTTGTTCTTTTTCTTTTTTCAATATATTAACCTTTCTACTAAAAAAAAAAAGATTTTAATTATTACTTTACAGAACCTACTTTCTAGAAATTTGAGAGAATTTTCTTTGGGAGAGAATATTGCAAGACGAAGAAAATGGTTTGCATCACCAAGTCACATGACTTGCTTTGTTAGGGTAAACCTAAAATTAAAACAAAAACAAAAATCTTGTTTTCATATTCTGGTATTCATTGAATTAAAATCGAACATAAAGAAACTGAAAAACAATTGAAAGACAAAAGCTTAGTTTTGGGAGGAAATATCATAATGTTGTTGTATGTATGTGTATGATTTCCTCCACCATAATCCCATACAAAACCAATACTACATCTCGAACCCATCACTACCTTTCTACTAATTACTTGCGGTTTTAATGGGGAAAACACAAATGATATTTAGGGTTGTTGGATTTTTGATTTTGGGGAAAGAAAGATAAAATGAGATCCAGGATTTTTGGAATTTAGGGAAATGATATTTGTATTTATAGGGCAACTGAGCTTGGATCGAGATGCAAGCCCACTAGGAGTATTATCCATATCCATATTAGGAGTATTGGATAGAGAAGGTAAAGAATTCATGTGTACCGGTCAGTAACCTTGGTCATGAGTGTAGCACGATGTAAAATTTTGGAAGACTATGGTAAATTATTAAAAATCCACTGAAACTAAAATATCCAACAGTGGTAGGATTATCCACTAGAGGCATGCTTACTTAAGGAACTACAGCTGACATTGTAAAGAGTTCCTGTCATCCCTCCCACTAGTGTACCCAAAAAACCTCTAAACATAAACATTAACACAATCTTACTGTCTACCTGAAAATCCTTAGCCCGGTTGAATACTAGCACAAGGCTCGTGTAGAAGTTGGTCACTTTTTACTTATCTGTATAGTCTAGTTGAAAATTAATAACTTCTTTCAGCGTGACTTTCTTATTCTCCATAAAATTCCAGAGAACTTGATATCCTCATTCTCTTTAATTTTCACTCCAACACCGTATTTCTGGTTAGCTCTTCTGAAACCACCTGCAGCATTAGTAGCATATAGCACTGTGTTTCTTATTTCTACGAGATTGACTGACGTTGGAATTGGACTATCAAGGAACTGGAACAAGCAAAGAATCATGCAGAAGAAAAAAAAGTAACAGATTGGTAAAGGGTTGGTTTAGCGGCGTAGTGCCCAACCTGTGGGGGGCTTAGTGAAGGATTCTCATCCCTATAATGCCACATTCAACACTTTTAATACAAAAGCGAGTATGAGATAGGGGAGCAATTTCTTCCAGAATCGTCTTTTTGGTTGGTCTCTTCTTTTCTTATGTACATTCAAACGACTATGGAAAAGCATATAGATTCCCACAGAAGAGTAGAATCGACTTGAGGATTTTGATATTAAGATCCACAACAATGTGAGTATTTGGCTAGCAGAAATCACCACAAGATTTTTATTTTTAAATTTTGATTTCCCTTGTATGATGAGTGGATTATCCTCTTGACAAGGTGTCGATGGTGGATTTTAGATAAGGGTTAAAATCGTAAATCCCCATAACCTAGTGTTACCAGCAACACATTAACTATGAGTATTTAATTCAAATGTTAATAATTAATGGGGGTATTCTTTCAAAAATACCAGATTAGGGTTTTCGACACAGAACCCTAATTCCTAAACCAAGACGCATATTGTGCACTATGGAAACCATGCCAAACTAAGCCGCTATACCATTTGGCACGTGCCAAAAATAGCGCCCTAGGCTTGCAAACCGTGCAACTAGGTCAACTTGGCCAAAGTATCCGTGAGTGCCATTGGCACATGCCAACACGTTACCACTAGCCACTTTCTATTCCAAGCCGCTACCCAGTTGTAGCGCCCGCAACTTGGCCAAAGTGGTCGTGCATGCCATTAGCACATGCTAACACGTTACCACTAGCAACTTTCTATTCCAAGCCGCTACCCAGTTGTAGAGCCCGCAACTTGGCCAAAGTGGTCGTGCGTGCCATTGGCACATGCCAACACGTTATCACTAGCCACTTTCTATTCCAAGCCGCTACCCTGTTGTAGCGCCCGCAACTTGGCCAAAGCGGTCGTGCGTGCCATTGGCACATGCCAACACGTTACCACTAACCACTTTATATTCCAAGCCACTACCCTGTTGTAGCGCCCGCAACTTGGCCAAAGTGGCCGTGCGTGCCATTGGCACATGCCAACACGTTATCACTAGCCACTTTCTATTCAAACCCACTACCTAGTTGTAGCGCCCGCAACTTGGCTAAAGTGGCCGTGCGTGCCATTGGAATATGCCAACACGTTACCACTATCCACTTTCTATCCCAAGACGTTACCCAATTGTAGAGCCTGCGACTTGGTCAAAGTGGCAGTGCGTGCAATTGGCACATGCCAACATGTTACCACTAGCCACTTTCCATTCTAAGCCGCCACCCAATTGCAGCACCCGCAACTTGACCAAAGTGGCCGTGCATGCCATTGGCACATGCCAAAACGTAACCACTAGCCACTTTTATCCCCAACTTGCTATCCAATTTCCAAGGCATTCCGCACATGCCACATATGCTCCACTAGCGACTTTCGCATTACCATTCGCACTCAAAGTGCAACTTGCGGCCAAGGCATTCCGCATATGCCATTGGAACATGCCAAATTCTCCACCAAGCGACTTTGGCATTGCCATCCGCACTCAAAGTAAAACTTGCGGTCGAGACATCCCGTACATGCCATTGTCACATGCCGCAACGCTGCACTAGTAACTTTGGCATTTCCACTTGCGCCCAACTCTCGAGACATCAACATAAATTGGGGGATGCTTTCTTGGGGTTTTGGTTTGGCGGTCACAGCGTGCAGCGTACACTACGATCGCAATAAAGCAAGGCGTGCAAGGGATGAATACGGTCAATTAAATAAGGAAATTTATGGTGAAAATGTTTTCACCATAAAGCCAACGGTTTCCACCTCTTCTGTTTTAATTGGCATATTTATTCAATTCCTTAATGAGGCCAGGGTACATTCAATCTCACTTGTATAAATAGGTTTCACCTATTATGCCAAACCAACACAAGTCTTGGTCAGGAAAAATACAATACTATCAGATATCCACTTTGCAAGCTCTCTCAAAAGCTTCCATCACTAGCAAGCCTCCGCAAGCTTTTACACTTCTGATATAAGTCGAGATACTACTGTTGATGGTGGAATTCTATTCAGGGCTAAAATTGTAAAAGCAAAATTCTAAGATGACGTCCTTCAAGGGATAAAGTCGTCATACGGTGAATATTCTCACCATATTAATTCATTGGAGCATGTGCAACCATCCCTGAGAATTATAACCTACCCAGAGCGGAGCATGTAGCAACCATCCCGATTTTATGTAGGTTTGCAGCATTACAATTAATTCCCTGTTTAAAGCCTTGTGTTCGACATGCAAACACCCGTAGGCTACCTGACGGCGGGTTATATTAGCCCCATTGAACGCATGCAAGACTACCCATGTTAGTCTCACCTGCTGAAAAAAAAACTCAAAAATAGATCTCATCCGTCCAACTTCGCAGGCATGGTTGGACGGCCTAGATCACGCGCGGGACCGAGTAGTGCGCACGCACATGCTAACCGTTGTCCTAACATTCCCCTCGAACCATCGACCTCACCAAAAGAGGTCAGTAAATGCCGGATTCGGTCGGATGTAGGTAACCGGTCGGAAACCCTAAATTAGGGTTTGCATCAAGTGGTCGCAGGCAGCCACTTTGAGACAAACGAACGGAAGCCAAAGGAAGGCGGGATTAGCTGGTCGACTATACCAGCATGTCCACTGTGGGCCCAGCTATACGGCCAACCAATCGGCCGCGGACGGTTACAGCTAGCCGTCTCGATTTGCGCGCCCAAAGGTAGCATGCACGGCCTATTTCTAATCTCGGATTTCCATCATCGCAGGCTGAAACGAGCGACTTAGATTGCTCTGGTTAACTTCCAACAAGCATGGGCATGTATAGTGGCGCCCCGCCTACCTGCTGGAACAATCGGCCACTCCATGCATGCCTCCCAAGGATGAAAACCGTTAGGGTGAAAAGGGAGTCTTGGAAGCCTTCCAAACCCTAATCCAACGGTTATTCCTCCATCAATCTCGTCCGTCCAAGTTCGCATGCTTGGATGAATAGCCTAGGAAGGGAGTTAGGTGGAAAACAAGGTATCACCGTGATCACCATCCTCCACACTTCCCCATGAAATAACCGGCCAAGGTGGGTCCCGCTCATACGACCTCCGAACAACACCTGAACATAGCTAGTTGAGTCACTTCAACTTGCAATCTTTTCATCAAGGTTGTGTAGGCTTCAATCATGTTAAGCATATTTAATGCACCGCATGCATACAATATGCGCCTACAAGCAACTTGATTATTTTACCTAGCACCGTTTGCTACCTTATGTGGGTCCCACGACTCACTCGAGACGTTAATCACATCACAACTGGGGATACAAACTGGGGTATTGGTCTGGCAGTTTACAGCGTGAAGCGTGCAACACACCATCACAAGATCGTGTCAGGGAAACATGGGCGGTTAGCGATGATAGGAGAAGTGGGCAAGCAACCGTGTGACACTAACACACAACTCCACTTCCTCCATCACTCCACTTCCTCCACTTTCCCACGAGAGACGTGATGAAGGCTTATCGACTTGTATAAATAGGTTCTCCTCCCTATTTCCAACAACACAGAAAAAACCAAGTGTTAATACCATCGTATCCAACACCCAGAGCCTGACTGCAACATTTGCTAGCCTGCTCAACCTTCTGTTAACAAGTCATCAAGTAGCCTTCACCTTCATACTCTCAACACCTTCTTCGCTTCCCTCCCTAAGATCAACCTCACATCCTTCACCTGTGACCGAAACAAATATGGAACGGCCGTGTCTTCGGTTTAGGCCAGAATTGTACAGATTATCTCTCGAATCAAAAAGTTCTCATCGTGCAACACATTTGTTGAAGGTTTAAATTCACTTCTCATCCACACACACCCAAAATTACCTAAACCTGCAGAAGTAGTTTTCTCCCACAAACAATTGGCAGAGGATTGCTGAGCGGGATACGCTAGACCACAGAAGAAGCAAGGCAGAGGAATACACTCATGTGTACAGAAACAGAGTCTCCAGGGCTTACAAAAAAGTTGTAAGGCCGCGAAGTTTTAAGGTAGGAGACCTAGTTTTGAAGACATCCAAACACATCCAACAAGACATGTCTGCGCCAAAGTTCTCTCTAAAATGGGAAGGTCCTTACGTGATTACCAAGGCGTACGACACTGGATACTACAAAATCATTAAGGCGGATGGAGGCAAGTTATAAGCAGTCATCAATGGAAAATGGATCAAGACATATCACGCCTGATCATTGTCCCGTACCTGTCCCACGACATGACAATACATGCATTCTAGTTTCATGTCTAACTTGTTAATTTATTCAGAAATTAATGAAAAGTTTTTTTCCATCCATCTACAAAAAAAAATAATCTCGCATCTCTCAATAGTGTGCAAAAGAAGAAGAAAAAAATAGGGAAGGAAATCTCTCAACGCATCTCAGAAGAGGTCGTCCAACAAGTTGTAATCCCTGGAAAGCATCATCTTCAACCTTTCTTGGTACCTCTCTGTTCGGACCTTCAAGCTTTGGATGGCCTGCTCCACATTTTCTGACTCAGCATCCAGAGCCTTCTCTTCCTCCAAGATAGCCTTCGCAGTAGGAAATACATTCACCAGGATACCAGATCGATCGACCTTGATGATGTCAAGACGCTGCCGCAGCCAACTCACGTTGAACTCCATGGACTCGCAGGTAGAGAGCATGTTTTCCCACTTCTCGAGATTTGATTCAGCTACATTGCGGATAGAGACACCTTACATCTCAGCAATCATGGGAAGCAAGCGGTTTACCACAGTAACCAAAGCAGACGAGCAATGCCGAATTATGTTCCTGGTCGCGATATGGCCATACTTTCTCCATATCTTTGTATACATGGAGACGAACTCCTTTCGTACTAAAAAACCACCGACAGTCTTGTAGCTAGAAGACAAGCATTTCATACCAATATCAAACAAAAGGCCGGCATTGGGGTATTCATAGGATGAAATGCCCAGATCAGCATTCTCGAGGTCGTCCGGTGAAGGTGTAGCTGAATTTGAAGAAAGTGGACTATCCAAGTCATCGTCATCAATGACTGTTACACATGTTCCATATAGACATCTCTGCAAAAGAGAAGATTATTCACCTGATCAGGAAATAAGGTGACTACTTGGAAAATAAAAGGGAAAAGAACAAACCGGTATGACCCTCTTAACTCTACGAACATGATCTAGAGGATTGTCACGAGTTTCAGAAGCGCAGTGAGATGCAGAGCGGGTACGCTTGATAGACGAACCTGGGTGATATGAAGAAGACGACTTGCTGTTGCCTGACATGATGGAACTCTGCAGAGAATAAATTCTATCCCAAGATGTAGAAGAGGATTCATGTGCATACGTATATATACACGCCAAGGGAAACCCTAGAAGCAGCTGTCTCGGAGTACGTCCGGCCGGCAAGGGGTCAACACCAACCAAGTCGCTCTAGCTTCAGAAACCTAGCTGAAATCGGAGAAAAATTCGTTGAGGGGGAACAACTCCACCAGCCCTACAGGGAATTCGGCTCGAGCGCCCTCCCCATGTGGTAAAAGTACGTTTACCCTAGCCTTAGTTATTTTTGTGCAAACTATCACCATCTCATGCCTACCCTACAATAGTGTAACCATTGCATTCTAGACAGGGGACTTAATGTTGATGGTGGAATTCTATTCAGGGCTAAAATTGTAAAAGCAAAATTCTAAGTTGACGTCCTGCAAGGGATAAAGCCTTCATGCGGTGAATATTCTCACCATATTAATTCATTGGAGCATGTGCAACCATACCTGAGAATTATAACCTACCCAGAGCGGAGCTTGTAGCAACCATACCGATTTTCTGTAGGTTTGCAGCATTACAATTAATGCCCTGCTTAAAGCCTTGTGTTCGACATGCAAACACCCGTAGGCTACCTGACGGCGGGTTATGTTATCCCCGTTGAACGCATGCAAGACTACCCATGTTAGTCTCACCTGCTGAAAACAAACTCAAAAATAGATCTCATCCTTCCAACTTCGCAGGCATGGTTGGACGGCCTAGATCACGCGTGGGACCGAGTAGCGCGCACGCACATGCTCACCGTCGTCCCAACATTCCCCTCGCACCATCGACCTCACCAAAAGAGGTCTGCAAATGCCGGATTCGGTCAGATGTAGGTAACCGGTCGGAAACCCTAAATTAGGGTTTGCATCAAGTGGTCGCAGGAAGCCACTTTGAGACAAACGAACGGAAGCCAAAGGAAGGTGGGATTAGCTAGCCGACCATACCATCATGTCCATTGTGGGCCAAGCTACACGGCCAACCAATCGGCCGTGAACGGTTGCATCTAGCCGTCTCGATTTTCACGCCCAAAGGTAGCATGCTAGGCCCCCTTCTAATCTCGGATGTTCATCATCGTAGGCTGAAACGAGCGACTTAGATTTCTCTGGTTGACTTCCAACAAGCATGGGCATGTATAGTGGCGTCCCGCCTACCTGCTGGACCGATCGGCCACTCCATGCACGCCTCCCAAGGCTGAAAACCGTTAGGGTGAAAAGGGAGGCTTGCAAGCCTTCCAAACCCTAATCCAACGGTTATTCCTCCATCAATCTCGTCCGTCCAAGTTCGCATGCTTGGATGAATATCCTAAGAAGGGAGTTAGGTGGAAAACAAGGTATCACCGTGATCACCATCCTCCACACTTTCTCATGGCATAACCGGCCAAGGTAGGTCCCACTCATGCGACCTCCAAACAACACCTGAACATAGCTAGTTGAGTCACTTCAACTTGCAATCTTTTCATCAAGGTTGTGTAGGCTTCAAGCATGTTAAGCATATTTAATGCACCGCATGCATACAATATGCGCTAACAAGAAACTTGATTATTTTACCTAGCACCGTTTGCTACCTTATGTGGGTCCCACGACTCACTCGAGACGTTAATCACGTCACAACTGGGGGATACAAACTGGGGTATTGGTCTGGAGGTTTACAGTGTGCAGCGTGCAACACGCCATCACAAGATCGTGTCAGGGAAACATGGGCGGTTAGCGATGATAGGAGAAATGGGCAAGCAACCGTGTGACACTAACACACAACTCCACTTCCTCCATCACTCCACTTCCTCCACTTTCCCACGAGAGACGTGATTAAGGCTTATCGACTTGTATAAATAGGTTCTCCTCCTTATTTCCAACAACACAGAAAAAACCAAGTGTTAATACCATCGTATTCAACACCCGAGCTGCACTCGCAACATTTGCTAGCCTGCTTAACCTTTTGTTAACAAGTCATCAAATAGCCTTCACCTTCATACTCTCAACACCTTCTTCGCTTCCCTCCCTAAGATCAACCTCACATCCTTCACCTGTGACCGAAACAAATCTGGAATGGCCGTGTCTTCGGTTTAGGCCAAAATTGTACAGATTATCTCTCGAATCAAAAAGTGCTCATCGTGCAGCACATATGTTGAAGGTTTAAATTCACTTCTCATCCACACACACCCAAAATTACCTAAACCTGCAGAAGTAGTTTTCTCCCACAAACAACTACCGATCCAGAACTCTCTGGTCTCATTACCCTTCTTCGTTATCCTCCCCAAATCAACCCTTCTCCTCCACTTTATGACCGAAGCAAATATGGAACGGCCATCTTCTTGGTTTAGGCCAGAGTTGTACAGATTGATATCTCGAATCAAAAGTGCTCACGTGAAGCATATTTGTTTAAGGGTTTAAACCAGTCTCTTCACCATCGAATTTACCAAATTCGGCAGAGGCGATTTTCTCCCATAAACAATTGGCGACCATAGCGGGAGTATCAATCTCTCGGTTACAATATCAGGACCTGGTTTCTACTCTCAAGAATTCTCCCGAACATGGTTGGCTATCAAACCATATCCGCAAATACTGATTCCGCTCGAAGACATGACGATCCGCCAACTTCTGGAAGCAATACAACAAGTGAAGAACTCCCAAGACTGGTTGATCTGATGCAAGCTCAGGAGATTCACGCCAGTAATATGGATCTAATGAAGGATGTGATCAACAACATACTCGAATTTCTCATCAGCTTAACATCGGAGCTAAGTGGCTCATGCCTTCCAGAAGATAAGGAATAGGGGACTAACATCCCGAATGAGCATCCTCAAATTAATAGTTTCGCCGCTAACCGGAAGCCGGCAGATCAGGAGGCGACCGCGTTGGTAGAGAATTTATGCAAATTGTTGAACCTCTCCAGAGATCAGCGGGTAAAAACATTTTCATCTATCAACGAAATAGCGCTGAACGCATCTCTAGTCCCAGTACCCACAGGGACTCCAAGAACAACTGGGAGATCCGCCGGCAGCATTACTTTTACTGACTACGACATGATGGTAGAAGAGGGCCATAACCGAGCCTTGCATATTACGGCCCTCATCAAGAGCACAGAGTTCAGGAGAGCGCTCATTAACACAGGTGCATCTTCCAATGTTATCACCCTCAAAACGCTCAAAGATGTCACGGTATGACCTAACGAGGTCATACGACAGCCCACTACAATGACAAACTTCGAGGGAAACCAAACTAGCACATATGGTTACATCAACCTGGATCTGACAGTTGGACCAATTCAATCAAGCGTGAAGCTCGAAGTGATCGAAAAGGAACCAGATTACCACATGATACTGGGAAGGCCGTGGCTACACGATCTCAGAATCGTTCCCTCGACATACCATCAATGTCTAAAAACAGTTCTGAACGGGAAAGTAGTCCGCATCCCTGCGTCACTATCCCCTTATGCACCTATTTACTATGTAGAAACACATGGGACGAAGGGTTCAAGGGATACGACGACCAAGGTGCACAGTTTCTCGCTGCCAAAATGGACGTCACTCAGAGAAGAAAACAAACCTGAGCTACTCAGCAAAGAAGACCTCTCTACCGCCATCCCATCAAAAGGAAGACTCGCCAATTCCCCATTGCTGGGCCAGGGTGCAACTCTTTTCCACGCTAAGCGAGAACGCACCTTTACCGCAAGACGAAGCAAAAAGGGAAAGCTCACGTATTATCATCGCTGTTAGCAATTAACATGGGAGGCCACAATCTGGTCTCTCCGCCAAAGAGAGTGTCTTTACAAAGATCAGGAGGAAGTTCCTGACGCCCCTCAGAAGCTACAAGATGGGACCGACTTAACCACAGAAGATCTCGATACTGTCAATATAGGGGATGAAGAATTCCCGCGCCCCATCTTAATAAGTTCAGCCTTACACTCAACGGAACGCTCGAAGCTAATCGATCTACTCAAGAAATACCAAGACGTATTCACATGGACATACGAATAAATGCCTGGTTTGGATGAAAAACTAGTTACCCACCATCTGCATGTGATACCAGGATCCAAACCGGTCAACAAACTTCCAAGACAATTCAGGCATGATGTGGAAGAAAAAATCAAGGTGGAAGTTCAGAAACTACTAGCCGCTGGTTTCATCAATCCCATTCATCACCCCACTTGGTTAGCCAATATCGTTCCCGTCAAGAAGAAAAATGGCTAGATCAGGTGATGTATCGACTTCAGAGATTTGAACAAGTGCTGCCCTAAAGATGATTTTCCGCTCCCTAACATCGATATGCTAGTAGACGCCACCAGTGGGCACGCCATGTTCTCTTTTATGGATGGATATAGCGGCTACAACCAGATAAAGATGTATAAGCACGACGTAAGTAAGACTGCTTTCCGAACCCCTCTTGGAAACTTCTATTACATGTGATGCCTTTCGTCCTGAAGAACGCAGGTGCTACTTACCAACGTGCCATGACCACCATCTTCCACGATATGATGCACAATAAAGTTAAAGATTACGTAGACGATGTGGTGGTTAAATCAAAGACTCGAGCAGATCATCCAAAGACACTGCGACAAGTGTTCGAAAGATGTCGCGAGTATAAATTGAAAATGAACCCTTTGAAATGCACTTTCGGCGTCTTTTAGGGGAATTTATTAGGGTTCCAAGTAACGGTTGTAGGGATAAAGGTCGACCCAATCAAGACGCAAGCTATCCTGACGATTCCACCCTCATGAACTATAAAGGATCTCTAGAGTTTCATGGGTAAGATAAACTACATTCGCCGCTTCATACCGGGACTGGCTGATTTAAGATTTTTCTGAGTTTTCTTTGTAGTAATTAAAGATTCGTTCTCTCGGAAGTTGTTAACATTAAATTAAAAGGTTTAAATAAAATAATAAATAGAAGAGAGTCATTGGGTTAAAGATTCCACCGAATTCACAACACGCAGTTCAATTATTAATTCTCAACAATTATCGCTCAGTGAATAAATAAAACATTAACTCCTGTTTTGCCAAAGTAGATCCTCAAAGCATTAACTGTATCCCCTAAGCATAGATTATCTTCATACAAAGCATAACCTATCTAATTGAATCACAATTAATTTTATCGAATCATAAATCAATCCAAAATAAGTGCAAAAGTCAAATAGAAAATAGAATAAATTCACCCATGTGTGAAGTTCGGCTTCCTATGTCGACCCAGTGAGGGGGTTTAGCTCCTCATGTAGTAGACACTCTCAAAATATTTTTTATAGCTCAAAATGGTGTTTACAAAGAGGAAACGAGAGAAAAATAATGAAAATAGAGAGACTGCTAGACTTATAAGCATTGCAGAAAACGCTGTTACAAAATGATATAAAGAACACGTCACTAGCATTGTTTGACTGTCTCTGAAACAACAGTCGTAATATAAGGAAATAGTGACGGTTAGAAAACGACAGTCTTGAACTGTCTGTTCTTCATGTTCTTCATCTCTTCTCTACAGGTGCAGAGAAACTCTGCAACTTCAATATCTTTGTCTCTTCTCTACCCCCTACTCTCGATACCTTTGACCTATGACTCCCTTCGACTATTTATAACTCTCAGCAACAGCAAAAACACTGCAGTAATTGCCGAATCATTCTAATTAACTCTGCCATCCACGATAATATATTATTTCCTTTTTCTTCTCCTGCAACATCATAATCCAATTCTTTTTTTTTTGTTTTATCTCCCTCACTTGGTCATCTGGTGTCAAACCCTCGCAGAGAACGATAAACACTCTCTTGCCACAAATAAATCCCGAGTTATCCTCATCTTCCCTGTTTTCTTTCACGCGTGAAAATATCCCGTTATCTTTGAAACAATGCCAACCACTAGCCAACACACTCCATCACGATGCTAATACGTTCCCAACATAGTCAAGCTTCCTCTTGTCTTACACAAAACTTCCAATGATAAATCAGAAAAAATCTCGATAATAAATATTCCTTGTTTTATGAAAATCAAGAGAAATATTTCCTCTTTAACATGCATGGACCATATACCTCCCCTGTTTTGGTCAAACAAGATAATTCCATGCAAATCCCGTGAAAAACTCTAACCAAAACTCTTCCAAATCCACGCCTGAAATTCTAGCAGAAACTGAATATTTCCCCGCCTTTTTATGTTGTTTAAACCGTGAAGAAGATTGGACCCCCTAACAAGAGTGGGGGTGCGAATATCCATGGGTAGATGTAGGAGCGGAATATCACAACAAATGATAACTTATGAAATTGTGGAGAGAAAATAAATCTTGCGAGCAAAGAACATTTTGCGAGCAAAGGAAGTCACGAGGAAAGCAAAAGAAGTTCGCAAAGTAAAGTTGCGAATATTCGCGGCATAGTTATCAAGTCCGAAGTTGAAGGACAAATTTAGTTGTTAACATTTTGTAAAATTATATAAATAGCCATTTAGGCATGAGAGGAAGGGAGAGACATATTTTGAGAGAGGGGATGATTTTAGGAGGAGGGAGAAAATTTTAGAAAGGGATTTATTTTCTTTATCATCTTCTTCCTCAAAATTCTAGAGCTCCAAATATTCATTAATGGAGTCTCAATTGTAAAATCATGTAATCACATACAATCACTAGTGAAGCACCGTGGATGTAGATCACATTGATCGAACCACGTAAAAATCTTTGTGTCTCTTTATAATTTTAGTACCTTAATTCTTAGTTTCATATCAAATTAATTAGGTTTAGGAATCATTTTAATGGATTCTAATGAGGGTGTAGTTGTGAGATAATCCGCAACTACATAATTGGCGCTAGAAACAGGGAGAGAGTAATGGATTTATCCAACCTGATATTTAATTCAAGAAAGTTCCAGTAAAGTTTAGTACAATTATCAAAAAATCTCACTGTATCCATAAGCTTCAAGGCAAAAAGTGGAAATTTCAGGGAACAATTTGCATTCACAAACACATCAGCAGAACTTTGAAGGAGTTGAAGAAAATACAACTAAACATGAAAGCATCCAAAGTTTTTATCAGCAACACGATTTCATCTTAAAAAAATGATTCACGATGAATTTTTAAAACAATACTGCGATGTAACATGGGAAATACTACCAAGCACAGATTGTCAATGGGGAAATTTGGAAGAAAATTCGTTTTTGCAAGAAAAGGAATCAACAACAAAATTAAACAAGAAGGATTCTCTACTACCAACACACATTAATAACCAGGAACCTACAGATTGGAGAATGGTGGAGGATCGAATTAAATCCTCTTTTCATACTCATGATAAAATTTTGGTCCTGATATTGGAATCTTCTTCACCTCATCTGCAAGAGAGTATGATATGATCATCAATCAGAAGAGTATAGAATTTCTAAGCGGAGAAATTAAATTCATGCGGTGGTGGCCATCTGTTAACGCCACTAACCCAGCGTGGATTTCTCTTGTAAGGGTTCCTTTTCACCTTTTGTCACCAGGAATCGTTGAAGGTATAATCATGAAGTTTGGATGGGTTGGAGATATACTACATACTTACGAAGATGGTGCTTACGAACAAATACATACTTACGAAGATGGTCCCCATCAAAATTCTTTTCTGTCATATACTTACGAATATCATCTTCGTAGGGTCAAATCTTACGAACGTTCGCAGAAGCAGCATTTCTACTTTTTTACTCTTCACAAATATTCACCTTGAGAACGTTCGCATCACCAATACTTCGCAAATGTTCGTTTACTTCGCAAAAGTCCGCAAAACAGCATAATTCTATTTCGCAAGGGTGGGCTAGAATAATTTGTATGCTATGAGAACATGCAAGACGATGCTAGCTTTGCAAGAAAATCACATACTTCGCAAGAGACAACAACGACTCACATAAAAGCTAAGTACCTCTTTCCTTAAACATTTTATTTGCTTACGAAAAATAAAAGATTTTTGATTTGATTTACAAAAAGCGATTCAATCACACAATTACAAAGATCTCAAGATTTCACAATTACAAAAGAAACCGAGAAAAACATCTCGCACAAATCAATTTATATATTTCTCTTGAAAAATTTACTTTATTTCCAATGATATGATATTCGACATGGAGAGTAGTAGCTGGCAAACCTTTATGGCGTATACTCATAAAAGGCAAAGCACCTCAGTGCGTCATATGAGGGGGTACCTATTAGGATCATTTCCATGGAAAAATATTTGTCAAGAGAGATGAAATAGATAATACAAAGGAAATCAAAACAAACAAAAATATTTTGAAGTAGCATATAAATAAAAAATAAGAAATTTTGATAAAAGAAATGTTGAATACTAATCTAAATTTTTATTTTCATTACAGCATAGCATGAGGCAAAGAACATGGAGTGAGAGTTCGCATGATGGGTTCGCAATATTTCTTACATTTAGAGGATTAAGTACTTCTTAAGGATACTTCATACTTCTTATATATTTCGAGGATTGAGTACTTCTTATACTTCATCAAGGATATTTCATACTTCTTATACTTCAAGGGTGAGACTTATTATTTACTTCGCAACATTCCGGAACTTCGCAAAAGAATAGAGGCAAGTATATACTTTTTGAGTTTGATATTCTTTCGCTCGTTCCTTCATCAACAAAGATCAAAGACTACACCAACAACTACAACAACTAGTTTTTTCTTAAAGATCGCTCTTCAAGCAATATTCAAGAAAAAAGAGGCAAGATGTAGGAGCGGAATATCACAGCAAATGATAACTTATGAAATTGTGGAGAGAAAATAAATCTTGCGAGCAAAGAACATTTTGCGAGAAAAGGAAGTCACGAGGAAAGCAAAAGAAGTTCGCAAAGTAAAGTTGCGAATATTCGCGGCATAGTTATCAAGTCCGAAGTTGAAGGACAAATTTAGTTGTTAACATTTTGTAAAATTATATAAATAGCCATTTAGGCATGAGAGGAAGGGAGAGACATATTTTGAGAGAGGGGATGATTTTAGGAGGAGGGAGAAAATTTTAGAGAGGGATTTATTTTCTTTATCATCTTCTTCCCCAAAATTCTAGAGCTCCAAATATTCATTAATGGAGTCTCAATTGTAAAATCATGTAATCACATACAATCACTAGTGAAGCACCGTGGATGTAGATCACATTGATCGAACCACGTAAAAATCTTTGTGTCTCTTTATAATTTTAGTACCTTAATTCTTAGTTTCATATCAAATTAATTAGGTTTAGGAATCATTTTAATGGATTCTAATGAGGGTGTAGTTGTGAGATAATCCGCAACTACAGGGTGTGAATAGCAGTTAGGTTGCCCCTTAGTAACTGGGTGACCCTTAGTAATTTAGGTACCCCTTAGAAAACAATGAGAGTCCGCATAGCAAATGTCATCCGAAAGTGCCTTTAACAGTTTTTCGAGCCGATTCTTCTAAAAACGTTTATTTGCCAAAAACACCTACAAATAAGATTATTAGTGATAAAATTGAGACCTAGCTAATATAAATATGGGTATAAAATGGTGCACTTACGTGCTTATCAACACCCCCACACTTATATTTGGCTAGTCCCGAGCAAAACAAGAAAATTGACCCGCTACACAGCTGGTCATGACAAACGCCACAAAAGGCACAAATTTTTTTTTTTTTTTTTTTGAGACCCGCTCCACAGCTGGTCATGATAAGCAAGAAAATTTCTGAAACAGAAAAATAAAATTTTAACCACTCCCCCACACTTAAATATTACATTGTCCTCAATGTAATTGAGTCATCCAACGTAAAAATTAAGATGGGAAATAAAAATAAAAATAAAAATAAAAATAAAAATAAACAAAAATAAATAAACAAATAATTATACCTACTGGAATGTACATAAAAGATCCCCGTAAACTAATAACCTGAAAACTTGGGTATCGACCCAAAATAAAATATTTACAAATGACAGCTTCATAATTATTTTATGGAAAAAATAGGACGCTGAAACTGTCGGAAAATAAAATTTACCCCTAAACCAGGTTTTTACTGCACATGGAAGTGCGTAAAGAACAAAGTATGGGGATTCTATTGAGACTGGGGAAATATTAATTGATTCATGCACGATATCAGGAATAGGAAAGTCCTCCGGGTATTTAGATGCAAAGTATTCCAATAAAATTTTAGAAGCACACAATTCTAACCCTAAATTAGGCCACTTTTGGAAGTCTAGGGTCTAGAAACAACCGCTAAGTCGGGTGAATGATCTTGTGAGGTATTTTCATCTATGGAATTAGGCGAATCCTCCACACAATCATCCACATGGTCATATATATGTTCAGTCTGATACAAAGAGTCACTATATACATGATTCATCATCATCATCAACATATAATCTTTGGTATTCTAGAATTCTTAATCTTTGTTCCAAACTAGGTGGTCTGTGTTTGTAATACTTCTCATATATCTCTAACGGAGATTCTTAACTTACCTCATGTGGAGAAAAAACTCCATACCCTTGCCTACGCTTATATTCATCAAGCGTCATCTCAGATGAGATTTCCTGATAATTAGAATTTCTACGCATATATTCTGCCAACGTCATCGTAGGTGACGTCTCCTCAAAAGAAGTCATCATCTGAAAAGAAATAGAAAAAGAAACGCATAAAAAGGAAAAAAATACTGTACAAAATAAAAATAAACCTAAAAATTAATAATCTAAAAACAATTCCGCGTAGCAACGGCGCCAGAATGATTTAAGGTTTTTCTGACTTTTCTTTGTAGTAATTAAAGATTCGTTCTCTCGGAAGTTGTTAAGATTAAATTAAAAGGTTTAAATAAAATAATAAATAGAAGAGAGTCACTGGGTTAAAGATTCCACCGAATTCACAACACGTAGTTCAATTATTCATTCTCAACAATTATCGCTCAGTGAATAAATAAAACATCAACTCTTGTTTTGCCAAAGTAGATCCTCAAAACATTAACTATATCCCCTAAGCATAGATTATCTTCATACAAAGCATAACCTATCTAATTGAATCACAACTAATTTTATCGAATCATAAATCAATTCAAAATAAGTGCAAAAGTCAAATAGAAAATAGAATAAATTCACCCGTGTGTGAAGTTCGGCTTCCTCCGTCGACCCAATGATGGGATTTAGCTCCTCATGTAGTAGACACTCTCAAAATATTTTTTATAGCTCAAAATGGTGTTTACAAAGAGGAAACGAGAGAAAAATAATGAAAATAGAGAGACTGCTACACTTATAAGCGTTGCAGAAAACGCTGTTACAAAACGATATAAAGAACTCGTCACTAGCACTGTTTGACTGTCACTGAAACAACAGTCGTAATATAAGGAAATAGTGACGGTTAGAAAACGATAGTCTTGAACTGTCTGTTCTTCATGTTCTTCATGTATTCTCTACAGGTGCAGAGAAACTCTGCAACTTCAATATCTTTGTCTCTGCTCTACCCCTTACTCTTGATATCTTTGACCTTTGACTCCCTTCAACTATTTATAACTCTCAGCAACAGCAAAAACACTGCAGTAACTACCGAATCATTCTCATTAACTCTGCCAGCCATGATAATATATTATTTCCTTTTTCTTCTCCTGCAACATCATAATCCAATTATTTCTTCTTCTTTTTTTTTATCTCCCTCACTTGGTCAGCTGGTGTCAAACCCTCGCAGAGAACGATAAACACTCTCTTGCCACAAACAAATCCCGAGTTATCCTCATCTTCCCTGTTTTCTTTCACGCGTGAAAATATCCCGTTATCTTTGAAACAATGCCAACCACTAGCCAACACACTCCATCACGATGCTAATACGTTCCCAACATAGTCAAGCTTCCTCTTGTCTTACATAAAACTTCCAATGATAAATCAGAAAAAATCTCGATAATAAATACTCCCTGTTTTATGAAAATCAAGAGAAATATTTCCTATTTAACGTGGATGGACCATATACCTCCCCTGTTTTGGTCAAACATGATAATTCCATTCAAATCCCATGAAAAACTCTAACCAAAACTCTTCCAAATCCACGCCTGAAATTCTCGCAGAAACTGAATATTTCCCCGCCTTTTTCTGTTGTTTAAACCGTGAAGAAGATTGGACCCCCTAAAAAGAGTGGGGGTGCGAATAGCCATGGGTGTGGATAGCAGTTAGGTTTCCCCTTAGTAACTGGGTGACCCTTAGTAATTTAGGTACCCCTTATCCAACAATGAGAGTCCGCATAGCAAATGTCATCCGAAGGTGCCTTTAACAGTTTTTCGAGCCGATTCTTCTAAAAACATTTATTTGCCAAAAACACCTACAAATAATATTATTAGTGATAAAATTGATACCTAGCTAATATAAATATGGGTATAAAATGGTGCACTTACGTGCTTATCACTGGCACAACTAATTATCGCATTCACCCCTTTGCTAAAAAAGGGGGCGAGTTTCACATGGACTGCGTCTCAACAAGAAGCATATCAAAAGATCCAACAAACACTATCTTCCCCGACCGTCATGAAATCTTCTATGCAAGGGAAACCGCTATGTCTCTATACAGCTTTCAGCGAAACTGCCATTGGAGCTCTCCTCGCTCAGGAAGATGACAAAGGAACCGAATATCCCATATACTACTTCAGTCGTATGTTAAGAGATGCCGAACTCAGATACCCCATAGCGGAAAAAGCATGTTTAGCACTGATCCACTCCATCCAGAAATTCAGGCACTACCTCCTTTCCAATAAGGTGATACTGATATCAAATTCAGATCATGTAAGGTTTCTACTCTCAAAACTTGCCCTGATAGGGAGGCCGGTTAAGTGGCTCCTACAACTGTCAGAGTTCGACATAACGTGCACTGCCCCGAGGGACATAAAAGGACAGGCCATCGCAGACTTGCTAGCATCATTCCCAGGAGAAAACGCCGCGGAACTACGTGAAGATTTCCCTGGGGACTTTCCAGAAATTCTCTCAGTCAAAGAAGAAGCATGGCTGTTGTCCTTCGACGGCTCATCCACCCCCAACACCAATACTGGAGGAGCGGGTATAGTACGGGAATCCCTTGCTGGGGAAGTTTTTTCACACTCTTTGAAGCTAGACTTCCCCTGCACCAACAACTCAGCTGAATACAAAGCCTTCTTCATAGGATTGTCACTAGCTAAACAAGCTGGGGCCACACGTTTGGAGATAAGAGGGGATTCTAAACTTCTCATCAACCAGTTGAACGAGATCTACACATTGAAAGAACTAACGCTGGCACCATACAGAACTGAAGCACGGAGATTATTGAATTACTTCACCGATGCGACTATCACACACATTGGCCGAAGCGGTAATAGGCATGCCGACTGCATGGCTACACTGGCATCAAGACTACAGTTCGAAGGATCCGAAGAAAGCCTAACAGTGAGGAAACGAACCATAGGCTCAACGTGGCTTTCACAAGCTGAGAAGACCGAAGATGATGACTGGAGAGCCCCTATCATCCAAGAACTCAACATCTCACTTTCCCAAGGGAAAGTCGGTCTCAAGACTTTGCGAAACTTATTCGTACTTCAAAATGTTTTGTATCATCGAAACCCGGATAGCTCCCTGTCAAGGTTTCTTGGAAAGGAAGAAGCACAACAGCAACTTGAAAATGTCCATACCGAAGTCTGCTGAATAACATCGGTGGTAACCCTCTACCGCCGCCTACAGCGACTTGGATATTTTTGGCCGAAAATGGAAGCCCAATCTCGATTGCTCCAGAAGACGTGCCTCAATTTCCAGGCACCCCTATGTCAAGTAGAAGTCCTTAACATCAACCATTCTGGGGACTGGCAAGATCCATACATCAGTTTTCTCCGTGATGGCATTCTCCCTGCCGACAAAGAAGACGCATCCAAGCTAAAACAAAATTCCAAGAGATTTGTGTTTCACGATGGGGTTTTATACCGCAAGATTTTTGGGGGAAGTCTACTACGGTGTATAGACGAAACAGAAGTCCCAGTTATATTAAGAGAAGTGCACAATGGCGAACACCAAGGGAAACACAAGCTGTTCCTGCAGATACATGTGAAGTACTACTGGCCGACCATGGAAGATGATGCAGCCGCTTTTGTCCAGAAATTCCATGAATGTCAGGTCCACGGAAATCTAATCCACGCACCTCCGACACCCCTACATTCAGTAAGTAGCTCGTGGCCCTTTTATAGCTGGGGACTCGACATCATCGGAAAGATCAACCCACCATCCTCGAAACATCACGAAAACATAATAACCGCAACCACTAGTGGAAAATAGCAGTTTCGCGACGGTCAAAGCAAGTCATAGATACGACTTAAATGACTTGATTTGGCGGTCGGGGAAAGTGTCGCTGTTTGAGCGTCTTTTTCATCTATGACGTGGCTGTGCGGGTCGCTGTGTATCTTATATCAACGACCGGTGTTAACAGTCAATAAGTTATGACTGATTGGGATCAGTCATAGATATAAATCTTAATATAAAAAAAAATAGATTTAGATTGGTTGTCTAGCCTGACTGAGAATCTGACTAAATCTCAGATAAATACCAAATGAAACTCAAATGAGAATAAATCAAACTTAAATTAGAATTTAAATGAGAATCAAATCAAACTCAAATGAGAACCAAATTCAAATCAGATAAAACTGAGAATCAAATTAAACCTGTACACAAATAATCATTCAATTTAACATTCATTGATTCATTGGGTTCAAATTACACAAAAAGAATTAAAATCTTGAGTTCTGACCAATGTAAATCTTACAAGAAAATCAACTAAGTTCTAGTATTTGGTTACTTCAAGGATTGCTGCAGATATCTCATGAGAAACAGAAGTTGCGATATCGGTGGCTTGAGGAGCCGATATGTGTGCTCAAATTTCACACCATCATCTTTTTCTATTCTAGAGATGTTATGCTTCCTTGGATCATAAATAATTACAGCAACTCCAGTGTTGCCTAGAAAGAAGAAAAAAAACAATCAGTTATGCTTGAACTTGATATCGATGTAACAAATAAATATAAACACGAAGTGAGTTTCAAACACATACCGGCCCTTCCAATACGCCTAGAACAATGAATATAGGCTTCTACATATTGTGGAGGTTCACACTAAAGGAAAGCAATGACATATCAATACACTAGATTCAATAAACGAGACTAAATAATCTAACTAGTGATGGCATTTCTATATAAAAGAAAAAGAAAATACCTGAATAATTAACTGGACGTCATTGATGTTCAAACCACGGGCTGCCACACTGGTGGCTACTAAAGTCATGAACTTTCCGGCCTTGAAAGTAGCGATTGTGACCTGCAATGCAACCCTTCAAGTTAGAGAAAGATAACGATATCGGTAGGGCCATATAACGATCAACCAAGTGTGAACACAGAATATGCCAACTACACTAGAACTAGAAAGAACATACCTCACAGGTGGATTGTTGAATATCTCCATGCAAAGCACGCGCTCCAGGCAATATCCCAGAAAGGTCAGAAGCACAACCCTTGGTCTTGGTAAAAACTATTACCTTGCCGCCACTGAAATTATAAATGATTACATAACTCATTTCTAATGTTTTATAAATGAATATTCACTTCAAGGAAAGAAAATCAAGATAACCATTGCATAAGAAAGGAAAGAGGAAACTAACCATCCATAACAGGGAATTACATCAGGAATGACTGTTTCTCTGGCATCTCTAGAGCATGGCATGAAAATATGTCTAACATTTGTACTTGCCTTTATTTTCTCATTTCCAACAAGATCTACAATCTTCTTGTCGGGTTTCAAAAACCTAGTAGTAATCTGGCGAATGACAACAAGAGCATGAATAAGACATTTATGTTAAATTTTTTTTGAAGTATCAAGATAGTACATCCCGCATGGTTTGAAGACCCGTATTTTTAATCCGTGGTGGTAATGTAGCACTGAAGAGGAGTGTATGCACTGTCTTCAAATCTTCAAACTTTCCTGTAATACCAAATTGAAAGCTTTTTAACATAAGTGCACATGCAACTTCAATAACAACAACCATGAATGCTTTCAGTATGAACCAAGTCCCAAAAAAATATTTGTTGCATATATAAACTCATAAAAAAACACATCATATGGCTTTGGGTTACAGATTCAAAATACTTTGGTTCAGGAACAAAAACCTACTCGTTGAGTAAAAATACAAAAATCAATCATTATAACACGTACCGAGAATAAGTTCAACATCGTCAAGAAAACCCATGTCAAGCATCTCATCAGCTTCATCAAGTACACGGAACTTTGATGAGTCGAAGTCAAGGTTTCCCCTCTCGACATGATCCTGCACCAGGATTTCATGAAATAGGCATAAGACAGTAACGATACTCATAAATTTTCTAACAAAATCAATATCACGTCATATGTTGAGATCCATCATGAGCAAATAAATAACTTTATTCTTCCAGGAGTTCCAATAACAATATCATCCCCACTTCTCAGTTTACTTTCTTGGATGTCAATCATGAAACAACAATAGTTTAAGAGATCGACGTTACCAGACTAGACCCACATGGTGATACATTCAACCACTAAAAATATTCATGCATAACTCACTATTGCGAACTAATGTGAACTAAGAGTAGGTTTCATTCACAAGAACCTTTCAAAAGCGATAATTTATATCTCGGTACTCGCAGTTTACGAGCTATCCTATTCATTTATATGTAAAAGAACATTTTCAAGGACTTTTGGTTATCTTGCAATTAAACTAACATGATTCGAGTATGGGGGTATTGGGGTGCCATATCTTATGATGAAGATAATCAAACGACCATTACAAAAATTAAAATGTAGTGACATACGGATAGGTGCACATTCAATGGAGAAAGACAGAATATACAAGTTACTAAGCTGCGACAAGAGTGGTGAATGACACTCACTTTAATCAAAGACAAGTTCCAACCAGCAAAATGATTAACTTCCTGATGATGAACTGATCTAGAGTTCAATAAGAATATATACGTTATCTTGCAATGGAAGCAACTATAGGTATGCAAGATAATCTAGTCATAGAAATACAGTGATTGCTGGTGCATGCTGGTTTGGGGGAACTACAAAATCAAATCTAATTAGAAGTTTAAACTTCAAGTTCTGTTTGAAGAAGCATTAATAGCTCCTAAGATCTGTTAGCAAGAATTAAACATTAATCAGCAACCTATGTTGCCACTAATAGAGTATAAAATATCAATTAACAGCAAGATACATTATGGTTCAGACCAAAGAGGAAAAATCTATTATGCTACAGACCAAAGAGGACAAATCTATTATGCTAAAAACCAAAAAGAGAAAGATGTCAAATCGACAAAAAAGATGACCTAACACATTGTGGGTGCAATGAATCTAACTTACCATGATAACACACGCATAAAGATATAGTTTCACATTGTAAAAAAGATATAACAAAAAGACAAAAATTAAAAAACAAAGACAAAAAAAAGGTTACAAAAGACAAATCCCATGGAAAGCACCTTCCTTTAGACCATTGCAAAGTGGGGTCTCCTATTTTGCTTAGAAAAAAACCCACTCACGCCTTTGCAGCAGAAACAGACACTGAAATACAAGTCACAATAAGCAAGGACCAAGAGATCACACACACTTGATAGTGGAAAGAAGCAGACATTTCCTATCTTCTCAATTTTCTCTTTATATCCACAACATCGGCGCATTTGATGAGTTTCAGTAGGTGACATTTTTCTCTACAAGTACCAATTCAAGAAACCTCTATAAAATTACCAAAATCACAAGTCATCGAGATGCACATTATAATCTAACAAAATCAGTAGTAACTTGTATATGAAATGGTTTTCTTCTTTGCAAAGCAACTAAATAGTAAATTATCTTTTAAATTTAATCATACAACTCATGCGCGATACAGATGAAATATACCCATTTGACAACATTCTTCAAACATCATAACACACCAACTAACTAAAATTCAGAGCATTCATTCAAGAACCTAGGAATCTACATGAGAGAATACACATTTTTTATAAAGCTTGCAAACAAAAATATGCATTTGAGATCTAACTAGTTTAGCAACAAAAACCTTAAAGCACTAATCATTTGCCAACATATAAGGAAAGATCATTAAATCAATGTGTAAAACCATTACCTTGGTACCTCTACCCTGATTTCATCTAGAGATACTCTTGATGTTACTGCAAAAACACAAAGACGAAATTTTAGTGGATGCACAAAGAGAAACCCTTGATAGAGATACTGCGAGAAACTAATAATTTAGTACACATACCAGTACCATTGTCAACTCCATCAACCCCTCTTATTAGCACCCCAAAACCTTAGGAGTAACATCAACAATAATATCATAATCTACCGAATCCACCACCAATTTGACTCTTCTATTGCCTTCCGTACCTCTCAGATTCAGAAAATAAAATTAATCGAAAAAAACCTTAACTCAAAAATTGAAATAGAAGAGAAAATAAAAAATAAAATAGACCTCACCTTTCGAAAGAGATGAGCATTTAGATGAAGTGGTAAGTGATTGAAGAGTTCGTGGTGCTAATTTATGGATCTGAGAGATCGTTTTCCGTTTACTGAAGAAAACACGAAAAAGCTTGACTGGTTGAAACAAACACCCTTGCTTCAAATCACGTCTCACATCTAATCGCGAAAACTCTTATACTCGAATCACATATTACACCTAATTTAATACCCGATATTTGCAGTTTCGATTTTGGAAATAATGGAGAAATAATAAGGTTGAATCTATTCCAACAGATTTGGGATGACAAATGAGATGAGGGATTTCGGAAGAAGAATCTAGAGAAGGGTTTATTTGTTTCGGTGAAATAGCATCTAAGGTTTACTAATTTCTCCATTTCCATTGAGCTAGTTCCTTAGGTTAGATATGGATACCGAGAGCAGAATAAGAAAGAGAAAGAGAAAGTGAGATTGGATATGGGAGAGAGAAAGAGATATTTATCTGCCCAAATATTAAAATCTATCATAGGTGAATCTATTTTCGTCCGTCGCGGGATCGGCAGTAGATTTAGGACTAAATGGTAATTATTCCACGACTGGTGTTAGGCATCCCGGAATTTCTCCGTGTTTTTTCTTATTCCCAGACGGTCTTGTTCGGTCAAAGGTGAATTGACCGTCAATGGGGGTCATTTCAGTGGGTTGTAAAAACCTCATTTTCCACTAGTGAACCGAGTAATTTACAAAATGGGTTGAAGCGATCCCGCTGAAAGGAACCACCGGAGCCACAATCGCAGCATTCATCAAGGAACACATCATCTGTCGTTTCGGCGTACCTAAGCATATCATCACCGACAATGGCACACCTTTCGCTAACAAGCAGGTACAATACTTACTTGAGGGGTACGACATTAAACAAGTCTTCTCCACCATCTACTACCCACAGGTAAATGGGCAGGCCTAAAGCACCAACAAGAATCTGATCCGGATCCTCAGCCGAACAGTACACGACAATCCCAGGACTTGGCATGAGCAACTGCCAATGGCTCTCTGGGCGTACATAAAATCTCCTAGAAGCTCCACCGGCATGTCTCCCTACTCTCTTGTCTATGGCACAGATGCAATTCTCCCGGCAGAAATCAAAATTCCATCTGCCCGAATCGCCGCCGCAAGTGGACCTCAATAGAGTAAAGCCGAGACGCTGAACGCCAAAATAGCAGAGCTAGACACTATAGACTCTAGAAGATCTCGGGCGGAAGAACATCCACAAGCATACAAAAATAGGATTTCCAGGGCATACAACAGCACCGTGAAGCCTAGAGTTTTTAAAAATGGAGATTTGGTGCTGAAAACTACCAAGCATATTCAGCAGGATGTATCTGCGCCAAAGTTTTCCCCCAAATGGGAAGGGCCATACATAATTACCAAGGCATACAATAGTGGGTACTACAATATTATCAAATAGGATGGAGGAAAACTAGAGGCAGTCATCAACAGAAAATGGCTAAAAGCATATTATGCATGATTGCTTTCCCGCAACACGCTACATCAAAGTGTACACACCCAATACTCTTTTTGCTTACGTTTTTCCTTACCTATTATCAAAACTTCCATACAGCCCAACAGATTAATAAAATTCCTTTATTCATTTCGAAATCTTCTAAAAAAAATATCTTGCAACACAAATCAGAAAATCCCATCTAGTAAATCATAGTCCCTGAAAAACATCATCTTCAGTCGACTATGATATCTCTCAGTCCTACTCTTCAAATCACGAGTTAACCCTTTGATCCTCTGAGACTCCATGAACAAAGATTTCTCCTCTTCCAGAATGGCGTTAGTGGAAGGAATCACACCAGCAAGAATACCAGCTCTATCAACTTTCACAATATCAAGACGATGCCGCAACCAGCTGATGTTGAACTCCAAGGACTCACAGGTAGCCACCATGCTCTCCCATCTCTGAATTTCCAGCTCTGCAACAACACGAATGGATATACTCTCCATTTTGGCGATCATTGGTAGAAGGCAAGTCACTACGGCCGTACGTCTTCCATATCCTTTTGTAAAGAGCCACGAACTCTTTTCGCACCAGGAAACCACCAACGTTCCGGTAATTGGAGGAGAGGCACCTCGTGCGAGTCCCAAACGACAAACCTGCGTAGGTATATTCATGACAAGAAATCCCTAAATCAGCATTCTCCAAATCTACAGCAGCCAACGAAGTCGGGTTTGGAGGAAGGGGAGCAACCAGATCATCTTCATCGATAATAGTAACACACGCTCCAATGGGATATCTCTATAGGGAAGAAGAATTTCTCATTCATCAATGAACAAGCGATGAAGTAAACACTGATCAGCAGAAGAAAAGGGAACATACCGGTATGATCTTCTTGACCCTCATAACTCTAGTTGGGATGCTTTCGCAAGAGTCGAATCTTGCGCCCCTAATCGGAGAATCTGGACGATTGGAGGATGATTCGTCTCTGGGTGACATAGCAAAGAAGGAAAAGAGCTCAATAAGAAGAAGCTTTTATCAAAAGGGAGATGGTGTGGTTATGCTGAAAATGAATGCGGAATTCTAAAAAACAAAAGAAGTAATGAGGAACATAACGCTTTTGGCATGATTGATTCCCTAATTAAAAGCCATGTGTGAGAAAAAGTCAAAACTACTTCCCAACTTTCCGCTGGTCCCACCAATCGCGACGACCTGTTAATGTCGCCCAAGTTGCGCCAGCTATCACGTCCATCTTCCATCGCCCCCACCAGCCAGCGTACGCTCAGTTTTTCAACTCGCGCCAGTAGCTCAATACCTCCTAACTGTCCATTTCCCCCAAATTATGCCAATCTCCTGCTCCATGCAAAACTTCCAAGGACGAGGATTCTGAATCCAGTCCGCATCTCAGAAAAAAAAGGTCAGATAAATCTTCCGTTTCTCTTTCATATCTTGTCTTGGCACCATCTTATGCTTACCTCGCAAAAGCTCCTGTTCCGATCTAAGAAGGGGACTTAATGTCGATGGTAGATTTTAGATAAGGGGTAAAATCATATATCCCCATGACCTAGTGTTACCAGCAACACATTAACTACGAGCATTTAATTCATATGTTAATAATTAATGGGGTATTCTTTCAAAAATACCAGATTAGGGTTTTCGACAAAGAACCCTAATTCCTAAACCAAGCCGCATACTGCGCACCATGGAAACCATGCCAAACTAAGCCGCTATACCATTTGGCACGTGCCAAAAATAGCGCCCTAGGCTTGCAAACCGTGCAACTAGGTCAACTTGGGCAAAGTGGCCGTGCGTGCCATTGGCACATGCCAACACGTTACCACTAGCCACTTTCTATTCCAAGCCACTACCTAGTTGTAGCACCCGCAACTTGGCCAAAGTGGCCATGCATGCCATTGGCACATTCCAACACGTTACCACTAGCCACTTTTTATTCCAAGCCGCTACCAAGTTGTAGCGCCCACAACTTGGCCAAAGTGGACGTGAGAGCCATTGGCACATGCCAACACGTTACCACTAGCCACTTTCTATCCCAAGCAGCTACCCAGTTGTAGCGCCCACAACTTGGCCTAAGTGGCCGTGTGTGCCATTGGCACATGCTAACACATTACCATTAGCCACTTTTTATCCCAAGCCGCTACCCAATTATAGCGCTCGGGACTTGGCCAAAGTGGCCGTGCGTGCCATTGGCACATGCCAACACGTTACCACTAGCCACTTTCCATTCCAAGACACTACCCAATTGTAGCGCCCGCGACTTGGACAAAGTGGCCATGCGTGCCATTGGCACATGCCAACACACAACCACTAGATACTTTTATCCCCAACTTGCTAGCCAATTTCCAAGGCATTCCGCTCATGCCATTGGCACATGCCACACATGCTCCACTAGCGAATTTGGCATTACCATTCGCACTCAAAGTGCAACTTGCGGATAAGGCATTCCGAACATGCCAAATTCTCCACCAAGCGACTTTGGCATTGCCATCCGCACTCTAAGTACAACTTGCGGTCGAGACATCCCGCACATGGCACATGCCATAACGATGCACTAGCAACTTTGGCATTGCCACTTGCGCCCAACTCTCGAGACATCAATACAAACTGGGGGATGCTTTCTTGGATTTTGGTTTGGCGGTCACAGCGTGCAGCGTACACTATGCTCGCAATAAAGCAAGGCGTGTAAGGAATGAATACGGTCAATTAAATAAGGAAATTTATGGTGAAAATGTTTTCACCATAAAGCTAACGGTTTCCACCTCCTCTGTTTTAATTGGCACATTTACTCAATTCCCTAAAGAGGCCAGGGTACGTTCAATCTCACTTGTATAATTAGGTTTCACCTATTCTGCCAAAATAACACAAGTCTTGGTCAGGCAAAATACAATACAATCGGATAGCCACTTTGCAAGCTCTCTCAAAAGCTTCCATCACTAGCAAGCTTCCGCAAGCTTTTACACTTCTGATACAAGTCGAAATACTACCTATCCAGAACTCTCTGGTCTCATCACCCTTCTTCGCTATCCTCCCCAAATCCACCCTTCTTCTCCACTTTGTGACCGAAGCAAATCTGGAATGGCCATCTTCTTGGTTTAGGCCAGATTTTTACAGATTGATATCTCGAATCAAAAGTGCTCACGTGCAACACCTTTGTTTAAGGGTTTAAACCAGTCTCTCCACCATGGAATTTACCAAATTCGGCAGAGGCGATTTTCTCCCATAAACACAAGAAAAGCTGTTGAATAATCTAAATTTTGGGTTCATTAGCATGTCCATCGAATCCACCAAATGAAACAACATATTAGATGGTTCAACAGTTTTTAACACCCATATTGATAGTTTTACTTGTATGACCACTGTGCTAGTGACAGTCTCTGTTTGGCCATTCAGATCATGTAAAATTTGATCCATTTATTTGCTCAATTAGTTTTATTTGGGTAATTGATACAATAAGCAGGACTAGTTATCCATATATATTTACAAACAAGGGTAGAAACTAAAATAAAAACATCAGAAAACAATAACATTGCATATGAGATTTTTTCTTGAACTGAAAAGAACTTCACAATTTGAGAGGGGAAAAATCAAGATGCCGTAACCATCATCGGCTCCTCCTGATCCTTCAAATCTAGATCAACAAATCGAATCATGTAAGGCTTATGTTTTTTTTCAATGTAGTGTAGAAAGATCTACCAAATGCAGTAGTTGATAAATTTATATGGATCTCTTCCTAAAACATTCTCCTTTAGCTAATCCACTATGATTATCAGGTATAAGAAATTTTAATTCTCTGAGAGGAGAAATCATTATGCTGAGGTTGGTTATGATGCTTTTAGAAACCCTGCGTAGAAATCTGTTGTTGTCTTTTAGGGTTAGGGTTTTAATTTCTTACTCTGCAGGGAGGAGGAACTAGTTATTGGGGAGGAACGAGGAGCATTGCTTTTTTTTTATAAAGGCTCATAGAGCTTTAGGGTTATGATCTAACGGATGATGAGTATGTTGAGACTGACCAACTTGTCTTTGATAGACGGCCATGATTGTGTGTTTGTACACGTTCCTTTTCAACCATTAGCTCCGAGTCAAAGTCTCACTAAAAGTCAACCAAATGTTGAAGGGCCATTTTTATTTATTCTCTGCACTTCATGAACCATTGCAAAAAAAGTGATATGTTTACAATTATTTTTGTCATGCTGAAATGAGGATGTTGTGATTAAGATGGTGTACGTTGCATACTTCATTCAGACTGGTAAATGTATATTTGCATTCCATTATTAGCCTATTGATAGATAAAGTAGAACAGTGAGAGTTTTATTTGAATGAAAAAAAAATGGTAATTTGTATGAAAAGCTGTCTTCATTTGTGCGTTTTGGGTTTGCTGTTAGAATGATAGATGGTTTCTTCATTGTGTTCGTATTACAGGGAACTTGTTAATTGGTAGGAGTCGGAGGACAGAGGAATTATTGCGCTCTAAAATAGAGGGCAATGGTAAATGTATGTATGAGTATCAACATTCTTCAGTTTGGATGTCCAAAGAATACTAATTTTTAATAACTAATAAAATGGGGGGTGGAATGGTCAGATTTATACAATCTTAGCACTGAGAAAAGGCACTTGTGAGTATGGACAAACAAACCGAGAATGTTAACTTAAATGTGAATAATGGGGAGGCCGTTTACTTATGTTATGATATATTGATCAAAGGATGCAGCTCCTTCATCTGAAATCCGTGGAATCCCCACATCCATCGAGCCATTGAGCAAAGTGAGCATCAAAACATCTTAATCCCAATGCTGACCCAAAGAACAAAGCTCGAGCAAGAGTGTTCCAATGATTCCACAACACACAAACATACTTGTCATTCGGTGAAGAATTGCAGTCCCATTGTGAATTTTTTGCTGTATGAAAATCAGAATTCCGGGGCCAAGTTCTTTAGTTTCCAGATTTTTATACTTTGCCACTCGTAAGTACCTTAAAAATTCCCAACACTTGCCACTCTAAAAATTTTCATCCATTCTAGTTTTCTTGTTCAAGCACCTAAAAACACCAAATAAAATATCACCCATTTCAGAATTTAAAGAGCAAGTACACAATGTAAACAGTATTTTACTACTCATTGTTGACAACCAACAAACCACAAAATTGAGCTAATCTTACGATACATTGAGGAAACATAAGAACCTAAAAGGACCCATAATTTGCATGGCAGCAAGAAGCAAAGGTACTGAAAGGAACAAAAGTGAAAAGAAAGCAACAGCAAGAAGCATACGAAAAGACCAGTTCCTGTTAACATTTTCAATATATTGAACGAAACAGAAGCTAGAATATGAAAAGACCTACAAACAAACAAATGAAAGATTATCATTTTTAAGCAGATAAATTCTCCTTTTCCTTTTTTCCTGAATAGGGGATCACCAAACCACCAAAATCAAAACACGGAACAAACATCAAAACAAAAAAGGAAAATAGATCGGCTTAAGTAGTGCATCAGATGCTTATACAAGTACAAGCATATGTTTGCACACACCCTAAACCATCACAATCACCCATTAACGTCTCTATGCGTCATTACCTTTCTCACCTTACCAGACGCTGACTGTTAGAGTTACTGTCAAGAACTAACAATTATATATTGTATCCTCTCAACCTATTCTCTACGTACTAGGACGATTAAATTGCACAATCTTGCTAACAAAATTGTTAGAAATTGGTCTAGTTCTTATAATGGCACAACCAGATGTTCAAAACGTCATTTGGTCAACAAAACAAAATCACACATTCACATCTAGGATTGCAAATTCTTACCCATTTTCTTTGGAATTGTATAGCTATATTACCGACATACAAAACTGATCAATGCCTAGCATCACATAGATTACAAACTAGAGTAAGAAACTAAAACCTCATTCTTACAGCAGAGTTATTTTACACGTCGCGCACCATAGAATTTTATGTCGAGCTCTTCTTTGTTTTGTGAAATAAGAAGAAAGAGAAAGAGAGGAAGAAGAGAAAGAGAGTGAGAGAGATAGAGAGAATTAATCCACCATTTTTGGTGAGGTTAGAGGCATCTTGAAGAGGAGAAGAAAGGGTTCTTGTTGAAGGATCTTTGGTTGATTGTGGTGGAGAATTGATTGATCAATTTCCACAACTCTTCAAAAGGGGAAAAATCTAGGGTTTGTCAAACCCTAGTAGTAAGTATCTCAAATCACTTCTAATTCTTAAATTGATAGTGAATCTCATATTATATATGAATGAATTGTTGATCCATCCTTAGGGGTGAGTGTAATTAGGCAAATTGATATCCAAGTGCTATAGGCACCTTGAGGTTGTTGTTATCCCCAAATTTGGGAGAATTGTGTGTAACCCATTATTGTTATAGTGGAAGATTTGCCCGTGGTTTTTTACCCTTCACCTTGGAGGGGTTTTTCCACGTAATTGCTTGGTGTTACTGTCAAGAACTAACAATTATATATTGTATCCTCTCAATCTATTCTCTACGTACTAGGACGATTAAATGGCACAATCTTGCTAACAAAATTGTTAGAAATTGGTCTAGTTCTTATAATGGCACAACCAGATGTTCAAAACGTCATTTGGTCAACAAAACAAAATCACACATTCACATCTAGGATTGCAAATTCTTACCCATTTTCTTTGGAATTGTATAGCTATATTACCGACATACAAAACTGATCAATGACCTAGCATCACATAGATTACAAACTAGAGTAAGAAACTAAAACCTCATTCTTACAGCAGAGTTATTTTACACGTCGCGCACCATTACAGCAGACGCGCGCCTATTGGAATGTCTCAGTGTTTAAATGAACTGATCTATTCATTTGAACATCTATTTTCTTGGTTTGTTCATCCATAGTGGGATCAAAATGAATAAACTCTAGGTTTGTTCATTCCATAGGAATTGCCCTTGTCATCATGAAGTCCAAGATGATGTATGAGTTTATTGACCCCATATCGCACGTTGGTTAAAGACCCCACGTACAGTAGTGACTATAATGTCTGTCTGGACATGCTGATCACTGTAGAGTAACTGGCTTTATGAATTTTTAGCGGAAAATGAACAAAAAAGCCAAGGAAAATGATGTGTTTAAATATACGATGATATTGTTTCTAGTGGTAAGAGTCACGCACTAGGAGTTAGAAGTTAGGATACATGTATGACATAAGTTGATAGCATGACTCTAACACCAACTTAGTTCTTTTAAGTACTTAAAGGTTAAAGATAAAAAACCATTCACGCGGTCAAAATTAGAGACCAATAAATTTCAACATTCTCATCTGTTTTGTAATGTGATACTATTGACTAATACTGCCAAATAAGAACCGTTCATCATCTTTGAGCAATATTCAAAAGTTTTTAATCTTCTGAACGATTTAAAAATTAGAGTAGGTTAATATATCAGAAGTGCTAATAATGTCATCTCAATCAAAATAGGGTACCCATCAAAAAAAACAAAACTAAACCCTTAACATGAGTTGCACTTTGCAGTTAATCATCGATTAATAATTGAGAACATACCAAATTGTTAAACAAATAAGCACCAAATCAATTAACAGGAATGGCTTTGTTTTTTGTGCTTTAATCACATACCAACTAAAAAATTAAAGCTAACTGTTCATTAGAAAAAAGAGATTAAACCTAACTAAATTAAGTGGTGCTTTGGTCGGTGAGATATCTTTTTAACTTTTTAAGTAGCATAAAATAAGTAACAGGTTCATTGTTAGTGTTACCATCAATCAATGATTCAAAACGTGTTGCACGATGAACATTGTTCCAGCGGTGGCGCAGCCAACGTCTATGTAACTAGGGGCAAAAGTATCAACGACAAACATGAGATTAAAAGACCAATTTGAAGTGGTTAAACTTGTTATAAAGTATAAACTCATTCCTTGATCATATCAAACTTGCTCATTACTGGCCTGCGTCTTAATCCGGAGAAAAGTACGATGGTGAGCATAGAGGCAGATCTTCTGGTACACACTTTGGCTTTGGAGTTGGGGTGCAAAATTCCGGTTACTTATTTGGGTATGCCCATAGGATCCAATAGAAGAAGTGAGCTGATTTGGGAAGTAATTATTCAGAGGATGCAAAAAAAAAACTGGCACCCTGGAAAAGAAGGTTCTTAAATAAGGCCGGTAGGGTTGTTCTGATTAGAAGCTCTATTGAGAGCTTGGCGGTGTATTTCATGTCTCTGCATCACATGCCTGTCTCAATGGAAAAGCGTATGAATAGGATCATGAGGAAGTTCCTTTGGGGGGAAGATGATGAAAAGAAGAAGATGAGCTGGGTTTATTTTAAGCAAATCTGCAAACCAAAAAAGAAAGGGGGTTTAGGATCATAAGGAGAAATCATTATGCTAGAAAATTGAGGTTGTTGATGATGATTCAAAATAACCTTTCTTGGATTTCCAGTGATGTTGTAGAAGAAATCTGCTGTTGTTATTTAGGGTTAGGGTTTCTTTCATACTATATAGGGAGGAACTAGTAACTGGGGAAGAGAACTTACTTCTTCTTATAAAGGTTGGAGAGCTGTCCGTTTTTAGTTTAGGGTTGAGTTGTGATGGTTGATTTATGATCTAACGGATGATTTGTATATTGAGACTGACCGTATTTGTTTGACCAGCATATATTTCATAGACGCCTATGATTGTGGATTCGATATGCGTGGAGGTTATTTCTTTAGATATTGGGAGGGTGAATTTTTTTTTCATTTTTTTTTCACTTCGTTCAATCTACTGCATCCATCAAAGTAGAGAAATCCGTTCAATTTCCTGACCATTCTTCAAGTTTGCTAAAAGTGATAGTTTATGCTTTTCTATTCCCATCAAGAAAGCCAAATGACTCTAATAAGAAGGTTAAAATTTCTGTGTACCATTATTTGACCTTGGGCATGAGTTTCAGTTTTCAAAGAGCAGGAGGATGTAAAGTTTTCGCAAACTACCGTAGATCCTTTTGGCTGTGATCCAGTTGAATTCCTAAATCATATGTTGGACTTGGGTTAGTACAGAGCATTTGGGAAGTCGATCAATTAGGCCGTGGTTTTTATTAGACAATTGGGAAGCAGAAGCACCACCAACATGCACATACTTTCATTCTCATGATCATTGTATGCTGACTATTTTTTTTAGTACACAATCTAAAGTATGTATCTAGGAAAGCTAAGTTTGGCCACGCCAAACCATGCCACGCCAACGACATGCCAACCTAGTCCCGCCACCATCCTTGCCTTCCCTACGCGGCTACCAAAACGAAGGCGTACGACAATCAACGGTCCCCCTTCAATCCCAGGAGAAAATCCTAGCCATCCAAGGTTACCAGACAACGCATGGTAACCTTTGGTCCGAAAACCTGAATTTGGCCACGCCAAACCATGCCATGCCAATGGCATACCAACCTAGCCGCGCCACCATGTTGGCCTTCCCTATGCGACTACCAAAACGAAGGTGTGCGACAATCAATGGTAACCCTTCAATCCAAGAGCAAATCATAGTCGTCCAAGGTTACCAGACAACACATGGTAACCTTTGTCCCAAAACCCTAGTTTGGTCACGCCAAACCGCGCCAAGGCATGCCATGACAACGGCATGCCAACCTAGACGCGCCACCATGTTGGCCTTCCCTACGCGGCTACCAAAACGAATGCGTGCGACAATCAACGGTCTCCCTTCAATCCCAAAAGCAAATCCTAGCCGTCCAAGGTTACCAAACAACACATGGTAACCTTTTACCAAAAACCCTAGTTTGGTCACGCCAAACCGCACCAAGGCATGCCATGAAAATGACATGCCAAACTAGCCGCGCCACCATGAAATGCCAATGGCATGCCAACTTAGCTACGCCACTATGTTGGCCTTCCCTATGCGGCCACCAACAAATGAAAGCATGCGAAGATCAACGGCTACCTTTCCTCTTAAGATGCAAAATCTCGACCGTCGAAGGTCACCAAGATAGCAAGTCTCCCAAGCTCGACTTTCCAGGCAACAACAATATGCTACATGTGTTCCACAAAAAACATTCGAGACATCAACACATATCACAAACTGGGAGATCCTCTTTGGGTATTGGTTTGGCGGTTTACATCGTGCGGTGTACACTACGCCCGTCATAAGGAAGTGTCATAAGGATGAGGAGGTTAGTAAATACAAGGAAGTTAATGGTGAAACACTCCTTTTTATGGAACATCAATTCAATGCGTTAACATTACCACCTCCCCCCATTTACTCACCCATTTTTCCATTCCTTAATGAGACCAGAGTACGTTTCACTTCGACTTGTATAAATAGGCCTTACCTATTTCCACCGAATAACAAGTTCAGTCAGGGAGGATACACTACTCAGAAAATATTTATTAGCTTTCCATCTGCTAGCTTCCCAGTTTCTGATACAAGTCATAACACAATTACTCTTCCAGAATCAACTATTCTGGTCTCATCACTTTCCTTGCTTCCCTCCCCAAAACCAACCCATTCTCATCCACTTTGTGACCGAACCAAGTCTGGAACGGCCATTTCTGGGTTTAGGATGGACTTGTACAAATTGATCTCTCGAATCTAAAGTACTCCCTTGAAGTACATTATTTAGGGTTTGAATTCGTTTCTCACCCGCACACCCGAAATTACCTAAATCAGCAAAAAACATTTTCACCCACAAAAAATTAGCTACCATAGTGGGAGATTGATCTTTCGGTTTAGACCATCGATATCAGGATTTGACCAAGATATCAAGATGGTAGAATCAGGCGATCCACTCAGGGATCGACGACTCAGTTACCAGACGACCCGATTAACAGTCATGACACGACAAGGGATGACAGAGGACTTACCAGAGGTTAGAAGCAATCGATCCGCCCGAGAATCGACGACTCGGTTATCAGGAGACCTAAAAACCAAATAAGTCCTACCTAGACAAGATACGTGGTTTGTGTTTTCAAGTTTCCACGGGAATGATAAAACCAATAGCCATGTTATGTTTCACCACATGTCATCTACCAAATGCACGGTTCCATGGTTTTCCTGCGATGACTGCAATACTATCAATCATAACAAAGACCATCAAGGTAACATTTATCTGTCAACCCCAAAAATCTAGAAAATCAAAACCATAAACCAGGCGTTTCTATTTGCCTTTCAAAAAAAAAACACCTAAAAAAAAGAAGTTCAAAAAACAGAAATGTATTCAAGGAAAGTTTTCCAACATCGGCTTGCTCCTCTTATCAAAGGCCTCCCTTGTGTTCTGGAGATCCACCCTCTTCAACTTCAGGTTCCTGCACAACTTCTTGAATTCCGCTTCTTGCTTCTTCACCATGTCTGCGGAAGGACCTTCGACTACTTCGGCCAACGACTTCTCAACCTCAGAGATACCTTCAACGAAGCCCATGAACATGTCATGATGGAACATCCATATCGAAATTACATCCCCAGAAACCGTATGACCAGTTACGTTACTGTTTATAGGTGAAAATGGTTTCTGCTGGTTTTGGTAATTATGGGTGTGAAAGTGAGAAATAATTTAAACCCTAAAAAATGTACTGCAAGGGAGTAATTTATATTTGAGAGATCAATCTGTACAAGTCCGGCCTAAACTAAGAAATGCTCGTTCCAGACTTGCTTCGATCACAAAGAGGAGGAGAATGGGTTGGTTTTGGGAAGGGAAGCAAGGAAAGTGGTGAGACCAGAATAGTTAATTCTGGAAGAGAAGTTTGGTTTCTACGCCTTGTTATCAGAAAAGTAAGAGAGCTCACGAGGAGAGCTAGCAGGTAAGTATTTATGAGTGTTGTCTAGTCCGAATGAACTTGTTTTCCAAAGGGAAATAGGTAAGACCTTTTTATACAAGTCAAGGTAGAAACATACCCTGGTCTCATTAAAGAGTGTGGAAATAAATGGGAGAAGGTGGTAACCGTATGCACGGACTTGATGTTACATAAAGTGGTTAACGCATGAAACTTGTTTTCATGAAACTGTTAACATAATGGAATTGATGTTTCCATAAGGTTGTTAACTCACATCTTTATGTTCCATGAACGTTTCCCACATAACTCCCGTATTTACTAGGAGCCTCACCCTTATGAAACTTCCTTATGAAGGGCGTAGTGTACGCCGCACGATGTAGACCACCAAACCAATACCCAAATAGAATCCCCCAGTTTGTGTAGATGTCTTGAATGTTTTTGGAAAACATGTAACACATTGTTGTGGCTTGGCAAGTCGATCTCGGGGAACTTGCTAGCCTGGTGACCTTCGACGGTCTAGATGTTGCATCTTGAGAGGATGGGCAACCGTTGATCATTGCACGCCTTCGTTTTGGTAGCCGCATAGTGAGGTCCAACAGGGTAGCAAGGCTAGGGTGTGTTTAGACTTGGCATGAGGGGCCAAGGGTTCGCCATGGGCGTATACCACGGCTAGGGCCAAGGCAAGGGCACTTGGATAGGCATGACGTGACTAGCATGGCTAGGCCCAAGGCAAAGTGTGTTTGGCATGGCACGGCTAGCTTGGATAGGTTTGGTTTGTCTTGGCATGTCGGGCCAAGGGGTATCCATAGACACATGGCGTGACTAGCATGGGCTAGGTGCGGTTTTGGCTTGGCATGTGGGGCCAAGGGGTGTCCATGGGCGCATGGCGTGACTAGATTGGGCTAGGTGCGTGACCAAGCTAGGTTTTTGGGCCAAAGGTCGTGAGGGGACCTTAGATTGCCAGGATTTGCTCCTGGGATTGAAGGGAAACCATTAATTATTGCACGCCTTCACTTTGGTAGCCACATGGTGGCGCGGCATAAGGGGCCATGGCGCGGCCGGCGTGGCTAGCTCTGGCTAGGTGCCTGACCAAGCTAGGGTTTTGGGCCAAAGGTCGTGAGGGGACCTTAGACGGTCAGGATTTTCTCCTGGGATTTAAGGACAAGCATTGATTATTGCACACCTTCACTTTAGCATCCGCAATGGGAATCTCAGCATAGCGTCGCGGCATGAGGGGCCATGGAGAGACGTGTTTGGCATGGCACGGCCGGCGTGGCTAGGTGCGTGACCAAGCTAGGGTTTTGGGACAAAGGTCGTTGGGGGACTTTAGAAGGCCAGGATTTTCTCCTAGGATTGAAGGGAAACCGTTAATTGTTGCACGACTTCACTTTGGTAGCCGCATAGGAAAGGCCAGCATGAGGGGCCATGGCGAGAAGTGTTTGGCATGGCATGGTCGGCGTGGCTGGCATGATTTTCCATTGGCACAGAGGTACGGCTAGCATGGTTGGCATGCCTTGGCACAGTCGGTGTGGATGGCATGATTTTCCATTAGCACAGAGGTACGGCTAGCATGGTTGGAATTCCTTGGCGCGGTCGGTGTGGCTAGCATGATTTTCCATTGGCACAAAGGTGCGGCTAGCATGGTTGGCAGGCCTTGGCGTGGTCGGTGTGGCTGGCATGATTTTCCATTGGCACAGAGGTGCGGCTAGCATGGTTGGCATGCCTTGGCATGGTCGGTGTGGCTGACATGATTTTCCATTGGCACAGAGGTGCAGCTAGCATGGTTGGCATGACTTGGTGTGGTCGGTGTGGTGGGCCAGATTTTCCATTGGCACAGAGGTGCGGCTAGCATGGTTGGCAAGCCTTGGCGTGGTCGGTGTGGATGGCATGATTTTCCATTGGCACTGAGGTGCGGCTAGCATGGTTTGCATGCCTTGGCGCGGTCGGTGTGGCTTTCATGATTTTCCATTGGAACAGAGGTGCGGCTAGCATGGTTGGCATGCCTTGGCGCGGTCGGTGTGGCTGGCATGATTTTCCATTTGCACAGAGGTGCGGCTAGCATGGTTGGCATGCCTTGGCGCAGTCGGTGTGGATGGCATAGAGCTGGAAACGGGCCGGGTTAGGGTCAACCCGTGGCGGTTTTGACGGTCTATGGTTTCATTATGACTAACCCTAGCCGGACCGTTTCACCTTACGGGTTCACTTTGCTGAACCCTAACCCTAGGCGGGTTAACCCGGCGGGTTGACGTGTTGGACCTAAATATTAACAGTTGACAATAAATATAGCAAAAAATTATTATGGGTACTGAGGTTCGAACCTCTAACATCACGGTTAGGAAGTAATAGAAGAACCACCGTTCTATGGTACGTGTTATGCTTGTTGCGTGATAGTTTTTAGCTATATGAAGGAGTTATGCGGTTGGGGCATATCATTTATTTCAATTTCCATCAACGAGTGGGGTTAGGTAGGTATACAGCAGCAAAAGGCATTTATATTCTCTAAGTCATTATCTATCTCTTTCTATCCATCAACATCTTCTTTTTCTCTATACCCCCTTCTTCTCCCACCGCCATCTCTCACTATATTATGAAATTTATGAATAAAGATCAAGACTAGCTCTCTCCTATTTCTTTTTTAATGGATCTGCATCCTTTTTATTCCATCTTCTCACAAGCCTCTAACTATGTTTTCCTCTCTGTTAACATTTTGTGTATTCTAGTTGTGTTGCAGAATTAATCGATCAATATTTAGAATTTAGGATTTGATCTTTTAATTATTTTTGATACGAGTATGTGTGAATATTTAATCCATATAAATAGTTGAAGAATTGATCAATGATTTTTATTCTTTTGAGTATGTAAATAAATTTATTGTAATTGGTTTTTTTCTTTGTTATATTTTTTTTTTTGCTGTAACTTATTAAGATCTGGGTAGTTTGAAATTACAAATTGTTAATTGGATCAAAGATAATAGATGAAAATACGATGATATCGATGATAACTGGAAAATCAGTTCGTAAATCCCCTAAAATACACAAACTCAAGTAATCAGATGGGTTCGCGGATAACCCGCAGGTTAGGTGGGTCAACCCGTTTGACTCGCGGGTTCTAAAATCTTAACCCTAGCTCGACCCTATTAACTAACAAGCCGGGTTAGGGTCGGGTTAACACGGTCTGGGTTAGGGATAACTCGCGGGTATAAACCCTAATTTCCAGGTCTAGGATGGCATGATTTGGAATGAGCACAGAGGTGCGGCTAGCATGGTTAGCATGCCTTGGCGCGGTCGGTGTGGCTGGCATGATTTTCCATTGGCACAGAGGTGCGGCTATCATGGTTGTCATGCCTTGGCGCAGTCAGTGTGGCTGGCATGATTTTCCATTGGCACAGAGGTGCGGCTATCATGGTTGGCATGCCTTGGTTCGGTCGGTGTGGCTGACATGATTTTCCATTGGCACAGAGGGGAGGCTAGCATGGTTGGCATGTCTTGGCGCGGTCGGTGTGGCTGGGATGATTTGCCATTGGCACACGTGGGAATTAGGATTTGGCTCGTCATAACCCTAATTTGAAAAATATACATTGGTAATTATTTTAGAGACACATTAAAGATTTTAGTAAATGTGCCTAGTAATGCTTGTTGCTTTAAATGTTGTGACATTACTGTCTGCTAGGGTTTAGTGTTTTACGATTTTAACCCTAAGCTAAAAACCACCATCAACATTAAGTCCCCTGCTTAGCTCGGAACAGGTGCCTTGTTGCGAGGTAAGCATATGATGGTGACAGACAAGGACGGAATCGAGATGTAAATCTTTGCAAAGATGGTTAGGAGAATCAGACTAACCTTTTTGAGTGGTAAAGAGGGTTTTGGCCTCCCTTGTTGGTGGCCTTGTGTAAGTTGTACTGGGAATGCAGACCGTGGAGTGGTGTGATGAAAGTTGTCGGCTTGGTCTGGTCGTACATCTCCAAGACGAAGGGACGCGGTATTGGAAGGCAAAGCAAGCGGACGGCTTGGCTCATGGGGCCAAGGGGGTAGAAAATACGGAAGAGGATAGAACTGAGACAGTAAGTCATGAAAGAGGGCCGAGGAGATTTGTCTGACCTTTTTCAAGATGTAAGTAGAATCTTCAATCCTTTCATCCGGTAACTTTGCACAAATCCCAGTATGACTAGGTGTCTTTGGGGCCAGGCTTTGGAACTCGAGGCGGAGATGCTAGCATTGACTTGGCATGAAGGGGACCCATTAGCACTGACGGGCATAGAACGGGTGCTGGTCGTTCTGTAAGGTGCTTGGCAAGGCATGATGCTGGTAAGGGAAGTGCTTTGGAATAGAAATGCTTGCAAGGAAAGAGCTTGCGATTTAGGGTTTGACACGCCAAAATCCTAATTAGCGCCCTTTACTAGAATCGCTGTCGAATCCGCGTTATGGCTCGGATTTTGACGGTCCGCCACTTTATCGGACACGAAACTGAATTTTGCATCTCCTTACCCGGGAATATTTAGGTTTCGAGCTCGATTAGGAGGTATAAATGGCCCGACAGTGAAAATCAGAAAGAGTACAGGAGGGGCGTTGCAGACCCGGGGTAGCATAGCCGCGCCGACTCATCTATTCCAGTTCATGGAGCAAGAAGGAAACTTTATTCTGTGCACACTCTAGAAATTTCATCCATATGAAAAGAGGTATTGACCTTCTTCTATTTTCTGTTGCTCTTCCGGATCCGTGCTTTCGTCCGCCGTGTCTCTCCAGTGGATTCCAAAATTTACCAAACTCCATTACATTCTTGGGACAAATGGATGTGGTTGCGTTGTCAGTCCATCCTTGATTTTAGGTTGTTCAGTGCCTGGACCTTCTGATCGCGATGACAGTATGTTGTGGATGCTAGTATGGTTGAAATCTTCCGGATTCACTGGATGAAATAGATGAGTTGGGAGTAGTTTCCTTTCCGACATGCTGCTATAAATTCTTCAAGGACTTTGTTCCAAGAGACATCCTTTGAACCATCTTCTGAATCTTGGACTATCATATGGAATGGGATGCGGTGGGCAGTCCCCAGTTATATTTCTGTTAGATCCGATGGCACGGATAAACATGTGAATGTACCTCTATGGCGTGCTTTAGGAGTCTTCGATGCACATGTACGGCTTCGTGTGGAAAAATTCCTGCGTCTTGTAAAACTTTGACAGTGATAATGTTAAAATCAGAAATAACCTGGTTGAGGGGGGGTGAAAGAGACCCGTGATGGTAGTCCCCATGTGTAGCCTACTTTCATTGCATCGCCTTGAATCCACGTCCATGGGATTTGATACAGGCTTATTGTACTCTTCTGGATGTGACGTTGGGATGCTCAGAATATCACATGGGCGAAATGCTCTGGATAGTAAAGTGGTAAAAATGAGAGAGTTTGTTGTTTATCGTGGATCCCTCTGCTTTTTCTAGAAAATGTTTCAGCCGTGTCTCTGGGGTTATCTCATGAATCTTTGATGGCCATCGGGATGGACTGCGATGAGCAGTCCCCAGTCACATTTTTTTTAGTTTCTGAAGCTGTTTCTCATGAGTAGGCTTGGGATCTACCGCAGCCTTGTAAAGTGTTGTAGGCTTATTCTAGACATAGAGGTGATGATATTCTTACGCTACACCGTTGAAAAGTAAATGACCTCGTCGTGAATATGACCTTTTGGTTGACTATGTCTTCCGAGCTTTGACAGTGAAGGGATTCTGTGTAGGTCCTCAGTCCACAAATATGGTTTACATGTTTCCATATTTGTAGTGATCATGCTTTGGTGAAGCTCTCGCTAGTATCAACAAACGAGCGGCACCGGTTCTCGGCAGCAAATGTGATCGGAAGAGACTACATTGTCATGGGAACAAAGTAGGCTGGTTGGATGCGTACGCGAGCAAACTGTCCATGAACATGAGCTTTGGCAGGAAAGAGGCGTTGAAGCGTCACTAGTCCAGAAGGGGCTATAAATGACGACTGAAGTCTGTTATTAAACATCGTTTATCACGGTTTTCATCTGTTATTCCAACCTTTATATATTTGGTGTGACTCTTTATAAATGACAAACAATGAACGTTATTAAATATGACGAATAAAAATTGTGACTTAAAGTCACGTACGAAATCTGTCATTAATTATCACGGTTATTGCATGGAAAATAGAATAAAAGTTTATGTATGTCATTAAAAATATATATATATTTTAAATATATATATATATTTTAATTTTAATATTAATTGCAAATAAAATTCATTTAAATTACTATTTTTATTACAAATAAAAATATTCATCATTTTCTTACATTTCTTTTCCAACGCGACTCATATTCAGCAAAATACACATTTTATTCTAATACGGTTGAATCAGAATCTGAAACATCTAAATTATGCTTCAAAAAAAAATTAAAAAAAATTAAACTTATAAATCTGAAGAAGAAGAAGAACTAAAATGCAAATCGATTTAAACGTGAATATACCTTATCATTTTATTTAAAATAAGAATTCAAGTTTACATTAATATCCCAAACTCACATACACAAACAATGATAACTTCATCCTACATGAACTTCCCAAAATTACATCCAAAACAACACTAATACTGAACTCAATTTATTAGAATTATCACAAAATCTTTCCACTCCGATAAGTTTTTGGCCACCTACTAAAATATCTCTCTACCGCATTTGCCATAGTTTCATCATCCAACTCGTCATAATCATCATCGCTTTGTGGATTTCCCTTACAAAAATCAACAGAAACACTTGCAGCTGCTCTTTTCCTAAAGTTCTTTTATAAAATGATTAAAATCATAATATGTGCGGATGAAATAAAAATCAAATTTTATCTAAACTACTTTTTGAGCTATGCAAGAAGACTGAAGTGGAGTGAATTTAATCCTAGCAAGACCTGAGAATCGCACTACTTAATCATCATAAACAATGTGAATTTTCAAGATGCATATATACCTGGGGGTCGTGCATCTTCAATTTAAGTTGTTGAAATCATGATTCGTCTCTGCTTTCCGCTGGATACATTTGACTCGCAGCTTATCTTTAGAGTAGACTGCAGTGTGAAAGTAAAACATCATTTTATCTATTAAAGAAAAATAGTTCCTACAAAAGCATAAACTGAACCAGGGGATCAAAATACATGCAAACAGGTAAATTATACAGCTTTACATGCTATAAAATTGAAGAATAAGGGAAGAAAAGAAATTATTTGAACTACAAAATTAACATTACAAACCTTGTATAGTGGAGGATGAACTAACTTCTTCTCAAGCACTAAATATACTTCCTGAGGCACAAATTTACCTTGTTCAATGAGGAGGATTCGGTGATGGTGGGACACCAACAACTATAATTTTCTTAGCACAAATATGAAGGAAGACCAGCTAAATAAACCCATGAATAAACCACAAATATAAAGGAAGACCAACTAAATGAACCCATGAATAACATCGTAATGAGCAGGTATTAAACGATATACAACAACACTTTTGTGTCCCTGGTGAATTAGACTATCTATATCAATTTAACAAAGCAAACTAACTTAATTAAGTTTTCTATAAATAAATTAAAAATAAAATAAGTCATCATACTTCATAAAGGAGTACCTTCAAGGCTTCAACAAGCATGTTGTGTTGAAGCCTTGGCAGAACCACATAACAAACCATTTCAAAGGTCCTTCATAGCCTTGGCACTGGATGGAAGAGTTTGTATAACCAACAGAAAATCTGATAAGTACCTCAAATAACAGTAAACCATATAATCAAGAAGATCACAATTAAATCCCCATCAACTTTCTTTTGAAGTCTGAGCCAGAAGTCGTCTCTGAAGATCTTCCCAAGAGTACTTCATGAAATCAATCTGAAGTAGAGCTCAAATCAGTATTCCACAAAATTAAGAATTATAAACCCATAAAGACTTTCATAAGGGGTAACATTTGATAAACCATATTTCCTATTTCATTGGTTTTTATTCTTCTAAAAAATTAGTGAGAAAGACCAAAAACAGGGAATAAAAAAGAAAAGCCTATAAATTTTGCACCTTTTCCATTGTCTAGATCAACTACTATAGAAGGAGATGAAGCTGCAGGACCAAAACGATGTTTATAACAAACCCATATCTGAAGTACAATTTTCAACAACACTACAATCTCAACTAAAACCCTAACACTACTGCATACCATCACCATCATCAAGTTTCTTTTGAGAACGCTATAAACTTAGGGCAGACAATGATCAAGTAAAGTACATACCTCAGTAATCACCCAGCTAATAACCGAGTTCCAGCCTGCAAACCAAAACATTAACTCGGTTAACTTTTAATCCTCACCATTTCCTAAAACTGACTCATACCCAATTTGAAGAATCGAATTATATACCCTAAGAAATAAAATTGAGATGGATCCTTCCACTAGAGTTTCAAGAATCAAAGTTGAACCCTTAACAATCAAAATTGAAATGGATCTTCTCAATAGAAATTGAAGAATCCAAGTAAAAACCCAAACAATTTCTGAAATTGACCGATACTCTAATAAGTGTTAGCTAGGGTTCTTAACATGTAAAATATTCATGAAGGTGTCTTCTTCTTAGTGCTAATGTAATGCCTAACAAAACCATAAAAAGGAGAATAAAAAGATATGGAAACGATATTGACATAGAAAGACCAACTGAATATCAATTCCAACGTAAATATTAAATTAAAGATGAGAAAGGAATTGAAAATTACCTGATTACCTCCTGCGCTTCTTCCGATGAGTTCGAGATAAAGGAACTACGAGTCTACGACAGAGAGAGAGAGAGAGAGAGAGAGTAAGTTAGGTTTAAAAATATGATCGAATTTTGAGGCTCATATTTTCAGGCCTTTTTTTATTCTTTAACAAATGAGGCTTTCGGGCCCGTTAGAAGATATCGAACATGATGAACAGTTTATGGAATACAACAAGCAAGTGGCCAGCGTAGCATCACAATATGACTAGCTATTTTTTGGGTGTGCAGTATAAGACTGCTTGTGGGTGTACACATATACTATATATTTGTCGGACTCTTTGCGTGATTTAAGAATTCACATTAAATCACAGTTTTAATTGTTTCCCACATATGAAAATGATGGTAATTGTATGTTAGGTAAGGTGCCCCACTATTTTCATTGTATATGACGGAATTTGTTCGTAAAATATTATTCACATACTTAATCTGTCATTTAAAAGCGTGATTAATAGTTCTTTCTGGACTAGTGCGTCTTCGGTTCTTGGAGAGAACGTTGAAACGATGCCTTGAAACTCTCATAGCATTGACGGTTACCATGTTGAAGTCGGAGGCTACATTATGTTCTGTAAAAATCGATATCCCTCAAGTGTACAGAGGTTAGGAGTCCCATGTTTCATCCATCGATCGTGCTTTCCAGGAGAGGTTGGGGTTTGGGAATGACTTCCCTGGATGGAAACTTATGCTTTCCTGATGTAGTGCGGTTGTGGGATGAAACTATGTATTGATGTTATGCCTTAGAGAAATTGAAAATATCACATAATTGTTTCATCATAGACTGTACGAATTTGCGGGCTAAGTTTCCATCGTGCAGGTCCTGATGGTAAAAAGGGTCTTTGTGAACTCAGGAGGGTTGATGATTCCATTCTACCGGGCGTTCAAGGGCAACGCGATCCCCTTCATCTATAAAGGCACATCCTGCTAAAGTGCATGCGCCAGATGTTGAAAGTATTCTTTTTTCAGCTCCCTCTTGGGTTGACGTGACTCTTATGGTGGACGCTCCGTCATTGTCTTGAGGAAATATGTATCTTCATCCGAGTTATAAATACGTCTCTCTAATCCTTACGCGAATCTTTAGTCCTTCCATCAAATCAACAGTGGTAAAAGGTGGTATGATTCTTTCGGATCTTCCAGTATCTTTCCCTGATGGTGGACTAGCAGTGTCTATGGTAATGGTTGGATCTGTCATACTTGAAGAAATGTTGGGGTGACAAAAGCGGCTCTGGTTCTGGTGTTCATAGGTGTATCGTGCAGCGATGGCGCGGTTTTGGTCACGAAGTGCTAGAGCCATGGCACTGTTTCGAAGGGTGAGGATGGCGCTGCTTTGGCTGGTTGTGGAGCTGGGAAGATGGAGCTGGAAGGGCGCAAGATGTTAGTGCTGGAAGGATGCAAGCTGTTAGCGCAGGGTGTGGTATTGCGACTGGCATGTGCATGTGGCATGTGTGCCTGGCATGTGCGTCTGGTAACCGCGTCTGGTAAGCACATCTGGGAAGCATGTCTGGGAAATGCGTATGGCTTGTGCGTATGTCATTGGATTTTATATAGCGCAGACTGTTTACTGTGCATGGCACAAACTGTTGGCTTGGCACAACGTTGGATTGGCATGGCGCGGACTTATTCTTGCGGGCCCAGTTTCCTCTCGTATTTTTGTTATCATGTTCTGGTGTTAGCGGTAGCGCGGTAGTGATAAAGTGAGCAAGCATATTCCAGCTATGTACTCCAGCGTTTCTCTTTTAGTTTTTCTTATTGTTTTCTTGTGTTGGTGCAAACCATAGCCATAGGTATGCCTTCCATAAATATGTAAAAATATTTTTCTTCTGAACTGGTGTAATCCCTAGCCATGGGTAAGCCTTTCATAAACTGGTGGGAATACTTCATCATAAACAATTCTTCAAATGTCACCATTGTAACGTCCGCTAATAGTGACAGGTAATCATTGTTGTGCAAAGTAGTTACGTATGGGTAGGTGTTTTTTTTTAAGTCAAACAAAGCGCCTGGTTTATGGTTTTTGATTTTTTGGTTTTCTCGGGTTAGTAGATAAATGCTACCTTGATGGTTTTGGATTATATATATTTTTTTAAATGAAATGTTTAGAATTGAATTATCTTTGGCTATGAATGAAAGTGACGCAGACACCCCAGGAAAACCATGGAACTGTGTTGTTAGATGACATGGGATGAAACATGGCTATAGGTTTTATCAGAACTTGAAAAAGAAAACCACGTATTTTTTTCTAGGTAAGACTTACTCGGTTTCTCAGGTCTTCTGATAAAAAGTAGACATTCCGGGTGTAGGAACAAGCTTTACGAGAAACACGACAGTTGGAAGTCCCCAGTATTCCGAGTCATTGCTGAGTTGTCTAATAACCGAGTCATTAATCCCTGGGCGGATTGTTTTGCTTCTAACCCCTGGGAAGTCCTCAGCCATCCCTTGTCGTGTCATGACTGATAGTCGAGTCTTTGAGTAACTGAGTCAGAGTAAGTCGCCTTCCTCTACCATCTTGACGTCTGGATCGAAGAACGAGGTCGACAGTCGAAAATTGACATTATAACCGATAGATCAATCCTCCCGCTGTGGTCGCCAATTGTTTATAGGTGAAAATGGTTTCTACTGGTTTTGGTAATTGCGGGTGTAAAAGTGAGAAACAATTTAAACCCTAAATAATGTACTGCAAGGGAGTACTTTAGATTCGAGAGATCAATCTGTTCAAGTACGGACTAAACCAATAAATAGTCGTTCAAGACTTTCTTCGGTCACAAAGCGGAGGAGAATGGGTTTGTTTTGGGGAGGGAAGCAAGGAGAGTGGTGAGACCAGAATAGTTGATTCTGGAAGAGCAGATGGGTTTCTACGACTTGTTATCAGAAAAGTAAGAGATCTCACGAGGAGAGCTAGCAGGTAAGTATTTATGAGTGTTGTCTAGTCCGAATGAACTTGTTATCCAAAGGGAAATATGTAAGACCTATTTATACAAATCGAGGTAGAAATGTACCCTGGTATCATTAAGGAGTGGGGAAATAAATGGGAGGAGGTGGTAACCGTATGCATGGACTTGATGTTCCATAAAGTGGTCAACGCATGAAACTGGTTTTCATGAAACTGTTAATGTTATGGAATTGATGTTTCCATAAGGTTGTTAACTCATGGATTTATGTCCCATGAACGTTTCCCATATAACTCCTTTATTTACTAGGCGCCTCACCATTATGACACTTCCTTATGAAGGGCATAGTGTACGCCGCACGCTGTAGACCACCAAACCAATACCCAAAGAGAATCCCCTAGTTTGTGTTGATGTCTCTAATGTTTTTGGAAAACATGTAACACGTTGTTGTGCCTTGGCAAGTAGAACTCGGGGAACTTGCTATCCTGGTGTCCTTAGACGGTCGAGATGTTGCATCTTCAGAGGAGGGGCAACCGTTGATCGTTGAACGCCTTTTTTTTGGTAGCTACGTAGTGAGGTGCAACAGGGTGGCATGGCTAGGGTGTGTTTAGACTTGAAATGAGGGTCCAAGGGTTCGCCATGGGTGTATGGCATGGATAGGTCCAAGGCGAGGGCGCTTGTCTTGGCATGACGTAACTAGCATGGCTAGGGCCAAGGCAAATTTTGTTTGGCATGGCGCGACTAGCTTGGCTAGGTTTGATTTGGCTTGGCATGTGGGGCCAATGGTTTGCCATGGTCGTATGGCATGGCTAGGGACAAGGCAAGGGCGCTTGGCTAGGCATGACGTGACTAGCATGGCTAGGGCCAAGGCAAAGTGTGTTTGGCATGGCGCGGCTAGCTTGGCTTGGTTTGGTTTGGCTTGGCATGTGGGGAAAATGGGTAGCCATGGGCGCACGACATGACTAGCTTGGGCTAGGTACGGTTTTTGATTGGCATGTGGGGCAAAGGGGTAGCCATGGGCGCATGGCGTGACTAGCTTGGGCTAGGTACGTGACCGAGCTAGGGTTTTGGGCCAAAGGTCATGAGGGGATATTAGATGGCCAGGATTTGCTCCTGGGATTGAAGGGCAACCGTTGATTGTTTCACACCTTCACTTTGGTAGCCACATGGGGAAGGCCAGCATTGTTGCGCGGCATGAGGGGCATGGAGAGACGTGTTTGTCATGGCGCGGCCGGCGTGGATAGCTTTGGCTAAGTGCCTAACCAAGCTAGGGTTTTGGGAAAATGGCCGTGAGGGGACCTTAGACGGCCAGGATTTTCTCCTGGTATTGAAGGGAAACCGTTGATTGTTGCACGCAATCACTGTAGTAGCCGCAAGGGGAAGGCCAGCACGGTGGCGCGGCATAAGGGGACATGGCGAGACGTGTTTGGCATGGCGTGGCCGGCGTGGCTAGGTGCATGACCAAGCTAGAGTTTTGGGCCAAAGGTCGTGAGGTGACCTTAAACGGACAGAATTTGCTCCTGGGATTGAATGGCAACCATTGATTGTTGCACGACTTCACTTTGGTAGCCACATAGGGAAGGCCATCATGGTGGCGCGGCATGAGGGGATATGGAAATATATGTTTGGCATAGCATGGTCGGCATGGCTGGCATGATTTGCCATTGGCACAAAGGTGCGGCTAGCATGGTTGGCATGTCTTGGCGTGGTCGGTGTGGCTGGTATAATTTTTCATTGGCACATAGGTGCGGCTAGCATTGTTGGCATGCCTTGGCGCGGTCGGTGTTGCTGGCATGATTTTCCATTGGAGCAGAGGTGCGGCTAGCATGGTTGGCATGCCTTGGCGCGGTCGGTGTGGATGGCATGATTTTCCCTTGGCACATAGGTGTGTCTAGCATGGTTGGCATGCATTGGCGCGGTCGGTGTGGCTGGCCTGATTTGCCATTGGCACAGAGGTGGGGCTAGCATGGTTGGCATGCCTTGGTGCGGTCGGTGTGGCTGGCATGATTTTCAATAGGCACAAAGGTGCGGATAGCATGGTTGGCATGCCTTGGCGAGGTCGGTGTGGCTGGCATGATTTTCCATTGGCACATATGTGCGGCTAGCATGGTTTGCATGCCTTGGCACGGTCGGTGTGGATGGCATGATTTTCCATTGGCACAGAGGTGCGGCTAGCATGGTTGGCATGCCTTGGCACGGTGGGTGTGGCTGGCATAATTTGTCATTGGCATAGAGGTGCGGCTAGCATGGTTGGAATGCCTTGGCGCGGTCGGTGTGGCTGGCATGATTTTCCATTGGCATAGAGGTACGGCTATCATGGTTGGCATGCCTTGGTGCGGTCGGTGTGGCTGGCATGATTTTCCATTGGCACAGAGGTGCGGCTAGCATGGTTGGCATGCCTTGGCATGGTCGGTGTGGCTTGCATGATTTTCCATTGGTATACGTGGGAATTAGGGTTTGGCTCGTCATAACCCTAATTTGAAAAATATACCCGGGTAATTATTTTAGAGACACATTAAAGATTTCAGTAAATGTGCCTAGTAAATGCTTGTTGCTTTAAATGTTGTGACATTACTGTCTGCTAGGGTTTAGAGTTTTATGATTTTAACCCTAAGCTAAAAACCACCATCAACAGTTACGAATGTCATCAATCGAAGACAAAGCTTCCTCCACCCGCTTAACCAGTGCAAATCGACTAATAATCTTCTTGTTTGTGGCGATATGTCCGTATATTTCCCATATTTTAGTGTATAGCAGTCTGTGGCGAAGACAATGCCAGACGCGCTTACTAGATGCACATTCCAGACGCGCTTACGAGACGCACATGCCGCACGAGCATGCCAACCACAATACCACACTCTGCGCTAACATCGTGCATCCTTCCAGCGCTAACATATTGCGCCCTTCCAGCACCATCTTCTCCGCTCCACAACTAGCCAAAGAAGCTCCATCCTCATCCTTCGAAACAGAGCCATGGATCTAGCACTTCGTGATCAAAACCGTTCCATCTATGTAAGATACACTTATGATCACCGGAACCAGAACCGCTTTCGCCATCCTAATAGTTCTACAATCATGACAGCTCCAACCAATACCATAAATGCTACTCCACCATCAGGGCAAGATACTGGAAGAGCCGGAAGAAGCCGACCCTTTTTTACCACTGTTGATTTGATAAAATAACAAAAGACACTTCAGCAGGACGTGCGTTTATAGATGAAGAGGCTCGTGTTGCCCTTGAACGCCTAGTAGAAGGGGATAAGCAATCCAATTTCATCACACGTATATATCAGGAACGACTTCTCCAAAATTGAAAGCAAAGGAAATCAGTAACCCTCCTGAGTTTATAGAGACCCTCTCATCGTCAAGACCTGCACGATGGGAACTTGGCCCACAAAGTCGTACAGTCTATGATGAAACAATTATGTGAGATTCTATATTTCTCCAAGGCGTAGTGTCGAGACATATTTGCATCCCTCAACCGCACTGCATCAGGAAAGCAGGCGTGTCCATCCAGGGAAGCCGTTCCCAAACACTAACCTCTCATAGAAAGCACTAGGGATGTCGAATTTGACAGAACGTGACGCAGCCTCCGACTTCAACATGGTAACCGTCAAGGCTCTGAGAGTTGCAAGGCGTCGTTTCAACGTTATCTCCAAAAGTGGATCCGCTTCAACGTTCTCCAACAACGGCTCCGCTTTAACACCACTCCTTCCTGCAAAGGGTCTTGCCACCATGCTCCCCATGTCAAGGGTCATGATCGCAGCCAGCTAATCTTCGTAGTCATGGTCACCCTCTGATAAATCCCATCAAAGCTCGTGATCATGGACAGCTTGCTCGCTTACGCATCCAACCAATCATTTTACTTTCATGGATTCCCATACAATTCCATCCTACCTACTTTGATACCGCGACATTATAGTATCTTCTGATTAAAGATGCTACCAAGAACTGTTGTCTCTCATTTATTGATACCATCTAGAGCTTCACCACAGCAGCAATCACTACAAAGGTGTTGATGGTGGTTTTTATCTAAGGGGTAAAATCGTAAAACCCTAGTCAGAGAGTGACGTCACAGAACTTTAGTAATAATGTCCAAACCGAGCACATTTATTGAACCTTTTAATTTGTTTACGAGAAAATTACCGAAATTAGTAGAAACCATTTTCACCCATAAACAATTGGCGACCACAATGGGAGATTGATCTATTGGTCCCAATATCTGTTTCAGAATACGTTTCTCTAACTTAGGAAGATGGTCGGTTTTAGGAATGAATTTGTTCCCTCAAGTTTCGCTCAGGTGAATGACAATGTTTTTCTCCCTAACACAACGCCCAGCAACGCGAACAATGAAGGAATTCCAAGGATGACTGACCTGGTAGGGGTTCAGGAGATTCACACCTAGAAAATGGGTCTGATGAAAGATGCAATTAATGTCATACTAGACTTCCTTATCAACCTGATAGCAGAATTGAACGGTTCACCTGCCCTGTAGACTCCAGAACTGGGGACTAAAATCCCGAACAATCACTCTCAAGTCAACAGCTTTACTACTAACCAGAGACCCGTAGGCCAAGAAGCGGACTCACTGGTAGAAAGCTTATGTGAACAATTACATCTTTCAAAGGATCAATGGATGGAAACGTTCACCGCCATCAACCATATAGCATTAAGCGTTCCCTTGGTTCCTCCACGCTTAGAAGCAGCAAAAATGCGAGATTTGTCAATCAATAATATCACGTTTACCGACGACGACATGATGGCAGAGGAAGGCCATAACCGTACCCTACACGTCACAGCCAATATCAAGGATGTGGAATTCAAAAGGGCTCTCATCGACACAGAAGCATCCTCTAACGTTGTTACCCTTAGAACGCTCAAAACTACCAAGGTACTGCCGACCGAAGTCGTACGACAGTCCACCATAATGAATGATTTCGAAGGAAACCAAACCAGCACATATGGCTACATCAATTTGAACTTATCAGTAGGACCCGTCCAGTTGAAAGTGTGGTTCCAAGTAATCGAGAAAGAGATAGATTACCACATGATACTTGAAAACCATGATAAACGGAGAAGTCGTTTGTATCGCTGCATCATTATCTCCCTACGCGCCAATCTATGGCATGGAGATTTTTGAGCCAAGGCAGGACCCGCAAGCCACGGACAACAAGGCTCACCACACTCCACTACCAAAGTGGACGTCCATTGAAGAAGGTGATAGTTTTGCACAGCTTTGCGGAGAAACCTAGTCCCACATCATCCCCTCAAAGGAGAGACACGCCAACCTCCACCCGCCGAGCCAGAATTCGCCTCGCACTCACACCAAGCAAGGGCGAGATTTTATTATGGGTCATGATGAAAAGGGGAATACCGTATAACAGCGCCGCTGTTAGAAATTAACAGGGGATACTACCATACAGTCTCTCCGCCCAATAGAATATAAACATAATAACGAGCCGCATGAGGTACCTAATACACCACGACAACTACAAGACGGAACCAACTCGACCATGGACGAACTTGAGATTGTTAATATTGGGAGTGAAGAATCTCCGTGACCCATCTTCATAAGATCGACTCTGTACACATACAAACTTGTAAAGTTGGTAGACCTACTCAAGGAATATCAAGATGTATTCGCATGGACATACGAAGAAATACCCGTCTTGGACGAGAAGCTGGTCACTCATCATTTGCACATGATACCTGAATCCAAACCAGTCAAGCGGACCCCGAGACAATTCCGGCACGATGTAGAAGAACAAATTAAGGTAAAAATTCAAAAGCTACTAGCGGCTGGCTTCATCAAACCGATTCACCACCCCACCTGATTGGCAAACGTAGTCCCGGTGAAAAAGAAGAATGTCCAGATCAGATATTGTGTCGATTTTTGGGATTTGAACAAATGTTGCCCTAAAGACGATTTTCCACTGCCCAACATTGACATGCTAGTAGATGCCACCAGTGTCCATGGCATGTTCTCTTTCATGGATGGATACAGCGTCTACAACCAAATAAAGATATACGAACACGACGCAAGTAAGACATCTTTTTGAACTCCTCTTGGAAACTTTTACTACACTGTGATGCCCTTCGGTTTGAAAAACGCTAGCGCCACATACCAATACGCCATGACTACCAGTTTTCATGATATGATGCACAAGCAAGTTGAAGATTATGTAGATGACATAGTGGTCAAGTCAAAAACTCGGGAAGCCCACACATGAATCCTGCAATAGTTGTTCGAAAGATGTCGCGGATATAAACTAAAGATGAATCCATTGAAGTGTGATTTTTGTGTCTCCTCGGGAAAGTTCCTAGGCTTACAGGTAACCGCCGAAGGGATTAAAGTTAACCCAATCAAAATGTACGCCATCCTTACGATTCCAACACCACAAAGCGTGAAAGAACTCCAGAGTTTCATGGGTAAAATAAACTACATTCGCCGCTTCATACCCGGATTGGCTCAACTTCTTGCTTCGGATTGGCTCAACTTGTTGCTTCGTTTACCCCCTTATTGAAGAAAGGAGCGAGCTTTGTCTAGAACACACTAAAAAAAGAAGCGTTCCGGAAAATTCAGCAAACATTATCTTCCACAACCATCATGAAATCACCCATGCAAGGAAGACCGCTACATCTCTACACCGCTTTTAGCGACACTGCTGTTGGAGCTCTCCTCGCCCAAGAAGATGATGAAGGGATTGAACACACCATACACTACTTCAGCCGAACTTTAAGAGATACGCGCCGAACTTAGGTATCCCAAAGCAGAAAATGCGTGCCTAGCTTTGATCCACTCCATCCAGAAATTCAGGAATTACCTACTATACAATAAAGTGGTGATGATATCTAAATTCGATCTTGTGAAGTTCCTCCTTTCAGAACCGTCCCTGATAGGAAGGCCTGCAAAATGGCTCCTCCAAATGTCAGAATTCGACATAACATGTGTTTCCCAGAGAACCGTCAAAGGACAAGTAGTTGCAGATTTACTGGTGGAATTTCCGGGATAAAATGCCATGACGCTATGCGAAGACCTCCCTGGGGTCTTTCCGGAAATCTCTTTCACCAAATAAGAAGCATGGCTACTATTTTTCGACGGCTCGAGAAGCCTCTCTAGTTCGAGTATCCACAGCTGGTGAAGTATTCTCACACTCCTTCAAGTTAGACTTCCCCTACACCAACTATTCAGCAGAGTATGAAGCATTTCTCATCGGGTTATCCTTGTCTAAACGAGCTAGAGCCACGCGTCTGGAAATAAGAGGGGACTCTAAACTACTTATCAACCAGGTAAACGGGGTATATGCACTGAAAGAAGTAACCTTAGACCCATATAGAGACAAGGCACAAAAACTGCTGAACTACTTCGTCGACGCAACCATAACCCATATTGTGCGTTGTGGAAACCAACACGCTGATTGCCTAGACACGCTAGCATCGAAACAGCGATTTGAAGGTCTTGAGGAAACCCTGACAGTAAAGATATGAACCGTGTCTTTAACGTGGCTTTCACAACCCGAAGAAGATGGAACTGATGACTGGAGAACACCAATTATCCAAGAACTTAATAGCTCGCTTCTTCAGGGAAAGGTCAGTCTCAAAACCTTGCGTGATTTCTTCATGCTCCGAGGGGTGTTATATCATAAAAATCCAGACTGCTCCTTGTCAAGGTATCACGGAGAGGGAGAAGCACAACAACAACTCAACCGCGTCCATGATGAGATTTGCGGGCATGTGTTGGTGATAACACTCTATCGCCGTTTGCAATGCCTTGGTTATTACTGGCCGAAAATGGAGGCCCAAGCTCGGTTACTTTAAAGAACTTGTTCCAACTGTCAAGCGCCGCCGTATCAACTAGAAATTTTCAACATTGGTCACGCTGGGGACTGGAAAGATCCATACATCAATTATATTCGCGACGGCACACTCCCCACCGATAAGAATGATGCGGCCAATATAAAACAAAGGTCCGAGAGGTTCGTATTCCACGAAGGGATCTTATATCATAAAAGCTTTGGAGGAAGTCTTTTGCGATGTTTGAACGAAGCATAAATCCCAATCATGCTGAAAGAGATGCACGAAGGAGAACATCAAGGAAAGCGGAAATTATTTCTCCAGATACATGAGTGTACTACTGGCCAACCATGGAGGATGACGCAGCTGCTTTCGTCCAGAGGTACAAAAAATGTCAGGTCCACTGAAACCTTATTCATATACTGTCGACTCCCCTACATTTAATAAGTAGTCCGTGGCCCTTTCATAGCTGGGGACTCGACATCATTGGAAATATCAATCCACCATCCTCGAAACATCACGAGTACATTCGATAGTACTTCACCAAATGGGTCGAAGCTATACCTTTACGAGGGACGAATGGAACCACAATCACGACATTCGATAAGGAGTACATTATCTTCCGTTTTGGCGTGCCTAAACACATCATCACCGATAATGACACCTTTTTTGCGAAAAGACAAGTACGAGAGTTACTCGAGGAATACGGGATTAAGTAAGTCTTCTCCACCGTATAGTACCCCCAAGGTAACGGGTAGGCCTAAAGCACCAACAAAACCCTGATCCGAATCCTCAATTGTACAGTTCATGATAACCCTCTGGCATTCCATAAGCAACTTCCAATAGAACTCTGGGCATACCGGACGTCACCAATAAGTTCTACCGGTGTCTCTCTCTACTCTCTTGTTTACGGCGCATGCGCTATCCTCCCAGAGGAAGTTAAAATCCCATCGGCTAGGATTTTCGAAGCAAGCGGAGTTCGATGGAATAAAGCAGAAGCATTGAGTGTCAGAGTCACAGAATTGGACACTGTAGATTCCAGAAGGGCCAAGGTGGAATAAGACGTACAAACATACAAAAATAGGTTTTCCATAGCGTATAACAAAATCGTGAAACCTCGAGTTTTTCAAGTGGGACATTTGGTACTGAAGTCTGCTAAAAACATCCAGTAAGACGCGTCTGCACCAAAATTCTCCATAAAGTGGGAAGGGCCTTATATAGTCACAAAAGAGTACAACAGTGGGTACTACAAGGTCATTAAAGAAGATGGAGGAAAACTGGAAGCGATCATCAACGGAAAGTGTCTTAAGGTATACTACGCCTGACCACCGCCTCACTCTGCCATATCACAAGCATGGATAGCCAGGCATCTTTTCACTTTCTTCCATCTCCCAAATATCAAGTCTTTTCTTTCATTTATTTGATTGAAGTAAATCAATAAAATTCTCTTGATCTTTCAAAAATAATAATAATAATAATAATAATAAACATGGAAGATAGTGTTAGTTTGCCCCCCTTGTGACACAATCTCGCCACCCCCTCCCGCTTCGGCTCCCCTTGGCAAGGTTACCCATGAGGCTCGCTGGTAGGCTAGCACATCAACTTGTTCAATTAATGTAGTAGTATGTCGTTGGAGCTTACCTTGTTAGGCTTCCAACTAGTTTCATGTAATAATAATAATAATAATACAAAAAGAAAAGAGGAAGCGTGCTTAAAACCCAGGAAGAATCCGAACATCTCACAACCACACAACTCAGAAAAGCCCATCCAAAAGATTCTAATCCCTAGAAAGCATCATATTTAACCAGCTTTGATACCTTTCGGTCCTACTCTTCAAGTTTCGGATTAACTCTTCCACCTTCTGTGAATTCATGGCCAGATCTTTCTTCTCTTTCAGAATAGTTTTTGTAGCAGGGACCACGCCAGCAGGAATACTGGCTCTGTCGACTTTCACAATCTCAAGACGATGTCGCAGCCAACTAACATTGAAATTCAAAGATTCACAGTTAGACACTATTCTCCCATTTCTGAATAGTTTCTTATGCGACGGCACGGATATACATACTCTACATTTCAACAATCATCAGAAAGAGACAATTCACTATAGAAACTAAAGCGGACGAACAATATTGCACCACGTTCCTGTTGGAGACATGGCCATATATCCTCCATATCTTTGTGTAAAGAATTCTTTTCGCACCAGAAACCCACCGACGTTCCGGTAGTTAGAAGAAAGACACATTATGCGGGTTCCGAACAACAAACCTCCAATGGGATACTCATGACAAGAAATTCCTAAGTCGGTGTTCTCCAGATCAGTGGGCAGCAGGTGATAGACACATTTTTGTGTCTGAAGTGTCCTCAGTGTCTCTATGGTTAGTCTCTATTTTTGTACTGATTTTGGTGTTTTTACGTTTGTGTAGGTGTTTTTGGAGAAATACACTTGTGTGGAAAAAGTTGCTCGAAAAGTGTTTTTTTGGACACCCGGAGAAAAGTGATAAAGGAACCCTCATATTGGTTAAGGGGAACCTCAGGGAATCCAAAGCTGTTAAAGGCGCCAGTGTTTTGGATCAGGGCATACCATCTTCAACAGTTTGAATTTTTGGTTTTGGCGGGAAAATATTCACACTACTTGCAGATTTTCAATTCATCATTTGGAGGGGTTATAGTGCGACTCAATGGATGATATTTCTTGGGACAGCTTGACTAAGCTTAACAAGCGTGGTATAATGAGTGGTTTCAGTTAGATTTGGCTAGATAATCCATGAGTTCAAAATAGGGAAGTCCGTGCATGGGAGAGATATTCACGGGTTTCTATGATATTTGAACGTGATTTGTACGTGTATGATGACTCGAGCAAATAGCCAGGAGCGTGTAACAACTAAATGAGGAATATTCAGCAGTTGTAGACGCGTGTGGAGTTAAATCAGGGAAGAAAATATCCCGAGAATATTTTCTCTCAATGCCGAGTAATGAGGATTATACTTGAGTTATTGCAGTGATTTTATTGCTACAGAGAGGTATAAATAGTGAAGTGAGATTCCAGGAAGAATTAGGGAGAGTTTGGGGAGAATTGATAACATCACAGAGTCGAGATATCCAAGTTGCAGTGGTACGCCATTTTCTGCTGCTACCAAGAACACCAAGAACATTAGTGCTTATTGTCCAGACCAGATTATTAGGAGATGTATACCTGAGCGTGACCAGTTTAGTATTATTTCCTTTTGTCATGATCATGCTTGTGGGGGTCGCTTTAGTGCTAAAAATACTGCTGCTAAGATATTGCAGTGTGGATTCTATTGGCCTTCCTTGTTTAAAGACTCCCATAGTTACTGTGTTACCTGTGAACGTTGCCATAAATTAGGAACCATTTCCCGTAGGAATATGATGCCCTTGAACCCGATTTTAATTGTTGAGGTCTTTGATGTATGGGGTATTGACTTTATGGGTCCATTTCCTTTTTTTTTTGGTAACCTATACATCCTTATCGCCGTAGACTATGTCCCTAAGTGGATTGAGGCAGTTGCGTGTAAAACCAATGACCATAGGGTTGTGCTTGAGTTCTTGAAAAATAATATACTTACACGTTTTGGTACACCGCGAGCTATAATTAGTGATGGAGGGTCGCACTTTTGTAATGGACCTTGTAATATTTTGATGAAGAAATATGGTATTACACATAAGGTAGCTACTCCGTATCATCCACAGACTAGTGGTCAGGTAGAGGTTTCCAATAGGGAGATAAAACGTATATTAGAGATAACAGTTAATCCTAATCGGAAAGACCGGTCGTCTAGGCTTACCGATAACTTATGGGCTTACCGTATTGTGTTTAAGACCCCCATTGGAAAGTCTCCTTATCGGCTTGTGTATGGAAAGGCATGTCATTTACCTGTTGAGTTAGAACATAGAGCCTATTGGGCTGTTAAGCAGCTAAATTTTTCACTTGACAAGGAAGGAGCCCATAGGAAACTCCAGCTGAATGAGTTGGATGAAATTCGTATAGATGCTTACGATAGTGCGAAGGAGTATAAAAAAAAATGAAACTTGTGCATGATAGAAATATTTTACGGAAGTCATTTTCTCCAGGTCAAAAAGTTCTTCTGTATGATACCCTCTTGCATCTTTTCCCTGGGAAGTTACGTTCTCGGTGGACGGGTCCTTTTATTGTTCGCACTGTTTTCCTCATGGAGCTGTTGAAATTGAGACACCGGATGGTAGTAGTTCTTCGAAGGTTAACGGTCAGAGATTGAAACCCTTTTTAGAGCCCTTTCCTACAAGTGATGTTGAGGAGGTCCCAGTTTACCCTTGATTAACCATTGAGGCAGTTGTATGTTGTACATTAGTTTTGATTTTCTATCTCTTCACCGAGGTACTATCTCTCCAACTTCTCCTCGTGTTATTTTACTTTTGGTATTGCTCTTTCATTAGAAATATTGAGGACAATGTTAGTTTGGGGGTGGGGAAGAACTTTTTAGTTGCACTTTTGAAACTTCTAGCATCACATGGTATCCGGTTAGCTAAGTTTACATATTTTTTCTCACCAAAAAGATAGAAATTGGAATGCTAGGGATAACAACATATTGAGACATTAAGAGAAAAAGACATTGAGAGCCTTGAAATTCAGGAGAGAACTATTTCCTTTTAGAGGGTAACCGTGATGGACTTAACCATCCATGATGGAAAGGCAAGTAGGTTAGGAAATGCCAGAAAGACAAAGCAACCTCACAATGTAGTCTTAGTTACTGGATTACAACTCTCTCTCAGTAGAAACTTATCATCATCAACAAGCAGAGCGACATCGAAATTTATGAAGAAAGTTGAAGGCATTTAAGGTTTAGAAGCAACAATAGAAAAGAATAATTCAAAAATCAAAGTTGAAGATTTAGTTACAAGAAGTTATAAGAGCAAATGATATAAGTTGTTGAAGTTCATGATACTAAGACATTACAAGTTGCGAAGATCCAAGTGTTAAATTCCTTCTGTCCATGTAAATTTTTGTCTTGTAATTACTCCAAAAAAAATAATCATCATTACGTTCTTTTTGTTCTATAAGGCCATGGGGAAGTAGAATTTTTTTAAGTCAAGCAAGAAATCGAAGAAAAGAGTTAATTGTCAAGGTTCTATGAGGTTCGATAGTTTATCATCAAGATTTGAAGACCGAAGAAGACGTTGTTTCTACTGAGCACTATGAGAGAGTTGAAGAAAGATACATTTGGTTGCTTTGTTAGTCCGCTTTCAATCTGACACAAGATCTTTCCAGCACTGGTTCAACTCATCACAAATAATAAATCCAGCTGTGTAGTAGATGTCCCTCTCATTTTTATCTCTCTCCTAATCGTATCCAGTTGTAAATCAGCGGACGCATCTTACAATGTTTATCTACCTGTGTAGTGGATATCTCTTTATCTAGCAGTGTTGCGGATGTGTCTCCCCTTTTCTTCAGTCAGCTTCAGAGCTGACACCTTTAATTTCTCTGGCATTCTAATCACTTAGAGATAGGTTGAGAATTTGTATGTCCTCATATATCTTTGGATACGTGTGACCAATTAGAAGTACAGGTTTTGTGGGTACACCTCTGGTAAACCCTCCGGAGACAACACTCCGCCACTAGGGCCATCTAGCGGTTTAACGGCTTGATGCACATGCTAAGTATAGACATTTTATTTTCTAGATTAGATTTGCTCGGGACTAGCAAATAATAAGTTTCGGATTAACTCTTAAAGTTTCGGATTAACTCATCCACCTTTTGTGAATTCATGGCCACAGCTTTCTTCTCTTTCAGAATAGTTTTTGTAGCAGGGACCACGCCAGCAAGAATACTGTCTCTGTCGACTTTCACAATCTCAAGAGGATGTCACAGCTAACTAACATTGAAATTCATAGATTCACAGTTAGACACTATATTCTCCCATTTCTGAATATTTTCTTATGCGACGGCACGGATATACATACTCTCCATTTCAACAATCATCAGAAAGAGATAATTCACTATAGAAACTAAAGCGGACGAACAATATTGCACCACGTTCCTGGTGGCGACATGGCCATATATCTTCCATATCTTTGTGTAAAGAGTTACGAATTCTTTTCGCACCAGAAACCCACCGACGTTCTGGTATTTAGAGGAAAGACACATTGTGCGGGTTCCGAACGAAAAACCTCCATTGGGATACTCATGACAAGAAATTCCTAAGTCGGCGTTCTCCAGATCAGCGGGCGGCTGGTGATAGACACATTTTTGTGTCTGAATTGTCCTCAGTGTCTCTATTGTTAGTCTCGATTTTTGTACTAATTTTGGTGTTTTTACGTTTGTGTAGGTGTTTTTGGAGAAATACACTTGTGTGGAAAAATTTGCTCGAAAAGTGTTTTTTTGGACCCCCGAAGAAAAGTGATAAAGGCACCCTCATATTAGTTAAGGGACACCTCAGGGCACCCCAAGATGTTAAAGGAGCTCGTGTTTTGGATCAGGGCACACCATCTTCAACAGTTTGAATTTTTGGTTTTGGCGGGAAAATATTCACACTACTGGCAGATTTTTAATTCATCATTTGGAGGGGTTATAGTGCGATTCAATGGCTGATATTGCTTGGGACAGATTGACTAAGATTAACATGCGTGGTATAATAAGTGGTTTCGGTTAGATTTGGCTAGATAATCCATGAGTTCAAAACAGGGCAGTCCGTGCATGGGAGAGATATTCACGGGTTTGTATGAGATTTGAACGTGATTTGTACGTGTATGATGAATCGTGCAAACAACCAGGAGCATGTAAGAACTAAATGAGGAAGATTCAGCAGATGTAGATGCATGTGGAGTTAAATCAGGGAAGAAAATATCCCGAGAATATTTTCTCTCAATGCCGAGTAATGAGGATTATACCGGAGTTATTGCAGTGATTTTCTTGCTGCAGAGAGGTATAAATAGTGAAGGGAGATTCCATGAAGAATTAGGGAGAGTTTGGGGTGAAATGAGAACATCACAGAGTCGAGATATCTAAGTTGCTGTGATACGCCATTTTCTGCTGCTACCAAGAACACCAAGAACATTAGACGCACAAGAGCAATCGCATTTGCTACAGTTTGGCGACAGTATTATCGCAACAGTGAGGGTGACAGTTTATATATATCTTTCTCTGTAGTAGCTCGGTTTATAACAAATATAACTGTTACGATCCCGGTTTTATTGTTTTTCTCCTATTTTTCATCATTTGTCAACACTTTGAGCAATAAATATGAATTTTGAGTGTGTTTCCAACATGATGAGCGGCTAATTCTCTCGTAACCAAGGAAATGAGGAATCTATTTACGCATGAATAATTGGTAATTATTTATTTTCTCTAATTTATAATTTATAATTCACTCAATTACTGCTTTTGCAGAGTTTTTAATTGTTTGCATAATTTTCTTCATTAGTTGTGATTCAATTAGATAGGTTATGCTTTGTATTAAGATATTCTATGCATAGGTGATACAATTAATTTTTGAGAATTTTCCTGATTATTTGTGAATTAAGAAACAAGGGATTTAAAAGATAATCAGAGTTTTGGGTTATTTACCGTTATTCATTCATGTGTAGTAGTGAAATCAGTGTCTTGGTTATTCTCTCTTATCTTTAAATCAATTTTGATCTAAGTTTTCTTTACTTTTAAGTTTTATTAAATCTAAAATACATTGCTTTCACAAGTCTCACGAACCTATTTACTACAACATTATTGATTCCCATCAGCTAGTAGGATCGAGCTTGAAGAAAAATGAGCAACCAAATCATCTTCATCAATGATGGTAACGCGCACTCCGACGGGATATCTCTAGACAGAAGAAAAACTTTAGTTATTCATCGGCAAATAAAGAAACACAGGTTGATCAATAATAACATACCGGTATGATCTTCTTGACCCGAATGACTCGGATGGGAGAATTGTTGCAAGAGTCAAGCCTAGCGCGTTTGGATGGAAAACCTGGCCGGCTCGAGGACGATTCACTTCTGATTGACATGATGAAGAAAGTTGGACTTGACGAGAAGAAATCTTTGTTTAAAAACTGGGAAGATGCCATAACTTCACCGGTGTAAATACTATGAAAACCCTAAAGGAAGAGAGAGAAACGCATGCTGAATAGGGGAAACATGATGGAATCACGACCGGGAAATCAGCCTCAAATGAAACGCCTCATCAAAACCCCAATGAAAGCTAGGCGGGATAAGAGGGTGTGATAACTTAACGTTTTAAAGAGGGAAAGGATTTCCCATTGGAATCGAGTAAGAGGCAATCGGGCCCGCAAAGACAAATCGCCACCATGTCGAACTGCCAACGCATGCCTCGCCCTACCAAGCTACACCTTACCATGACCGCACCACGCCAAGTTGTATGTTCCACTGCCGTGGCCTCATCATGCCAAGATCGTCCGCGCCATGCCTTGGCCCCACATGCCAAGATGTCCGCTCCATTGCCGCGACACTACCACGCCGAACCATCCGTTCACGCCTCGCCTCAGCAAACCATGCCTTACCATGGACGTACCATGCCAAGTCGCCTACTTCATTGCCGCGACCCCATCATGCCAATCCATACATGCCATGACTTGCCTCGCCGAACCAACATCATGAGGTTCCCTAACCCAGTCAGGATGATGAGTATCCAGAATGAACTCACGATTTCTCATCTCACCACTTCATGGTCAATACCGCGAAAAAAATCTACGCAAAGCTTCCCAAACACAAGGATCCCAAATTCTCCCTGCTTCCCGTGAAAAAGAGTTTAGACAAATTTTCCTGACCATCTTGCATGATTTACGTTTCAATTTTTTCCTCATCTTTCACCATCATATGCTTACCTCGCAACAAGGTAGCTACTCCGAGCTAAGCAGGGGACTTAATTTTGATGGTGGTTTTTAGCTTAGGGGTAAAATCGTAAAACCCTAGTCAGACAGTGATGTCACATAACTTGAGTAATAATGTCCAAACCGAGTACATTTATTGAACCTTTTAATTTTTCTGTGTGAAAATTACCTAAATCAGTAGAAACCATTTTCAACCATAAACAAAAGGTAACCCATACTCCTCCATGTTCTATGTTCCACGTGGAAGAAGTAACAAAATCATCGGTACGAGCACATGATGGTGATGCCTTTATCATGGTCAACCCACTGACCATAAAAGATGGAAACATCTAAACCATACTTGGGGACTGAGGGTATACAAAAAATCCCTTCATTGTCGAAGCTCAGAAGACGCAATCAACCAAAAGGCCATAGTCATAACAAGACCACCTTCTCTTCAAGGGTGCATCGCAAGAATATCATCACCTCTCTGTCTAAAAGATGCCTTCAACACTTTACGAGGCCGCGGAGTATCCTAAGCTTTCTCAGAGGAAAACAACTTCAAAAACTAAAAAAAAACTGCGATGGGGGACTGCTCATCGCAGTCCATCTCGACGACCATCAAAGACTCACGAGAAAACTCCAGAGACACGGCAGAAAAAATTTCTTGAAGAAACAGAGGGAGCCACGATAAAGAACATAACTCACTCATTCCTGCCTCTTCGCCATCCAGAATATTTCGTCAATGTGTATCCCAACGTCACATCCAGAAGAGTACAATAAACTTGTATCAAATCCCTGGACATGGATTCTTGGCGATGCGGTGAAAGTAGGCTACACATGGGTACTACCATCATGAGACACTTTCACTCCCCTCAACCAGGATAGTCCAAGATTCAGAAGATGGTTCGAAGGATGTCGCTTGGAACAAAGTCCTTGAATATTTTGATAGAAATACATTGGCAATGGAACATCTCCAAACTCATCTATTTTATCCGGTGGCGTCAGAAGATTTTGACCATGCAAACATTCACAACACACTATCATCACGATCAAAAAGTCCAAGTACTGAACAACCTAAAGCCGAGGACTGACCGACAACGTAACCACAATCTCCAATATTAGCCCTAACATAGTCGTTTCCGAGTATATATTTTATCCATCTGTCCCAGGAATGCGACGGAGTTCGGCAAATTTTGGAATCCATTGGAGAGACACTACAGACAAAGGCGCGGATCCGGATGAACAACAGAAAATAGAAGAAGGTCCATATCTCTTTTCATGCAGACAGAGTTTATATAGCCTGAACAAAATAAAGATTCCTTCTTGCTCCATGAAACGGATGACTGGGCGCGACTATGATACCTCGGGCCCGCAATATCCCTCTTGAATTCTTCCTGAATTTTACTGTCGAGTTGTTTTCACCTCCCGAACGACCTCAAGACCTAAATATTTCCGCGAAGGAAGATAGGAAATTCTTTTCCATCCAGACTGGCGGGGAAAACCGTCAAAATTCAAGTTCGTACGAGAATTCTACAACAATTCTAGTAAGGGGCGCTAATTAGTGTTGCAACATGCTAAAATCTGAACCAAAGTTGTTACCTTCCCGAAGCCAGTTGTTACCGGGGAATTGAAGCAAGTTTTTATCTTCCCAAAGCAAGTTATCATCTTCTCACGGAACTAAGGCAAGTTAACATCATCCCACGGAACTGAAGCCAGTCGTCATCCTTCCAAGGAACCCATGTTAGCTCCACTCCAAGCCGAGAAACGCAAGCAACTCCATTTCAAAGACGACCAATGCTAATGGCTCCCATTCCAAGCCAATCAAGTGCTGACGGCTCCCATTCCAAGCCAATCAAGTGATAACGGCTCTAAGTCCAAGCCGACCAATGCTGACGGCTAATCCCAAGCTAATCCAATACCAGCGACTTCCCTTCAAGCCAAGTCTATGCTCGCAGCTCCGCTCTGTGTTCCAAAGCCTATCCCGGAAGGCGCGCAACTGTTCTAAATCAAGAACAAAAACTTGCATCTCAACCGGCCTTTACCACTCTGCAACCTAACCTGCAGTACCATGAGCAGAATCTACGCAAAGCTTCCAAACAAAAGGATCAAAGACTCTCCATGCTTCCCGAAAAAGGTTAGACGGATCTTCCTGACCATCTTGCATGATTTACGTTTCGATTATGTCCTTGTCTGTCACCATATTATGCTTACCTCGCAATAATGCCCATGTTCCGAGCTAAGTAGGGGACTTAATGTTGATGGTGGTTTTTAATTTAGGGGTAAAATCATAAAACCCTAGTCAGACAGTGACGTCACAGAACTTAAATGCATTTATTGAACCCTTTAATATGTCTGCGAGAAAATTACCAGGGTACCTTTTTTTTAATTAATTACTAGTTATGGTTTCGATAGGCCAAAACTATAATTCCCACGCCACATATGCCAATGAAAAACCAGGCCAGCTACACCCACCTCTCCAAGGCATGCCAACCATGCTAGTCGCACCCCTGTGCCAATGCCAAGTCGTGCCAGCCACACCTACCTCCCAAAGGCATGCCAACATGCTAGCCGCACCCATGTACCAATGGAAATTCGTTCGATCCACACCCACCGTGCCCAGGCATGCCATCCATGCTAGACACACCCATATGCCAATTGCAAACCATGCTAGCCACACCCACCGCTCCAAGGAACGCCAACCATGATAGCCGCACCCCCGAGCCAATGGCAAACCATGCAAGCCATACTCACATCGCCAAGGCATGCCATCCATGCTAGCCGCACCCCTCTGCCAATGGAAAACCATGCCAGCCACACCCACCGCGCCAAGGAATTCCAACCATGCTAGCCGTAACCCCATGCCAGCCACACCTACAGTGCCAAGGCAGGCCAACCATGCTAGCCGTAGCCCCGTGCCAATGGCAAACCATGCTAGCCACACCCACCGCGCCAAGGCATGCCAACCATGCTAGCCACACCCCTGTGCCAATGACAAACCATGCCTTCCACACCCATCATGCCAAGTCAAATTTCACCCTACCTTGGCCCTAGCCATGCTAGCCGCACCATATGCTAACGACATGCCAAACCCTTGGCCCCACCATGCCAATCCAAACCTCACCTTGCCTTTACCCTAGTCATGCAATCCGTACCATATGCCAACGGCAAGCCAAACCCTTGGCCCCACCATGCCAAGCCAAACCGCGCCTTACCTTGGCCCTATACATTCTAGCCGCACCATATGCCAACGACATTCCAAACCCTTGGCCCCATAATGCCAATCCACACATCACCTTGCCTTGGCCCTATCCATGCTATCCGCGCCATATGCCAACGGCATGCCAAACCCTTGGACCCACCATGCTAAGCCAAATCGCGCCTTTCCTTGGCCCTAGCCATGCTAGCCGCACCATGTGCCAACGGCATGCCAAGCCTTTGTCCCCACCATGCCAAACACACCTAGCCGCGCCACTATGCTGGCCTTCCCTACGCGTCTACCAAAATAAAGACGTGCAATAATCAACGGTCCCCCTTCAATCCCAGGAGCAAATCCTAGCCATTCAAGGTTACCAGACAACGCATGGTAACCTTTGGATCGAAAACCTAAGTTTGGCCACTCCAACGGCATGCCAACCTAGTCGTGCAACCATGCTGGCCTTCCGTACACGGCTACCAAAATGAAGACGTACGACAATCAACAGTCCCCCTTTAATCCCAGGAGCAAATCCTAGCCATCCAAGGTTACCAGACAACGCATGGTAACCTTTGGTACGAAAACCTAAGTTTGGCCTCGCCAAACCATGCCATGCCAACAAAATGCCAATCTAGCCGCGCCACCATGGTGGCCTTCCCTATGCGGCTACCAAAACGAAATCGTGCGATAATAAATGGTAGCCCTTCAATACCAGGAGCAAATCCTAGCCATCCAAGGTTACCAGACAATACATGGTAACCTTTGACCCAAAACCCTAGTTTGGACATGCCAAACCGCGCCAAGGCATGCCATGCCAACGGAATGCCAACCTAGTCGCGCCACCATGATGGCCTTCCCTATGCGGGTACCAAAACAAAGGCGTGCGATAACCAACGGTCTCCCTTCAATCCCAGGAGCAAATCCTATCCGTCCAAGGTTACCAAACAACACATGGTAACCTTTGACCCAAAACCCTAGTTTGGTCATGCCAAACCTCACCAAGGCATGCCATGCGAATGACATGCAAACCTAGACACACTACCATGCCATGCCAACCTAGATGCGCCACCATGCTGGCCTTCCCTATGCGTTCACCAAAAAACTAAATTGTGTGACGATCAACAACTACCTTTCCTCTTAAGATGAAAAATCTCGACCGTCGAAGGTCACCAAGCTAGCAAGTCTCCCTATCTTGACTTTCCAGGAAACAACAATATGCTACATGTTTTCCACAAAAAATATTCGAGATATCAATACATATCACAAACTGGTGGATCCTCTTTGGGCATTGGTTTGGCGGTTTACAACGTGCGACGTACACTACGCCCGTCATAAGGAAGTGTCATAAGGATGAGGCGGTTAGTAAATACAGAGAGGTTAATGGTGAAACGCTCATTTTTATGGAACATCAATTACATGCGTTAACGTTACTACCTCCTCCCATTTACTCACCCATTTTTCCATTCCTCAATGAGACCAGAGTATGTTTCACTTCGACTTGTATAAATAGGCCTTACCTATTTCCACCGATCAACAAGTTCAGTTAGGGAGGTGTTTATGGGTGAAAATAGCTTCTGCCAATTTCGGTAAATTATGTAGGTGAGTGAGAAGTTGGTTTAAACCCTAAACAAATGTGCTGCACGTTGAGCACTTTTAGGTTTGAGAGATCAATCTGTACAAGTCCATCCTAAACCAAGAAATGGCCGTTCTAGACTTGATTCGGTCACAAAGAAGAGGAGAATGGGTTGGTTTTGGGGAGGAAAGCAAGGAGAGTGTGAGACCAGAATAGTTTATTCTGGAAGAGCAATTGGGTTTCTACAACTTGTTTTCAGAAAAGTAGGAGAGCTCATGAGAGGAGCTAGCAGGTAAGTATTCTGAGTGTTCTCTTGTTCGAATGAACTTGTTGTGGAATGTAAATAGGTGAGACCTATTTATACAAGCTGTAGTAGAAATGTAATCTGGTCTCATTAAGGAGTGAGGAGTAAATGGGAGGAGGTGGTAACCGTATGCATGGATTTGATGTCTCATAAAGTGGATAACGCATGAAATTTATTTTCATGAAACTGTTACCGTTATGGAATTAATGTCCATAAAGTTTGTTAACTCATGGCTTTATGTCCCATGAACGTTTCCCACATAACTCCTATATTTACTAGGCGCCTCATCCTTATGACACTTCCTTATGAGGGGCGTAGTGTACACCGCATGATGTAGACCACCAAACCAATACCCAAAGAGAATCCCCCTATTTGTGTTGATGTCTCAAATGTTTTTGGAAAACATGTAAAACGTTATTGTGGCTTGGCAAGTCGATCTTGGGGAACTTGCTATCCAGGTGACCTTCGACGGTCGAGATATTGCATCTTGAGAGGAGGGGCAACAGTTGATCAAGGTGGTAGAGGTGTAGTGAGGTCCAATAGGGTGGCACGGCTATGGTGTGTTTAGACTTGACATGAGGAGACAAGGGTTTTCCATAGGCGCATAACGTGACTAGCCTGGACTAGTTGCATGACCAAGATATGGTTTCGGGTCTAAGGTCCTGAGTGGACTTTTAGAAGACCAGGATTTTCTCTTGGGATTGAAGGGCAACCGTTGATGGGAGCCTGGATTTAATTTGGTAGTCGCATTGGGAAGGCTAGTATGGTGGCATGGCATGAGGGGCCATGGCGTGGAATGGCGCGGATAGCTTGGCTAGGTACGTTACCAAGCTAGGGCTAAAGTCATAAGGAGACTTTTTACGGCCAAGATTTGCTCTTGGGATTGAAGGTAAACTGTGGATGGGCGTCTTGCTTCAATTTGGTAGCCGCATGGGGAAGTCCAGTATGGTGGCGCTGCATGAGGGGCAATAGAGAGGCATGGCGCAGCTAGCTTGGCTAGGTACGTGACTAAGCTAGGGCCATAGTCATGATGCGACTTTATACGGCCAGGATTCTCCTGGGATTGAAGGGAAACCGTAGATAGGCGCCTGGATTCAATTTGGTAGACGCATGGGGAAGGCTAGTATGGTGGCGCGGCATGAGGGGCCATGGCGCGGCATGGCGCGGCTAGCTGGGCTAGGTACGTGACCAAGATAGGGATAACGTCATGAGGAGACTTTATACGGCCAGGATTTACCCATGGGATTGAAGGGAAGCCGTTGATGGGCGCCTGGCTTCAATTTGGTTTAGAAACCCTAATTGGTTCCCTCTACTAGAACCGCTACAGAATTCTATTACGCACTCAAAATTTGATGGTTCGCCCCATAAATCAACCGGAAAAGAATTTCCTATCTCTTTTGTGGGGAGATTTAGGTTTTGAACTCGTTCAGGAGGGCAAAACATCCTGAAAGAAAAACTCATAAAGATTTCATGAGGGACGGCGGCATGGCAAGGCTATCATGGCATACCTTGGCGTAGCATGGCATGCTTTGGTGTGGTTTTGCATATGGGACCAAAGTTTTTCCATGGGTGCATGGCGTGGTTAGGTCCAAGGCATTGCATGACTAGCTCAGGCTAGGTGTGGCTGGCATGATCTTCCATTGGCACACGAGACGTGGCTAGCATGGATAGGTCCATAGCATGGTACGATTGGAATGGCGCGGCTAGCTTGGGATAGGCATGGCTGGCATGATTTTCCATTGGCACGAGGGGTGCGTCTAGCATGGTTGGCATGCTTTGGCGTGGTAGGGTGTGGCTGGCATGATTTTCCAATGGCACACGAGATGTGGCTAGCATAGCTAGGGCCATGGCACAGTGTGATTGGCATGGCGCGAATAGCTTGGGCTAGGCGTGGCTGGCATGATTTTCCATTGGCACGCGGGGTGAAGCTAACATGGTTGGCATGCTTTGGCGCGGTAGGGTGTGGCTGACATGATTTTCCATTGGCACATGAGATGTGGATAACATAGCTAGGGCCATGGTGTTGCGGTGCTGCAAGTGACGCGTAATGATGACGCGTTACAGAGTTGCAGGCCAAGTCAGAGTTCCGTCGTAATGGCGCATTGCGAAGCCATAATAGCGGTATACTGTATAGACTGTCAAGTGTCAAGAATGGCATAACCCTACAGGGCCAATGAAGCGCAAGAGTGGCGCTACATTGTTAATACATTTGGCTAAGGAATGAAGCCTATTGGTTGACACAATAAGGCTTCATTGAGGAAAGGCAAGACATGGACAAAGTTGATAGATGCAACATGCGATGTTGGCATCGATGCATATCCATGGAATTGAGTTGGCCCAAACTCAAGGATGATGCAAGAAGAGTGGAATAGACTAAGAGTTAGTCTATGCATTGGTTCAAGGCAGGGCCAAAGTCTGAACAGTGCAAACAAGTTGGTAATGCAATAGTTGCATTGTTATTGTCAAGCTAATTGGCGAAGTGAAGCATATATGACGCACAAGTAACTAGAGTGAGCTTAAGGAGATTGCCTCGATGATAGAAGCTTAATAATTGTCCATGCATGAGTTTAGAGTAATAAGCATGTAGGGCCAAGAGAGCTGAACGTTGGATCAAGGAAGAATCCAGTATGGCGCAACAAGTGGTGCAATACGGCTCAAGTGACGGTTACAAGTTGGTTATGAGCTTTACAAGCATGTCAATGATGTGAGACGAAGGAGAACGGTTATAGGAGAAGTTATAACCGTGTGGGAGTGTTTCTAACCACCAAGAACAGATGTGGCGTCTGTTGAATTGACAACACAAAAGGTGGCGGTTGAAAAGTAAGCTGGCGGTTATAGAAACTACCTGATGGGACACATGGCTGTCCCATGCGTGTGCAAGTGTTGTGCACGGTTTTGGCCATTGTAACCACTATATAAATAGTCCTAAGGAGTAGGAAAATCAGGAGGCTACATAGGAGAGAGTTAGTCTCATGTTTGGGAGAGTTAGGCATTCACCAAGAGGGTGAATGGCCTGTTTTTGGTCCATGTGATGGACGAGTTTTGTAATCTTCCTTTGATACAATAAAATGGGTTAATTGTGTCATGTATTTGTGTTCATTATGTTGCTGGTTTGTGTGAGAATTGTTGAAGTGCATGGCAGAACCTCTTATGCTTATGGGGGCATGAAGAGTTAGAGAGAAAGAAGAAAAGACTTCCGTTGTGTATTGCCTTATGAGTGAAGGCAGATGCACACTTTGATGCAAGTGTGCAAGGCTGAGTACTTGTGGGTGAAGTTGATTCACTGAACCACATAGTATTGCCGGTCATGTCCCGTGAAAATTTTAGGAGATTAAATGGGCATGTGACAAGATGGTATCAGAGCTGTGTTAGAGGACACAGTTGCTGATTTTTCTCTTTTTACTCAAGTTGGTGTCATTTGTTTGTCAAATTCAGTGGTGAATTTTTTGGGTTTCACTAGTATGAAGACTAGAAGAAGTTGGTCTTGTGTGGAAAGATCAATTGAAATGAACTTGAAGCTTGAAGTAGCAGCAGGCCATGAAAGTTTATGACAAAGGTGTCAAAATTCCTACCCAAAGTGTTAGATGAACGTGCAAGAGTCATTGAAAACTGGGTTTTCAAGTGATAGCATGACAAAACTAAGGAGTATGCTGACTTCTATGGTGCAAGTCAGGTGTTAAAGTCCATGTTTCTCACAAGTATACAAAGATTAGGCATTTGGAATGCATATCTTTGTGGTGTTATCAGTAGAAAGTACATTACAAGAGGTAATGTGAATTTTGCGAAAATTCCTGAATGCGAAGAATTTGATGGCCTTTGCAGGGGCAAAGAAGATGAAGAACATGTCTATGCGATAGATTGAAGATGTTTTCATCATAGCCAGTTGGTTGGAAGATTAAAGTTATCTCTCTTGATTGCATGTACCTTGGTGGTAATGCAAAGTCTGATTGTGAATCAGCATTTTTGTGGCAATTGTGATGCCATAACATCCAATTCTTATCTAGCATAAAGCTTATTGAAAGTCTGAAGAAGAAGCGCAAGTTAGGGGAAAACCGATACACCACGGTCTTGCATTTGCAAAGAGTTCTTCGTTGATGCTAGATGAGCACAAGGAGTGTGTTTGCACCTGGTTTATGAGTGGGATCAATATGCTTGGACAAGGGTGTCCAAAGACCTGCAATTGATCATAACCACAAGCGGATGTTCTTGTCGATTGCAAATCAACAAATGTTGCTACTCAAGTTGATTTTGGCGGAGGGGAAAGACAAGAGTTTCCAGATGTGCGTGGGCAGTAAAAATGAGTTCCAAGTTTGAAGAAGAATGCGACATTCTTGCTTCATGGAACATAGGCAGTGGCGCCTCATTTGCAAGGATTGTTCCTTGTTAATATTTTCCAAGATAATTGTCCGCAGAAGTCATTGAGTGATATGACTTGCTGAGCTCTATGGTGATGCTCATAATCACCAAGTTAAGTCCGTTCGAGTCGTGCAAAGGTGCACAAGTTTGTGTCAAGAATTGAGTGCTAATTGGAATAGCACGTATGCAGTAGTAGCATGCGCCAAATGAGATTTGGGCATGGCCAAGATGTATGATGCGGTTGGAAATGCAAAATTAGGCGACTCATAGATGCATGGAAAAGAAGGACAAAGTAGTGGTGATGCATAAAGATGGCATGTGGCCATTTTTGAAGAAATCTTCATGAAAGCTAAAGCAAAATGATGGCATCAGTCTAAAAGGAGTATTCAACTAAGTGTCAATTATATTATGCTTCGTTATGGGAGTCGCATAAGAACGTTGATAGTTGAAAGAATACATGTGGCAAAGAGAATTGCTACATTGGGGACAGTAGGTGCTGTCTCGCTTCCTTTGTTGCTTAGAAGCGAAGTTGAAGTCAGTATTGCAAGGATTGTTAGGTCTTACAAGTTGCAATCAGTTGGCGTGAGTATTTTCTCAAGTTTGAGTATACTTTCAGTTTGGGTCGAGTGGACCTTGGTGTTGGAATGAAGTCTATCTATGTAAGGTAGTAGTGAATGAGGGTATTTGAAGTGAAATATCTTTCCTCTTTCGTTCAAAGTAAAGCTAATTCGCATGGAAGATGCTACACAGTATATTAAGCCAAAATATACAATAGAAGACGCTGAAAGTGAAATAAGCAAATAGAGGAGTTGGTGGCATAGTCAAGTTTGCTGTTGAGAGTTATGTGGAAGTGCGATGGCATATGGCAGCGATAGCATGGAGTAACGCAGCAAGAATGAAGATGTAAGTCCATCAAGTAAATGAGTTAAGAGTAACTCATTGTTAGGAAGAACATGATGTTGTTTTTCCGCCACATTAAAGCGTAGCAGTTTGAAAGAGCAAGTGATGGTTATAGTGCTAGTTTCAAAGGCACGTGAAGAGGAACCTTGGCTCGGTGGGAGAGTCGGTCTAATGTTAGGGGTATCCTAAGTCATGACTAATGTCATGCATTTTCAGTCGAGTTTGCAAAAGAGTGTTGCAACATGATTGAAGAACTCTTAGTCTACAGTAAGGCCTGTTGAATTGCAAGAGTGCAATGTCAGTCTGAGTTGAAGGCAAGTAAACTAAGTTATACATATCACCCAGATATTTTGGCTATTTAAAGTGTACACTTAGGCACGGAATGGCTTGAAATAAAAATTTATGCTGATGCAAGGGCATATCAACAGATTGTAAGTGGCATTTGGGTGTTGAGATGCGAATGAAGTAGAGATTGAAGCATAGTCGACGATGCGACAATGAAGATGGAATTCATAGGCTCAATAGCAAAGCAAACAAGCTAAGTGGTGGCATAAAGTACTAGGCAGAGAAGTTTTGGAAAGGTTAAAGGCCAAACAAAGTTTGCTGATTTCTAAGAAGGGCTTAGAAACGTATAAGGCCAAAGAAGAAGTATAACGAGTATACTTTGTTGCGTTCAACGAGGGCGTTGAACGGATTAGGTGGGGGATGTCTGTTGCGGTGCTGCAAGTGACGCATAATGATGACGCGTTACAGAGTTGCAGGCCAAGTCAATGTTCATCCGTAATGGCGCATTGCGAAGCCATAATAGCGGTATACTGTATAGACTGTCAAGTGTCAAGAATGGCATAACCCTACAGGGCCAATGAAGCGCAAGAGTGGCGCTACATTGTTAATACATTTGGCTAAGGAATGAAGCTTATTGGCCGACACAATAAGGCTTCATTGAGGAAAGGCAAGACATGGCCAAAGTTGACAGATGCAACATGCGATGTTGGCATCGATGCATATCCATGGAATTGAGTTGGCCCAAACTCAAGGATGATGCAAGAAGAGTGGAATAGACTAAGAGTTAGTCTATGCATTGGTTCAAGGAAGGGCCAAAGTCTGAACAGTGCAAACAAGTTGGTAATGCAAGAGTTGCATTGCTATTGTCAAGCTAATTGGCGAAGTGAAGCATATATGACGCACAAGTAACTATAGTGAGCTTAAGGAGATGGCCTTGATGATTGAAGCTTAATAATTGTCCATGCATGAGTTTAGAGTAATAAGCATGTAGGGCCAAGAGAGCTGAACGTTGGATCAAGGCAGAATCCAGTATGGCGCAACAAGTGGTGCAATACGGCTCAAGTGACGGTTACAAGTTGGTTATGAGCTTTACAAGCATTCCAATGATGTGAGACGAAGGAGAACGGTTATAGGAGAAGTTATAACCGTGTGGGAGTGTTTCTAACCACCAAGAACAGATGTGGCATCTGTTGACTTGACAACACAAAAGGTGGCGGTTGAAAAGTAAGCTGGCGGTTATAGAAACTACCTGATGGGACACATGGCTGTCCCATGCGTGTGCAAGTGTTGTGCACGGTTTTGGCCATTGTAACCACTGTATAAATAGTCCTAAGGAGTAGGAAAATCAGGAGGCTACATAGGAGAGAGTTAGTCTCATGTTTGGGAGAGTTAGGCATTCACCAAGAGGGTGAATGGCCTGTTTTTGGTCCATGTGATGGACGAGTTTTGTAATCTTCCTTTGATACAATAAAATGGGTTAATTGTGTCATGTCTTTGTGTTCATTATGTTGCTGGTTTGTGTGAGAATTGTTGAAGTGCATGTCAGAACCTCTTATGCTTATGGGGGCATGAAGAGTTAGAGAGAAAGAAGAAAAGACTTCCGTTGCGTATTGCCTTATGAGTGAAGGCAGATGCACACTTTGATGCAAGTTTGCAAGGCTGAGTACTTGTGGGTGAAGTTGATTCACTGAACCATATAGTATTGCCGGTCATGTCCCGTGAAAATTTTAGGAGATTAAATGGGCATGTGACACATGGCACGGTGCGATTGGCATGGCGCGGCTAGCTTGGGCTAGGCGTGGATGGCATGATTTTCCTTTGGCACGCGGGGTGAGGCTAGCATAGCTAGGTCCATGGCACGGTGCGATTGGCATGGCGCGACTAGCTTGGGCTAGGCGCAGCTGGCATGATTTTTCATTGGCACGCGGGGAGCGGCTAGCATGGTTGGCATTCTTTGGCACGGTAGGGTGTGGCTGGAATGATTTGTCATTGGTACACGAGATGTGGCTAGCATAGCTAGGGACATGGCGCGGTGCGATTGGCATGGAGCGGCTAGCTTAGGCTAGGCGTGGATGGCATGATTTTCCATTGGCACGCGGGGTGTGGCTAGCATGGTTGGCATGCTTTGGAGCGGTAGGGTGTGGCTGGCATGATTTTCCATTGGCACACGAGATGCGTCTAACATAGCTAGGACCATGGCACGGTGCGATTGGCATGGCGCAACTAGCTTGGGCTAGGCGTGGCTGGCATGATTTGCCATTGGCACGCAGGGGAATTAGGGTTTGGTTTGCCGTAACCCTAATTTGAAAAAATATACCCTGGTAATTATTAGGGACATATTAATAGCTTTTATTAATGCGCCTAGTAAATGCTTGTTTTAAATGTCTGCTAGGGTTTAGCATTTTACGATTTTAACCCTAAACTAAAGACCACCATCCATATTAAGTCCCCTGCTTAACTCGGAACTTGCGGGGTAAGAATATGATGGTGACAGACAACATAAATCATTGCAAAAATGGTCAGGAGAGTCTGACTAACCTTTTAAGTGGTAGGGAGAGTTTTGTTTTTCAATGTTAGTGGCCACGGCAAAGGGGGCGCGGTCTTGGAAGGCGGAGAAGGTGTATGGCTTGGACCGAAAGGGCCGAGAGGTGGCATGTCTTTGACCACGGCAATGGAATGGTGGAGCTTGCAGGGGCGGCTAGGCGTGGTGGGGGCCGCGAAAATGGAGAGATGGCTTGGATCTGGGAGGGCTAAGAGGTGGCGTGGTCTTGGCCGAGGTAATGGCTTGGTGGAACACGTTAGGGGCATCTAGACGCGGTGGGGCCGTAGTGATGGAGCGAGGTCCAGGGCCATGGCAAGGTGAGGCGTGGTTTGGACCATGGCAAGGCGAGGCACGGTATGGCATGGTGCAGGTTTAGCAGGGGGACAAGGCAATGGTGTGGGCGGTCCTGGGCATGGGGATTGATCTTTTCGGGACCGGTTTCCACTTTACCTTCCTTGGCTCAAAATTGGAAATCCTTTCCTTGTTCGAACTCCCAAGTATCACTCCCATAAAAAGAATGGCCTGCCTCTCCCTTTGATTCACGCCTTTATTGTTTCTTTTCTTGCTGCTTGGTAGAGGTGAAGTGGACGAGCAAAATAGGTACGTCTTCCAGTACTTCCTCTTTGGGTTTTTCTTGTGGGACTGATTTCCTTTCTTCATGCGCAGCTTTAACATGAAATTCTTTCCTTATTTATTTTTTTTCTAGAGGTAGGTAGCATCTGCAATCCTTTCATCTGGTAGCTTTGCAAAAATCCTAGTATGATTGGGTGTCTTCAGGGCTAGTATTTGGAACGCGAGGCGGAGATGCTAGCATGGTCATGGCATGAAGGGGACCTATTAGCACCGACGGGCATGGAATGGTTGTGGGATTCTCTGTAAAGTGCTTGGCAGGGCATGACGCTGGTAAAGGAGGCGCCTTGGAAGGGAAGTGCTCGTGGTTTAGGGCATGACACGCCGAAACCCTAATTAGATCCCTTTACTAAAATCTCTGTAGAATCCGCGTATGGACTCGGATTTCGATGGTCCGCCCCTTTATAGGACACGAAATAGAATTCTATATCTCCCAACGCGGGAATATTCAGGTTTCGAGCTTGGTTAGGAGGTGAAAACAGACATCTTCTATTTTCTGTTGCTCGTCCAGACCGTGCTTTCGTCTGCATTGTCTCTCCATTAGATTCCAAAATTTACCAAACTCTATTGCATTCTTGGGACGGATGGATGTGGTTGCGTTGTTGGTTCATCCTTGATTTTAGGTTGTTCAGTGCCTGGACCCGCTGATGGTGATGACAATATGCTGTGGATGCTTGCATGGCCGAAATCTTCCTAAACCACTAGACAAAATAAATGAGCTGGGAGATTGTTTCGTTACTAACGTTCTGCTATCAAGTCTTCAAGGATTTTATTCCAAGAAACATGCATTAAACCACCTTCTGAATCTTGGACTACCGTATGGACTGGGATGTGGTGAGAAGTCCCTAGTTATATTTCTGTTAGATCCGATGGCATGACCAAACATGCGAGTATATCTCTGTGGCGTGCTTTTGGAGTCTCCGACGCAGTGTACGGCTTCATGTTGAGAAATTCTTGCGTCTCGTAAAACGTCGACAATGATGATGTTGAAATCAGAAATAACCTGGTTGATGGAGGTGAAGGAGTTCCATGTTGTTAGTACCCATGTGTAGCCTAATTTCATTGCATTTCCTTGAATCCACGTCCACGAGATTTGATACAAGCTTATTTTACTCTTCTGGATGTGACGCTGGGATGCTCATAATATCACATGGATGAAATACTCTGGATGGTAAAGTGGGAAAAATGAGAGAGTTATATTGTTTATAATGGCTCCCTTTGCTTCTTCGGGAAAATGTTTCAGTCATGTCTCTGGAGGTATCTTATGAATCTTTGATAGTCATCGGGATGGACTGCGATGAGCAGTCCCCAGTCACACACTACTTTAGTTTCTGAAGTTGTTTCTTCCGAGCAGGCTTGGGATCCACTACGTCCTTGTAAAGTGTTGTAGGCATCTTCTTGACAGAGAGGTGATGATATTCTTGCGCTGCACCCTTAAAGAGTATATGACCTTATTGTAGCTATGGCCTTTTTAGTTAACTATGTCTTCTGAGCTTTGACAATGAAGGGATTCCGTGTATACCCTCAGTCCCCAAGTATGGTTTACATGTTTCCATCTTATGTGGTCAGTGGGTTGAACATGATAAATACATCATCATCGTGCATCCGTATTGCTGATTTTGTCTTCCATGTGGAACTCATAACATGGAGGAGTATGGGTTACCTTTGTAGTAATTGTTGCTGTGGTAAAGCTCTGGCTGTCCATGGTCACAAGTTTTGGAGGGATGAACTAAATGGCGGCCCTGACTACGAAGATTGGATGACTGTGATCATGATCTTTGACATGGGGAGTATGGTGGCATGACCCTTTTGCAGGAAGGAGTGGTGTTGAAGCGAACGTTGAAGAGGAGCCACTGCTGGAGAATGTTGATACGACGCCTTGCAATTCTCAAAGCCTTGGTGGTTACTATGTTGAAGTCGGAGGCTACGTCACGTTTTGTCAAAATCGACATCCCTTAAGTGTACATAGGATATGAGTCACTGTTTCATCTATCGGTCGTGTTTTCCAGGAGAGGTTTGGGTTTGGGAACGGCTTCCCTGGATGGAAACGCTTGATTTCCCTGATGCAGTGCGGTTGAGGGATAAAAATATGTCTTGACGTTATGCCTTGGAGAAATATAGAATTTCACATAACTGTTTCATCATAAACTGTATGACTTTGTGGGAAAAGTTTCCATCGTGCAGGTCCTGACGGGAAGAGGGTCTCTGTGAACGTGGTACAATTTCCCATCGTGCAGGTTCTGACGGGAAGAGGGTCTCTGTGAACTCAGGAGTGTTTCTAATTTCCTTTGCTTTCGATTTTGGAGAAGTTTCTCCTGATATTTACGTATGATGAAATTGGATTCCTTATCCCCGTCTAATAGGCGTTCAAGAGCAACGAGAGCCTCTTCATCTATAAACGCACGTCCTGCTGAAGTATATTTTGTCTTTTCATCAAATCAACAGTGATAGAAGGAGGTAGGATTCTTCCGTCTCTTCCATTATATTGCCCTGATGGTGGAGTAGCGTCCCTAGTGATGGTTGGAGCTGTCGTGCTAGAAGAATCATTGGGGTAGCGGAAGCGTCTCTGGTTCTGGTGATCGTAAGTGTATCGTGCAGATATGACACGGTTTTGATCACGAAATGCTGGAGCCATGGTGTTGCTTCGAAGGGCGAGGATGGTGCTGGAAGGGCGCAAGATGTTAGTGCTGGGAGGATGCAAACTGTTAGCTCAGAGTATGGTATTTCAGCTGGCATGCGCATGCGGCATGTGTGTATGGTAAGAATGTCTGGTAATCACGTTTGGGAAGCGCATCTGGCAAGCGCCTCTGGTAGGTATGTCTGGGAATCTCTTCTGGCAAGCGCCTCTGGTAGGTATGTCTGGGAAGCACGTCTAGGAAGCGCGGCTGGTAAGCGCCTATGGTAGGTACGTCTGGGAAGCACGTCTGGGAAGCGCGTCTACTAAGCGCTTCTGGTAGGTATGTCTTGGAAGCACGTCTGGCAAGCGCGTCTGGAAAGCGCCTCTGGTAGGTACATCTGGGAAGCACGTCTGGGAAGCGCGTGTAGTTAGCGCTGGATCAGCCTGGAATGGGCACTGGCTTGGCATGGACGCTGGCTTTGGACTTTGGTACGGCGTGGACCGTTGGCTGGGCATGGCGTGAACCGTTGGCTTGGCACAATGCTGGCTTAACATGAGGCTGGCTTTGGCGTGGCGCGGACTTGTTCTTGCGGGCCCAGTTTCCTCTTCCCATACATAGATCAAACAGGAAATCCTTTGTTATTCAAATTCCAAAAGTGTTATGCTTATGAAAGGGGTTGGATCCCATTTTTACCTCGTATCTTTGTTATCACATCCTGGTGTTAGTGGTACCGCGGGAGCAATAAAGTGGGCAAGCATATTCTAGCTATGTACTCCAGCGTTTCTCTTTCAATTTTTTTTCTTGTTTTCTTGTGCCGGTGCAAACCATAGCCATAGGTATGCCTTCCATAAATCTGTAGAAATATTTTTCTTTTCAACCGGTGTAAACCCTAGCCATGGGTATGCCTTTCATAAACTTGCGGAAATACTTCCTCATAAATAATTCTTCGAATGTTGTCGTAGTAACGTCTGCTAATAGTGACGGGTAGTCATTGTTGTGCATAGTAGGCACGTACGGGTAGGTGACTTTTCTTTTTTTTGAAAGACAAACAAAGCGCCTGGTTTATGGTTTTTGATTTTATGGACTTCTTGGGTTAATAGATAAATGTTACCTTGATGGTTTTGGGTTATTATTTTTGGAATGAATTGTTTAGGAATTGATTGTTTTGGTTATGATTGAAAGTGAAACAGACATACCAGGAGAAACCTTAGAACCGTGTGTTGGTAGGTGACGTGGGGTAAACCAAGTATCTTGTCTTGAAAACTTGAAATAGAAAACCACATATCTTATCTAGGTAAGACTTACTTGGTTTTTAGGTCTCCTGATGAAAAGTGAACCTTCCGGGTGTAAGACCGGGTCTTATACCATGGGAAGTCCCCAGTCGTTACTGAGCCGTCTGATAACCGAGTCGTTGACCCTTGGGTGGATCGTCTGCTTCTATCCTCTGGGAAGTCCCCAGTCATCCCTTGTCGTGTTATGACTGATAATAAGTCGCCAAGTGACTGAGTCGGAGTGAGTCTCCTTCCCCTACCATCTTGACGTCAGGGTCGAAGAACGAGATCGATAGTAAAAAAAATTACATTGTAACCGATAGACCAATCCTCCCGCTGTGGTCGCCAATTGTTTATGGGTGAAAATAGCTTCTGCCGATTTTGGTAAATTCGGTAGGTGAGTGAGAAGTTGGTTTACACCCTAAACAAATAAGCTGCACGTTGAGCACTTTTAGGTTCGAGAGATCAATCTGTCCAAGTCCGTCCTAAACCAAGAAATGACCGTTCCAGACTTGCTTCGGTTACAGAGAGGAGGAGAATGGGTTGGTTTTGGGGAGGGAAGCAAGGAGAGTGTGAGACCTGAATAGTTTATTCTGGAAGAGCAATTGGGTTTCTAGAACTTGTTTTCAGAAAAGTACGAGAGCTCATGAGAGGAGCTAGCAGGTAAGTATTCTTAGTGTTCTCTTGTCCGAATGAACTTGTTGTGGAATGGAAATAGGTGAGACCTATTTATACAAGTTGTAGTAGAAACGTACTCTGGTCTCATTAATGAGTGAGGAGTAAATGGGAGGAGGTGGTAACTGTATGCATGGATTTGATGTCTCATAAAGTGGCTAACGCATGAAATTGATTTTCATGAAACTGTTAACGTTATGGAATTAATGTCCATAAAGTTTGTTAACTCACGTATTTATGTCCCATGAAAGTTTCCCACATAACTCCCATATTTACTAGGCGCCTCATCCTTATGACACTTCCTTATGAGGGGCGTAGTGTACGCCGCACGCTGTTGACCACCAAACCAATACCCAAAGAGAATCCCCCTGTTTGTGTTGATGTGTCGAATTTTTTTGGATAATATGTAAAACGTTGTTGTGGCTTGGAAAGTCGAGCTTGGGGAACTTTCTAGCCAGGTGACCTTCGACGGTCGAGATGTTGCATCTTGAGCGGAGGGGCAACCGTTGATCGTTGCACGCCTTTGTTTTGGTAGCCGTGTAGTGAGGTCCAACAGGGTGGCGCGTCCATGGTGTGTTCCGACTTGGAGTGAGGAGCAAAGGGTTTTCCATGAGCGCATAGAGTGACTAGCCTGGACTAGGTGCGCGACCAAGCTATGGTTTCGGATCTAAGGTCGTGAGGGGACTTTTAGACGACCAGGATTTTCTCTTGGGATTAAAGGGAAACCGTTGATGGGCGCCTGGATTCAATTTGGTAGTCGCATGGGGAAGGCTAGTATGGTGGCGCGACATGAGGGGCCAGGGCGAGGCATGGCGCGTCTAGCTTGTCTAGGTACGTGACCAAGCTAGGGCTAAAGTGATGAGGAGACTTTTCATGGCTAGGATTTGCTCTTGGGATTGAAGGGCAACCGTGGATGGGCGCCTGGATTCAATTTTGTAGCCGCATGGGGAAGGCCAGTATGGTGGCGCGACATGAGGGGTCATGGCGAGGCATGGCGCGGCTAGCTTGTCCAGGTACGTGACCAAGCTAGGGATAAAGTCATGAGGAGACTTTATACGGCTAGGATTTGCTCCTGGGATTGAAGGGAAACCGTAGATGGGCGCCTGACTTCAATTTGGTAGCCGCATGGGGAAGGCCAGTATGGTGGCGCGGCATGAGGGGCCATGGTGAGGCATGGCGCGGATAGGTACGTGACCAAGCTAGGGCTAAAGTTATGAGGAGATTTTATACGGCCAGGATTGGCCCCTGGGATTGAAGGGCAACCGTTGATGGGCGTCTGGCTTCAATTTGGTTTAGAAACCCTAATTGGTTCCCTCCACTAGAACTGCTACATAATTATAGTACGGACTCGGTTTTTGATGGTCCGCCCCTCAAATAAACCGGAAAAGAATTTCCTATCTCCCTACGAGGGGAGATTTAGGTTTTGAACTCGTTCGGGAGGGAAAACCAGTCTGAAAGAAAAACTCAGGATGATTTCATGAGGGACGGCGGCATGGCCAGGCTATCATGGCATTCCTTGGCGTAGCATGACATGCTTTGGTGTGGTTTTGCATATGGGGCCAAAGGTTTTCCATGGGTGCATGGCATGGTTAGGGCCAAGGCATGGCACGACTAGCTCAGGCTAGGTGTGGCTGGCATGATTTTCCATTGGCACACGAAATGCGGCTAGCATAGCTAGGGCCATGGCACAGTGTGATTGGCATGGCGCGACTAGCTTGGGCTAGGCGTGGATGGCATGATTTTCCATTGGCACACGGGGTGCAGCTAGCATGGTTGGCATGCTTTGGCGCGGTAGGGTGTGGCTGGCATGATTTGTCATTGGCACACGATATGCGGCTAGCATAGCTAGGTCCATGACACGGTGCGATTGGCATGGCGCAGCTAGCTTGGGCTAGGCATGGCTGGCATGATTTACCATTGTCATGCATGGGAATTAGGGTTTGGTTTGCCGTAACCCTAATTTTAAAAAATATACCCTGGTAATTATTAGGGACATATTAATAGATTTTATTAATGCGTCTAGTAAATGCTTGTTTTAAATGTCTGCTAGGGTTTAGCATTTTATGATTTTAACCTTAAACTAAAGACCACCATCAACAGGAGGATACACCACCCAAAAAACGTTTACTAGCTTTCTATCTGCTAGCTTCCCACTTTCTGATACAAGTTGTAACACAACTACTCTTCGAGAATCAACTATTCTGGTCTTATCACTTTCCTTGCTTCACTCCCCAAAACCAATCCATTCCCCTCCACTTTGTGACGGAAGCAAGTCTGGAACGACCATTTCTTGGTTTAGGCCGGACTTGTACAGATTGATCTCTCGAATCAAAAGTACTCCCTTACAGTACATTGGTTAGGGTTTAAATTCGTTTCTCACCCGCACACGCGAAATTACCATTTTCACCCACAAACAACAGTGCTTTTTAAATTATAGTTTGCAAAACGTCATGTCGATTTATTTTCACAGCACATCACATCAACACACAACACAGCACAACACAACAGAAAACCACTTTTCTAAAACTCACAGCAATACCAAACTAGCCTGTATATAGCGGATATTGGTGGATATGTGCACCCCTAAGAGGCTAGGAATAACCTAGAAGATATCTGGTACTCATGGCAACTTGGGAGACGCAGCCTTGGCCATTCAAGTGACAAAGTTAACCAGTGAGAAAGATGTTACACTGGTGCAGCCAACAAGCCTGCGCCTGCTGAATAAACCTGCTAAATCCGTGTTAGTAGTCAAGTTTGGTGTAATGGTCTTCCCAATCTGTTTTCAATGATGTATAATGACTGAAATATCCGTAGGTAAACAAGTGCTAAGTTTTTTCAACAAAATAACAGTCAATGCTAGCGTCGAAAAATGATACGAGGCCACGAGGTACCAACATATCTTTTAAGTTGTATGATTCCAATGCCAACCAGACCCTAGAGAATTCATTTACTTGTCTTTTAGCAACAAACAAGTCTATTTACCATTAAAAATGTCAATGCTAGTCAAGTCAAGAGTCAAGACTCAAGAGGCATATCCCTATATCGATTCATCAGTGTGGGAAGTTGCACTTGCAGCGCTCTAGTGTTTCACAGTCAAATTACGCAACAAGAAAGCAGCGGCCAACCAATAAAGACCCCAAACTTTGTACAATTTCAAACAATTTATCAGCCCCATCTTCTGATTTGCATATATCATCAACAGTCGTTATTCAATGAAGTAGTCTCGAATTTAACCTTTTTTTTCCTAAACCCGATTACATTACAAAGGGGTTTCATCTATTCAGCCCATAAAATTACTATAATATTTAGATGGACCATTGACTACTTTAAACATTCAATAGGAGCAGATTTTATCGTATGATACGGTTGTGTTTTGTTACCGCAAATCGATTAAAATATATCGTCTTTTAAGACTTGCACAATTCTTAGTAAGAAAAGAGAAAGAAGGGTTAACATTTTGCATTTTGACATATTAATTCATATATTGACATCAGTGAAGCAGCGACTCACTAGTATTGGCGCCGTGTCCGCGTCAGACATGCGTGGGACATTGATACGACACATGTGTAGAAAACTACACTCCATTTTAGTAGTTTGGTAACCTAGTGTGTTAAGAAAATCAGTACAATAGTTATTTTTTCTACATGTGAGCTAACTTAAAGGCATAAAATTAAATATTTTTCATGTATTTAAGTGATTAATGTATTTAGTATATTATAACACTAAAATCTTATTATATAAAAACCATTTTATTAATGTATATATAGACGTGTCCATGTCCGGATAATTTTGGATTTTTATCGGTCCATATGTCAGTATCGTGTCCGTGTGAGTATCCGTGCTTCCCAAATTGACATATATATTTTATATATGTAACTAGACAATACGGTTAATATCCCTCCCAATTCCCAACCCCATTACAATAAGGGTCCAACACTTTCATTTTCTTTTTTGTACAATGAGTAAGCGCCAGACCAACTTAATTGTTCTGTATTTGCCAAATTGTTCTGTCCAGCAACGAACTCACTCACGCACTCACTCTCAGTCTAACTTATGGAATGAATTCAAATGTCACCCCACCAACTATTTTGGAGTTTTCCTGATTATTTCTCTATATATATTCTTCCTCACCTTCGCATACAAATTCAAGATTCAAAAAAAAAAAAAAAATCTTTCTTTATACTCGCAACGTGGAGACAGTGTGAGCAGCCGACCCCATCAAGAAAAACAGTGAGAAAAAATAGTCATGGAGGGAGTAGATGCGTACAGTTTTCATGAAGAATTGAATCAAGAATCCATGAATAACTCAAAATCCAAAATCCTTGATACAATTTCTTCATGGTTGGATCTAGATAATCCCAGCATTATTCCTCAAGAGCTTCAACAACTTCAAGATCTTCAAATGCTTGATGAAAACTTTTTCGATTTTGCAAATACCACTACCACCGGTACAAACATGGAATATGAGCACCCATATCCAGAATGTAATATTCTTCCTGCCTTACCTAGACCTGATTCACCTTTCTTACTTGATCTTCATGAATTCGACAATAACATTATTTCTCAACCTGAAGATCACTATTATCACCCTGTTCTTCCTGGTCAGGAAGAAGTTATTCTTGATCAACCAGTTAACAATGAAGCTGAATGTGAGCAATATCTTAATGTAATGAGCAAGAGCAGTCCTGATAGTATTTGCGTTGATCAATATTTCCAAACTGATAGCGACAATCTAATCACCATGGCGTCAATTTCGCCGTCATCATCAGTTTCTGATGTTCCTCAGCAACAGCGGCTGAAGATGCAAAAGACCCACAATATCGAAAAGCCACCTAGAGTATCAACAAAGCGTCATCAAAGTACCACTACCGTTACCGATGCTACTGTAGCAGATGACGACGGTGAGGAAGAAGAAGAAATAGACGATGAACCCAAAAAAAGAACACTAAATTGTAAAAATTTAGTCTCAGAAAGGAATAGAAGGAAAAGGCTTAGTCAACAACTGCTTGCTTTACGTGCCCTTGTTCCAAATATCACAAAGGTAAAAGAACCCAGTAAATTTTTTTTTAAATTAATAATAAATCTGTTCAATTATATTGATACATGGGTTATGATTTTGGAGAGTGAAAATTCAATTTCCGATTATGTTAACAGATGGATAAACGATCGGTATTAGTAGATGCACTATCTTATTTAAGGAATATGCAAGAAGAAACAGCAAAGCTACAAAAGGAGCTTAAAGAACAAAAATTACTCAAACAACGTCAACCTAGATTAATGAACAATGATATTATAATGGAAGATGAAGAGGAAGAGGATAAGGATGAGGATGATCTTGATGATGATACGAGTCCAGGAATTAACACTCATGCCGGCTCTGCGTCTAAAACCAAACCACAAATAATCGAGGTACATATTTTATTTATTCATGCATACCTTTTCCGGTTACTGTTCATTTGTTTCATAAGATTTCTATATTTGATGCGTTTAACGTTTTGCAATACCTTTTTCCTAGTTGTCCTGATTTCCTGCTTCGTTTTTTAGAATTTGGTGTCACTTATTTTGCATAGTAATCTTTTATGTCATCATCGTAATGGTCCGAACGGAATTATTTAAGGCCATAAGATAAGACGAACAGTATGACGGATGAGATCCGTAGGAAGGAATCTGTTACGTACGTTGGGCTAAATTTTGAAAGTTTATCCAGTATGTAGCTAGTTGCCAAGTCTTGTTTAGGATATAGGATTGATTCTCAGTCATCCATGAAAATATTGTCGTTGGAAGAAAAGTTGTTACATGAGAGAAGAATAATTACTCTTCGTTCCGAAGTTGTTCGGAATAATCTTTCGAACTCCCAAGTCCCAACTTCTATTGACAGTACCATGTCTTCTTTTTTAAGTAATATCATTGAGTTCAGCCTTTCGAGATAAATCCACTTTGAAATGAAAAATTCCGCACCCTTTCGAGATAAAATTTCTGGGTGTAGGGAGGGGAACGTACATCTGGATTGTTAATGGCCCGTGGTGGAATTCGCACTTGTAAATCAAAAGGGTCAGATCTCTGATTGCATATCAGAAAGTAGTTGTAAAGCCATCAGAGAGTTAATTATAGTGACTTTACATGTGCATGCATCTTTATTAATTAGTCACGAACAGATAAAAATTAACATGTCGAGGTTGTGGACTGTATCTCGGCTGCCCATTCAAAATGTTGATCAAAGTCATTTGTCAAACGCAAGCTGCTTTTGTCTCAAGCAAATTATTTGATTCTTCGAATATCACCGCAAACCTTAGACACCCGGCATTTACTTATTTGAACGCTGGTTAAGTAATAAAAACAATTTGGATTTTACGTATATTCTAAGTTTTCTTCTTGACATTTTTCCTTTGAAATTTTTTCTCTAGCGTTTTCTTTAGGCTTTTGGAAAATCTCAGACATAACCATGCATCCACTTTATTTAGGCGTAGGGGTTTCATCTAGACTCTAGGTTTCGTTCTTCTTCTACAAAGATAAACTAGTACTCCCACTTTTATTTTTTAATTTTTTTTCTTGCTTTAATATTGAAACAGATTCACGAGTTATTACATAGAAGGCAAGCGAGCAACAAGCTGCGCCGCAAGCCCTTTTTGAATGGCAAACTCTATCCTCTTAAACACAAACTCTCTAGAATCGGGAGTCATGACATTACTGTGCATGACTCTTTGAACTCTCGCTAGGAGTCCAACCGCCTCCGGAGCTAAATACCCAAAAGTGTCAAAGGCAAAGGGAATAAAAGCATGTCCATTATCAATACAAGCCTTTTCATGCTTCGTTATCTTACCCGAGGCAGCTTTCAAAGCTGCTTGTCCAACTGTGAAAGAGCCTTTCCCGATGCCTACTAATGGAGAAACCCCAGTAAGATCAACACACGTATGTTTTCCGTTGGCCCATCCAAAAATAAGAACATCTGCTGGCCTGAGTGTTGATCTGCCTTCAAGAGGATCCGTCAAAAAGTTGACCGGCGCCTCTTTCTTTGCCGAAATACCGGCCCTCCATTATACATCATATAAGATATCTCTCACATGATCATGTCTATATTTGAAACCAGGATCCACCTTACAGTGAACAGCATGTTCCCCATATGCGTCTAGGCATCCTGTAATACAAGCAGGGCAACGAGAATCAGAAGGGTATAGGGGGATCATTAACTTGTATTTAAGGATGCACCGATACTCCAAGGGGGACATCTTCTGTCCAAGGCCGTCAATCAGGATAGCGAGAAGAAAATCCTGCGCATGCGCTGCTTGTAGACACTCAAAAACTTCTTTCTGTCTATCCGAAAACCCATAAACCCTACCCATATCTTTAACTACTTTACCAAAAAGAGCACTCGCCAGGTTGCTTTGTGCTTTAAGTGGGGCGGTGTCTTTATTGGTAAAACTACTAAAGTCTTGGTCGGGCAGAGTTTCTTGTAAGGTTTTCAATGCCATATCAAAATTATCGTCCATACCTTCTACTCCACTATCCCTGAGTATGTGATCTTGCAATCCCCAAGATTGCACACGTGATTCAAGAAAGGCGTATTGTGATGCTTCCTTAGCCGTGTATAACCCAAGGCCTCCATATCTTGCTTTTAAATTAATTATCTCTATTTGAACCATGCAGATCGACATAGAGAAAATGGAAGAGAAAAGGTTCATAGTGAAGATAACATGTAAAGGTGCGAATGGCATAGCAGGCGACACTTTCCGCGTAATGGAAACTACAGGGTTTGAGATCACTTATGCTGCTGTAGATCAAATCAAACCCCAACATGTCTTAAGTACGGTCTTCATCAGGGTAAGTTCTTTGAAGCCTTCTGTATATTTTTTCCTAAAAGTTTGACTTTCACCCTTGGAAAAACGAAAAAAGGACAACCATAAAAATGGAATTTAAGCTTATCATCATGAAGTCTATAGTCAAGATGATGTATGAGTTTATTGACCTCATATCCCACGTTGGTTAAAGACCCCACGTACAGTAGTGACTATAATGTCTGTCTGGACATGCTGATCACTGTAGAGTAACTGGATTTATGAATTTTTAGCTGAAAATGAACAAAAAAAGCCAAGGAAAATGATGTGTTTAAATATACGATGATATTGTTTCTAGTGGTAAGAGTCACGCACTAGGAGTTAGAAGTTAGGATACATGTATGACATAAGTTGATAGCATGACTCTAACACCAACTTAGTTCTTTTAAGTACTTAGAGGTTAAAGATAAAAAACCACTCACGCGGTCAAAATTAGAGACCAATAAATTTCAAGATTCTCCTCTGTTTTGTAATGTGATACTATTGACTAATACTGCCAAATAAGAACCGTTCATCATCTTTGAGCAATATTCAAAAGTTTTTAATCTTCTGAACGATTTAAAAATTAGAGTAGGTTAATATATCAGAAGTGCTAATAATGTCATCTCAATCAAAATAAACCCTTAACATGGTTGAACTTTGAAGTTAATCATCCATCAAAAAAAAAAAAAACTAAACCCTTAACATGAGTTGCACTTTGCAGTTAATCATCCATTAATAATTGAGAACATACCAAATTGTTAAACAAATAAGCACCAAATCAATTAACAGGAATGGGTTTGTTTTTTGTGCTTTAATCACATACCAACTAAAAAATTAAAGATAACTGTTCATTAGAAAAAAGAGATTAAAGCTAACTAATTAAGTGGTGCTTTGGTCGGTGAGATATCTTTTTAACTTTTTAAGTAGCATAAAATAAGTAACAGGTTCATTGTTAGTGTTACCATCAATCAATGATTCAAAACGTGTTGCACGGTGAACATTGTTCCAGCGGTGGCGCATCCAACGTCTATGTAACTAGCTAGGGGCAAAAGTATCAACGGAAAACATGAGATAAAAAGACCAATTTGAAGGGGTTAAACTTGTTATAAAGTATAAACTCATTCCTTGATCATATCAAACTCGCTCATTACTAACAATGTTCGAACATGCTTATCTTCTCTTCTTTTTTTTCCTCCACCAAGGAAAAGAAGTGCGAGAAGATTTTGTGGAGTACGTATGTAGCACTCTCCTACCAGGATATGCCATGCTGAAATTATTCATGCATATACGTAATAAAAGCTTTAAAAAGTACTTCCACATATATATCCTCTATTAATATATTCGGAAACAAAGTCACTATATTTTGTTTTCGTATATCCTTTCTCATTTTTTCAATGCAAAAGAGACATTCTTTTATAAAAAAGAAATGATATATGTCCCATCAATTAAAAGAAAAAATATTATAAGTAAAAAATAGAAATAAAAAATTATATAAATCACTATTACATGTTATTATTTTTCGAAAATACGTCACCATGTTCTGTTTTCGTACATCTCTGGCTCCAATCTAAAATCACCAAATTAAAAGAAGAAAGTTCTCATTCCTTAAACACTAAAGCGTCTAAGGCCCAACAAAAGAAATCAACCTCTTCTTCCTCGCACTCTCCACACAACTATTACTAAAAATCAAATTCCGAATCTCGCAATTTCGCACATGGTTGCAGCTTGTCTTTTCTAACTGGCATCAATGAGACGAGTTTCTTCAAAATACTTAGTAGTATTTTGGGGACGAGTTATCAAAGCTTGAGCATAACTTTCAATAACTTTCAAAGCTTGCATTGGGCTAGGAAAGCTAAAATTACACGCCCAACCTCTACTGGATAAGCCTCTAAATGCAACCACAGCCACGACCAAATTTGGAGACTATAGCCAAATTTGGTCCAGAAGCGAAGCGTAGTGAGACGAACTAAAATTATATTTGGTCCGGATTTTTAGGGTTTGAGACTAAATCTGGTCGTTAACCCAGACTAAATCCAATATAGTGGGGCGTAGGTATAATGTGCGTGAGGGTCGGGCATGAGTATTATGTTCGTTTAAAGATTGAGCGTTAGTGGAAAGTGCGTCTAAAGATGGAGCATTAATGGAAAGTGCGTTTGACTGAGGCATGCTTATAAACCCCACTAGATTAAACGAACTCTATACATGCGCCCCACAACAGGCGATGTTATTGTGTGCGCTCAAAATCAAACGCTCACTATACTTCGCCGGACTAAATTTAGTCTTTTGCCCGCTGTGCTTCACCTCAAAAAATACCAATTTTTTTAGCATTTAGTATGATTTTTAGTATTTAGTCCGTCTCATGACATCATGTTAATAATGATGTTTCAATTTCTCTAAAACTAGCTTCCATAGTCTTTGATTTAACAAGAGAAATGGAAGTTTCCTATCCATTTTTTAGGAAAAGAAATCAAGTAGAACAAACTTATGTTTTCCACTCAGAATTTTCTTCTCGCCCACTTGGTCTTTTTTCCTGCTTTGGGAAGTGGGTAATAGCCATTAGTTAGTCTTTTCTTCCTCTTAGTCTTAGCTTTAGGAATGATTGATGGGCATACTACTTTTGACCTTGCTATAGCCTAAATGTTCAGGCTAACAGCATGAACGTAAACATTTGGGCATGACCTTGAACTTTTGGTAGTTACATCATTTTTTATGGGCAAGGAAATTTGTTAGTCATTTGGTAGTTACTGATAGCTACGTCCTATACCCCCATTACCCGAGCACTATCTTGGGTAGCTAGTACATTCTCTGCCTCTGGGATGTCTGAGGCACACGACAAAGACCGAAGACATGAACCAGCACGAAGATACAGAAATTAATACGTTATGGATCGATTGTGGGGTAGAGAATCTCTATTTTTTTCTTCTCATTCATTTGAAGTTAGGAACAAACTAGGTTGTATTCCACAAACACTGCACGATTTGATAAAACAAGAAACTGCACGTTTATTTTCTTCAGAAGCGTGAGGAATAAGTAGTGACGTCTGTTTTGATGGACGTTTTGCAGGTGAATAAACAGGAGAAGATGACTGAAGAAAAGCTAAAAGATTGCATTATCAGCTCAGCCTTGAGATGTGGACTGAGTGTCCTACCTGCTTGTTAATGAAAAATGAGAAAAGTTGCTGGTGTACTGAAATACGTTATCTTGTTGCCAGTATTGTCCGTTGTATGATTATAATGCCACTATGTATAGATGTGTGCGTGGGCGTATATTATGCAGAGAATCAAACAAAAGAGGCCAGATCATGATGCATCAGAATAAAGAGAGATTAGGTTTCTCGTTGTCCGTTATCTTTATGCTGCTGCTTATTTGTTATCGAGTTGTCAGAGTAAAGAATAATTACTAATAATGCTGAAGATCGCATGTTCTTTTGTTTTTGGCACTTTTGGTTTGTTTGTAAGACTTATCTAAATATTGTAAGCCAGCTTTTATTATGATCATCTTTTAGTATGTCAATATCCGGTTTGGTTTGTTTGGAGTTCTAAAGTTTAAGATTTTTAGGCATAAAGGCCTTGACGGAGTTTGGGTTTCAGGAACGCATTCAAAGATTTACTTTTTTACAAAAATGCTAAAAGGGAAAATCGCGATTTTGTCCCGGCCAATTCCAAGAATGGATGCATAGAATTGGTATACTTGGAAGGTCAGAGAATTGAGAATCTTTTTTTCTGCTTGCAAGAGGTACATATAAAAGTTGGTCTCAAAGAGCATATATGTAGCTATCGTAGAAAACCAATAAAAAATTCTAAACGAAGGATAGGAAGATTAGTTGAGTCCACCGAAGTACTCTACAAGGAGGATATTGATGATGAAGTTAGGAGTCTCACCCACGTTGAAGAGGATTTGGTTGCGACCACTAAAGTGGAGTTTGAAAAGGCCCATAGACGTAAGAAATGTTGGTAAAGAAATATTTTTTTTTTGATCGGTAAAGAAAGGAATTGATTGATCAAAAAAGAGAGGGTATAACGGGATTATACCACCCATACAAGAAAAAGAAAAAAAAAGAAAAAAGAGTTGGTAAAGAAATATTGCTACATCAAATATCAAGAGTCTAAACAATTCGTGATGGTGATCAAGATACCAAGCATTTTTGTCGTGTGATAAAGAGCAATAGAACAATAAACAACATCCATAATCTTAGAATCAATGGTAGATGGGCCGCGAATAAAGATAAAATTAAAGAGCGCATTGAAAATGCTAATGGCCTTGTACCCTTAGCAGTGTAGAATGTGTGAAGTAACTATCCATAACCTGATATAAAGCAACCAACCTAAAATTATGTATTGTTAATCATATGAGACATGTGCAAACACTGCATTAGTAAAATAACAGCATGTCGTCAAAGAACTGTAAGGTACAGGTTAGTTTGAGTCTTATTGTAGTTTATCATTGAATTAGGTAGCTCCTCTTTGGTCATGGACGCATGAGCCAGTGACTAGAATAAAGAGATATCAAAATATATTCCTGGTAGCTTCGAACAAATAATGGGGAGATATATGAAGAGACAACAAAATTTGAAACTGATCTGCACCCATCTTAGTCTTTTCTATAGGTGATTGGCAAGCATTATCATCACTTGTGTTATTTTGATTTGATCCAAACAAATTGCATACATAGAAAAACTGAAGGGCTTTGTAGTTCAATAATTACACAAAACAAGACCTCAGCGAATCTACATTCACCTCCCACAGTCGGACACCCAATAGTGTTGTAAGGTCACTAGTCCATAACTGATCTATCTCACCAAAATATGGATGTCACTGTTTTGGGCAAGATAATGAAATCAAATACCATTATTTTACAGACCTTACCGGAAGAAATAGGATGAGCTACATAGATTGCCAACTACATAGATTTGAGAGGATAAGTGTAGTATGTGTCTTGAATGATCATGACTACCACTAAGAAAAGAAGTGGAACTACCACTAAGAGAAGAAGTGGAGCTCCCATGATGACAACCACTAAGTAGTGGAGCTCCCATTATGTTGCTTGTGTGCTCTATGTCAACATATACACTACCTCATACAACCTATATAAGGCCTTTTAGTTTCCATTGTATTAGCATCACAAAATCAGTGAGAAACAAGAGAAGTAGTAGTGTATGCTAATAGAGAGAGTAAGAGGCAGAGAAAGTCTTGTTCTTGAGAGGAGTTTATACTCTTGTAATCTTGTTCAAATCATAGTGCAAAGTTATCGTCGTCTTCCAAAGTGGATGTAGATCATCTTGATCGAACCACTATAAATCCTTGTGTTGTGTGTGTGTCTGTTTTACTTTTGATTTCATTTCTATTTCAATTCTCTATTGATTGTGCTTGGAAGAGCCATTGGTCATAACAAATTGGTATCAGAGCTTCGGGTGGAAGCGATCTACGATGGCGGCAAAGTATGAGATTGAGAAATTTGATGGAAGGAATGATTTCAATTTATGGAGGCTAAAGATGAGGGATGTTTTGGTGCAAAAAGGTTTGGTGAAAACTTTGAAGGGGAAAACGGCTCTATCAACAACATTGAAGGATGAAGAAAAGGATGAACTCATGGAGAAAGCACATGGAATAATTTTATTGTGTTTGAGCAACGAGGTCTCGAGAGAAGTGGCGGCGGAAACGACACCGGACGGGCTATGGAACAAGTTGGAGAAGAGGCATATGACTAAATCCGTAACTAATCGTTTATATCTTAAGAAGAAATTACATACTCTTAGAATGCATGAAGGAATGTCTATTATAGATCATATTGATGATTATAATAAAATTCTCTTGGATTTGGCAAATATTGAGGTCAAAATTGAAGATGAAGACCAAGCTTTGGGTTTGCTTTGTTCCTTACCACCATCTTATGAATTTTTTTTTGATACCGTAATGTATGGAAAAACTACAATTTCCATGGAAGATGTTAAAGCGGCTCTGAACTCTAAGGATTTAAAGAAGACGGGTATCGATAGTAAAGATAATTCAGGAGATGGGTTGTTTGTTAGAGGAAGAGGAAACCAAAAGGGCGGATTTGATAGGAGTAGATCAAAGTCAAGGTCTAAATCAAAATCCGGTAAATTCTATTGCTTTCATTGTAAGGAAAAGGGGCATTTCAAGAAGGATTGTCCAAAATTGAAGAATGTCGAGAAGAATACTAACCAAGGCACCGCAGCAAATGTTGAAGAAGAAAGTGATGATGGAACGGTTCTTACGGTTCATACCGAAATCTCAGAGAATGGGTGGATTCTTGATTCGGGGTGTACTTTTCACATGTGTCCTCATAAAGAGTGGTTTACTACTTATCAAGCTAGAGAAGGTGGTAAAGTTCTTATGGGAAACAATGTCACTTGTAAAGTGGTGGGTGTAGGTACAATTCAAATTAAGATGTATGACGGTATGGTGAGGACTTTAACTAAGGTTAGGCATGTTCCGGACCTGAGAAGAAATCTTATTTATTTGGGTACGCTTGATTCAAATGGATGCAAGTATCAAGGTGAAGGTGGAGTTATTTGTGTCTCAAGAGGAAGTCTTACAATTATGAAGGGCGAGATAATTAATGGTCTTTATGCGCTGCAAGGTACTACTATGACAGGTGATGCAGCTGTATGTTCTTCAAGTTCTGATGATGATACTACCAAGTTGTGGCAGATGCGGCTAGGGCATATGAGCGAGAGGGGATTGGCTATTTTGAGCAAGCAGGGATTGCTTTGTGGTCATAAAACAGGCAAGCTTGATTTCTGTGAACATTGTGTCTTTGGAAAGCAGTGTAGAGTCAAGTTTAGTACAGCTATTCATAACACCAAGGGTATTCTGGATTATATTCATTCTTATCTTTGGGGTCCTTCTCGGGTCGATTCACATGGTGGTGGTAGATATATGCTGACGTTCATTGATGATTTCTCAAGGAAAGTATGGGTATTCATACTTAAACACAAAGATGAAACTTTTGTTAAGTTCAAGCAATGGAAGACTATGGTTGAGAAGCAAACCGGAAGACAAATCAAGTGCTTGAGGACAGACAATGGTTTGGAATTTTGTGGGGGTGAGTTCAATGAGTTCTGCAAGGAGCAAGGGATTGTGAGACACCGCACAGTCAGAAAAACACCACAACAAAATGGTGTTGTAGAAAGGATGAACAGAACCATAATGGAGAAGGCACGGTGCATGCTCTCCAATGCCGGGTTACCAAAGCAGTTTTGGGCAGAAGCAACAAACATATCAGCTTATTTAGTGAACAGATCTCCATCGACTGCCATTGAGTGTAAGACTCCAAATGAAGTTTGGACAGGTTCGCATGCTAACTATGAAGACTTGAAGATATTCGGATGTCCAGCCTATGCTCATGTGAATGAGTGGAATCTAGAGCCTAGAGCAAAGAAGTGTATATTTCTTGGGTATGCAAAGGGCGTGAAAGGCTAAAGGTTATGGTGTCATGCAGAAAAATCAAACAAGTTTCTTATCAGCAGAGATGTGAAATTTGATGAGCAATCGATGTTGAAGCCAAAGAATGAAAAACTAGATGGAAAAGCTGAAGAGGGTGTTAGTGATAAGGTGGAGCTTGGTGACAAGGTGGAACTTGAAGTGCAAGTTCAAGGAAGCAATGATACTGTTGTTTCTGATGATGATGATGATCAAGATATTGTGCAATAACCTTCCCAGGAAGAAGAAGCACAAGGTAATCAGTACAATCTTGTAAGAGACAGAGAGAGGAGGCAAGTTAGACCACCTCAGAGATACGGCCATGATGATTTGGTTGCATATGCATTTGCAGTAGGTGAGTGCATAGATAGGGATGATCCAACAACCAATGAAGAAGCAATCAGTGGTGAAGAATCAGCAGAATGGGGAGCGTCTGCAATTGAAGAAATTGAGTCTCTTGACAAGAATGACACTTGGGAGATAGTTGCAAGACCAAAAGGGTAGAAGATTGTTGGAAGCAAATGGGTCTTCAAGACGAAAAAGGTACTTCAGATGGTGAAGGAACAAGGTACAAGGAAAGTCTTGTGGAAAAGGGGTTTACACAAAGAGAATGCATTGACTACAATGAGGTATTCTCTCCTGTTGTTAAACATAGTTCTATTAGAACATTGCTTGCTATAGTTTCCTTAAATTATCTAGAATTGGAACAACTAGATGTTAAGATAGCTTTCCTTCATGGTGATTTGGAAGAGCGTATTTATATGCAACAACCAAAGGGGTTTGAAGTTCCTGGAAAAGAAGACCATGTATGTTTGTTAAAGAAATCTTTGTATGGTTTGAAGCAATCTCCAAGGCAGTGGTATAAACGTTTTGACACGTTTATGGTGGCAAATGGCTATGACAGGAGTAAGTATGATAGTTGTGTATATCACAGGAAACTCCAAGATGCTTCATTTGTGTATTTACTCTTGTATATTGATGATATGTTGATTGCTTTCAAAGACATATCAGATATACAGAAGCTGAAGATGCAGTTGAGTAGTGAGTTTGAGATGAAGGATTTGGGCGCAGCAAAGAAGATATTTGGCATGGAGATTCATAGAAACCGAGATGAAGGCAAGTTGCATTTGTCCCAGAAGGTTTACATCGAGAAGGTGTTGGACCGGTTCGGTATGAAAGATGCAAAACCAGTAATTACTCCTTTGGAAGATCATTTTAAACTTTATAGAAAGCAATCACCTCAAACTACAGATGAGGCAGAGTATATGTCTCGAGTTCCATACGCAAGAGCAATTGGTAGCATCATGTATGTTATATTTTATACAAGGCCGGATATCGCACAAGCTGTGAGTGTGGTAAGTAGATACATGGGAAGTCCCGGGAAGGCTCATTGGCAAGCTGTAAAGTGTATTTTGAACACTAGTACAAAAATGGCTTTTCATCACGGTAATTTACCGTGACCAAAGGTGAATGGTCATGGTAATTCATTTTCTAAGAAACCGTGTCCAAAGGCTGCGAGGCCAAAAGTATGTCATTTGGTCACGGATAAATCCCGTGACCATTTAATATATTTCATCGTGACAACTGCTTCTTTAGTCTCGTCATTTTATTTCACCCGTGACAAGTTTGTGTTTTGGACACGAAACATTTAGATTCACCGTGTCCAAATTTGCTCATTGATCTCGGAATACATTTCCCTCCGTGACCAATCTGTGTAATGGTCACGGATCTGTAAAACTCATTGTGTCCAAATCAAGCATCTCCATGAAGTCGTGCACAGTTTTTATTATTAATATTGTTCCCAGAAAAATCTCCAAAGTGGTAACCAACACTAAATTGTATTTTTATTAATTATAAACTAAACAACATTATACTTACATTAATTTCCATAAGCATATACACATATGTAGCTTACTGTTAACAAAGACTAACCAAGAAACGAATGATGAAATCCCTATTTACAATACTGATAGTACTTCTAATGACTATTACCCAGTGGGAAAATAATCACGAAAGTGATAATTGTGCACACATTCACTCCCAACAGAGTGCCTGGCACTTCCATGTCAGTCTTACTGAGAGAATTCATTGAAGTGATCACAGCTTCACAGGCGTGGATTCTTTATCCAAAAAGACCTCAGAGAGATCATAGGAATAGATCAATGAAATACCTTTACATGAATTTAGTTAGTGTGTTTAAGTCTCTGACATCCTATGTGTGGCATCTCCATTAGCAGCTTGGTGTGCCTGGAATCGAATTGCATACTGCCTCTGCATATCTTTACACTTTACCAGAAGTTCCTGAAATGTACCAAATTGGTGTGGTTCACTATTTTATCATATTTCTAGATCAAACACTACAGCTAAAGTTCTTGGTCTGATATATCAATGATACAATGAAAGAAACAATTTGTATGTCATAAGTTCAGTCTATAAGCTTAATGATCTGAATATAACCTGAGCGAACTGCTTTCACTGCGGATAACTATTATAGGTCTAAGTCAGCTAACCGTTCACAACTTCTGCATCTCCAATCACCTAAGGAAGTACCAAAATTATTTTGACTCTAATTTGTTTAAGTTAAATCTACCCAACACACCATACTTGAGTAACCAAGTTGAATGTTTTTTTCATTCTCTGGTCACATGTAGGTGGCTATAATAAATTCAACCAAAGGGAACTACAGCCTTCATGAAGAAGTTGATCCATACAATATATATTATGAAGGTATTATGATGCAATATATTTTGATCCATACAACTCTGCAACGTGTGTACACAAAGAAACTTCACAAGAGTAGATAGTGGTTCTCATAGGCATATGAGACAAGGGTTCTCTATATCAGTAGTTTTCATGCAAAGTAAAAACTGTTATACGGTATAATAAGAAATAAGAAATACCCACTTACTTGAAATCGTATCAACATCCCGGCTGCAAAACTTCTGAGCCATCCTGTAAAATATGGGAATGTTTCCAATTTCAAATTGTGTACAACAATGAAGAAGAAAAAAGAAAAAAAAAAGAGTAAGAAGAAGTAGGTTTCACTGAGAAAAAACCTGCTTGAAGAGGGAAAAAAAAAACTGACCAGCATGGAGTTACTATAAAAGTATTACTTGAGCATTTCCTATCACTCTTGTAAAATATACAAATTGCAACACCGAAATCCCCAAGATTCACTATTCCATCGCTGTCAAGCAGTATGTTAAAGAATAGCTAGAGAATCGAAAAATACACAATAAAGGATGGTAACAAAAGTATAAGCTAGTTCTAACAAGACAGTTCCATACCTGATCGCTGGATGTGATTCCTAGTGTTGTTGAAACAACTAGATTTTCTACAACTACAAATATAATGCATCACTTCCTCTTTCTTTGAACCATATTTTTCATTTTGTTAAGCTCGGCTTCGCCTCGCCCCATCCCAATTTGATTCCCATGCATTAAACCATCTTATTCTTTTAACAAAATTGGCATGTCATAAATTTTTGATTTAGTGTGGCTCACATTTATGTACAAACAAATTATCACATAAAGATAACAAATATTACAACCACGCTATATGTGGTTCGGTATTTTTCATGGTGAAGGAGAAATGCATTTCCAATATCAATGAGGTAGAAACCATGGTTTTAACAGCCAAAATATACTCCCAAACATCAAGAGGAACAAACTGTTAACGCCAGACAGATTATCAAGAGAAAACAGTACGCAAGCCAGAGCAAAGAGATAACATATGGTGGCCTACTCCACAGAGGAAGGTTAGAAGCCTCTGACTTTTCTAACTTGTCATATTAGAGTCGTAAGAAATGCCTCTTCAAGAATAACAAAAATAGAGTGATGCAGAAAGGTTTGAGTCACAGTTCAAAGACTCCACAAACTACTGAGGAGGCAAAAAGGCTTCTTAGATGATTTGCAGGAAGTATATAAAGACATGGAAGAAATCTTAACTCCGATCAAACAAATGTAACACCGACATAATTTATGGAAACACTAAATGAGGGCTAGGCAGTTTACACCGCCACTGAAGCTCAGGTAATGTAAGTTAAATTTTAGAGCAAATTCATCCTCACGGAGTAAGCACAGCTGATGCAAAGGTGCAGTTAAATGTTAACAGCAACAATTTTGGAAAAAATTACTAATGACCAGAAAAATGACCCTGGCAATTTCGGAAACTTCTAGGCTTAAATGGACAAACAAAAACAAAAACAAAAAATATAGTCTCAAATGACATTCATAAAGTGCAAGAGCATACTTTCACTTTCCAAAACCATTGTATTCCGGCCTTACAGATTTGAAATAAACCTACAAAGTTTGATTCGATTCAATTCAACTGTAACTCAACTTAAGCTAAATAGGGGAAAAGGAGAAAAATAGATGACCAATAAGAAAATCTGAATCAAGTGAATGGATTACGGGTCACCATGAAGAGTTTTGATGATGTCAGAATCACCTGTTTAACAAAACAGGGAAGAAGTACAAGGCAAAAGAAAAAGATCCAAGCACTTGGAATTGAATAAAGGATATTTGAATCCACCATGAAGATGATTTTCATCTGGTTAACAAAACAGGAAAGAAGTATAAGGCAAAAGAAAAAGATCCAGTAAACACTTGGAATTGAATAAAAAGGATATTTCTGTCTCACCTGGATCGATGATACTCATGTTGGAAAAAACTTACCGGGCTGCAATGGAGATGAAACACAAAAACAGACTGTGGTTGTACTCAAAAGCTTTCAAGGCTCTGTGATTTCTTTTAGACAAATATTTCTACCCTTCCAACGCAATTGCAACAGGTATGAAATACTTGCCTTGGATCTGATGAAAGCCCTAAACTCAAAGGTTTGCACCCCTTGACCCAATCAAGAACACATGAAAAGAAGGTTCTGATGATGCTTTAAGAAGAAGAGAAAACAGAGAAAAGAGTTTTCAAAAGATGATATCTGGGTTTGGGAGATCAAGATAAAAAGACATGGAAAGAGATCGTCTCTTCATCCCTAGCTTTCTCCGCTTACTGGTCACCATGAAGAGTTCTGATGATGTCAGAATCACCTGTTTAACAAAACAGGGAAAGAAGTACAAGGCAAAAGAAAAAGATCCAGTAAACACTTGGAATTGAATAAAAAGGATATTTCTGAATCAAGTGAATGGCCCTAGCTTTCTCCGCTTACTGGTCACCAGGAAGAGTTTTGATGATATCAGAATCATCTGGGTTAACAAAACAGGGAAAGAAGTATAAGGCAAAAGAAAAAGATCCAGTAAACACTTGGAATTGAATAAAAAGGATATTTCTGTCTCACCTGGATCGATGATACTCAGGCATGATACACGGTAGTATCGCCCACAAGTTTTTCCCAAGTCGACATTGTCTGAAACAACCCAGAAGGACAAAAATATATAAGCAGCGTGAAAGATATAGAATCGGCACCAATAAAAAGAGATAGATCGGGAAGAAAAAACTCCAAGGAGACGTTATCAGTCATTTGTTAAGACTTTATTCAAACAACAATAAAAGTTCATCAAAATGGCACGCACCCAAACTAACTCAAAAGGAATGGAAAATAAAAATAAACAACTTACAAATACGAAAATGAATAAGAGCAATAGAATTAGAAAACTTCGGCACACATTATTAGATTACAGCTTTATACCCTGACAATGAAGGCAACATTATGATAAAAAGTTTACCTAGAACACTCCCAGTCAACAACTGTATAAAACCCAAAAAAGATCCACAAGTACTATCAACCCAAACATAACATTTCCTTAAAAACCAAAACTGTATCCACCACCATCATCTAACACTACTATAAGCAACAGAACCTCTAGCTTCAACCAAAAGCAAGAAGACATCTATAACAACAACACCAAGACCACAATAAACCTAAATAACAACACCATCACCTGAAACTAATAAACTACAACAACAACAAAATGTTGGATAGAAAAGCTTACCAATGTACACGAAATGTTCTCATCTGCAAGAAATTTAGAGAAAGAGAATGAATAGTTTGATCTATAACCTATCCTCCATGCTCTCTTTAAAATCACCATCACTTCGGCTTCTATGGAATTCCCCAGAGAATTAAGGTTAACTCGTTTAGGTAAACAAAAAAAAAAAAAAGAGAAATCAGCAGGATAAAAAAAATGTATATGCATCGTAATTGTGCTCAACTTTTTAGTACCCTTGTTTTCAAAACCAAAACCAAAAGAAGAATATTGGTGTTCCAATTCCCATCTTACACCTACAAATTATCTCAACATGATCCCTAGGTGCTGTCATAATATATATTTCACTACACCAAATCAAGGTTTTTCTAACAAAGAGTTTCCTAACTAAATTTTTTTTAGTAACTCAAATGATCCATTATAAGTCTAGTAACTCATATAGAGGGTTAGGAAATTAAGAACTAGTTACCATAAATAGGAATTAGCAAATAAAAACTAAATAACTATTGAAAGTGTTAGATTATTAGTTACAAATCCCTAACACATTTTACACTAAATCACTATTACTAATATTCCTACCCAAAATCCATGTATACCAAAATCCACCCCATCTTTCTAACTCTTTGTCATTTTATTAGTAACACAATGTTACATAGCTAACACATTGATTTATTTTAAAATTTAGAAAATGTAAAATGAAATTATAGGATTTTATAAAAAAAAAATTTGGAACCAAATTCATTTCTAGAACCTAAGAACAACTTACATCATGGAACCAAAATGATATGGGAACCGCAAAAACTTAACTACTTCCCAACTCAATATCTTCAAGGACCAAATCTTATCTTTATCTCTTGTTCGGAAAAAAAAAAAAAATCTGATCTTTAAGTTTTCCGATATAACTCCATTATCTTCACCAACAAATCTTATATGTGAAAATGACCATATTACCCTTATTGGAAATAAGTGCAATAAATATTATGGAGACTGTGAAAATGACCAAACTACCCTTATCGAAAATAAGTAAAGTAATTCGTAAAAACTGTAAAAATGACCATATTACCCTTATTGGAAATAAGTGATATAAATATTATAAAGACTGTGAAAATGACCAGACTACCCTTATCGAAAATAAGTAAAGTAAATATTACAGATTGTGAAAATGACCATATTACCCTTATTGGAAATAAAAGGAATAAATATTAGGGAGACTGTGAAAATGACCAAACTACCCTAATTAAAAATAGTGCAATAAATATTATGGAGACTGTGAAAATGACCAAAGTACCCTTATCGAAAATAAGTAAAGTAAATATTACAGACTGTGAAAATGACCATATTACCCTTATCGAAAAAAAAAGTGCAATAAATATTATGGAGACTGTGAAAATGACCAGACTACCCTTATCGAAAATAAGTAAAGTAAATATTACAGACTGTGAAAATGACCATACTACCCTTATTGGAAAAAAAGTGCAAAATATTATGGAGAATAAAATGTAAAGTAAATAAGTAAAGTAAATATTACAGACTGTGAAAATGACCATATTACCCTTATCGAAAAAAAAATGCAATAAATATTATGAAGACTGTGAAAATGACCATACAACCCTTATCAGAAATAAGTAAAGTAATTCTTACAGATTGTGAAAATGACCATATTACCCTTAATGGAAAAAAGTGCAATAAATATTATGGAGACTGTGAAAATGACTAAACTACCCTTATCGGAAATAAATAAAGTAATTCTAACAGACTGTGAAAATGACCAGACTACCCTTATCGAAAATAGGTAAAATAATTCGTACAAATTGTGAAAATGACCATATTACCCTTATTGGAAATAAGCGTAATAAATATTATGGAGAATATGAAAATGACCAAACTACCCTTATTGAAAATAAATATAGTAAATATTATAGACTGTGAAAATGACCATATTACCCTTATTGGAAATAAGCGCAATAAATATTATGGAAACTGTGAAAATGACCAAACTACCCTTATCGAAAAAAAATAAACAAAATATTACAGACTGTGAAAATGACCATATTACCCTTTTTGAAAATAAATACACTAAATATTATGGTCATTTTCACAATCAATAAAATTTACTTTACTTATTTTCCGATAAGGGTAGTATGGTCATTTTCACAATCAATAAAATCTACTTTACTTATTTTACGATAAGGGTAGTATGGTCATTTTCACAGTCTCATAATATTTATAGAACTTTTTCCAATAAGGATAATATGGTCATTTTCACAGACTTTGAGAATTACTTTATTTATTTCTGATAAGGGTAGTTTGGTCATTTTCACAATCTCCATAATGTTTATTGGACTTTTTCCAATAAGGGTATTATGGTCATTTTCACAATCTGTAAGATTTACTTTACTTCTTTTCCGATAAGGGTAGTATGGTCATTTTCACAGTCTCATAATATTTATAGCATTTTTTCCAATAAGGGTAATATGGTCATTTTCACAGTCTTTGAGAATTACTTTATTTATTTCTGATAAGGGTAGTTTGGTCATTTTCACAATCTCCATAATGTTTATTGGACTTTTTCCAATAAGGGTATTATGGTCATTTTCACAATCTGTAAGAATTACTTTACTTATTTCCGATAAGGGTAGTATGGTCATTTTCACAGTCTCCATAATATTTATAGCACTTTTTTCCAATAAGAGTATTATGGTCATTTTCCATTCTGTAAGAATTACTGTACTTATTTCTGATAAGGGTAGTATGGTCATTTTCACAATCAATAAAATCTACTTTACTTATTTTCCGATAAGGGTAGTATGGTCATTTTCACAGTCTCATAATATTTATAGCATTTTTCCAATAAGGATAATATGGTCATTTTCACAGTCTTTGAGAATTACTTTATTTATTTCTGATAAGGGTAGTTTGGTCATTTTCACAATCTCCATAATGTTTATTGGACTTTTTCCAATAAGGGTATTATGGTCATTTTCACAATCTGTAAGATTTACTTTACTTATTTTCCGATAAGGGTAGTATGGTCATTTTCACAGTCTCATAATATTTATAGCACTTTTTTCCAATAAGGGTAATATGGTCATTTTCCATTCTGTAAGAATTACTGTACTTATTTCTGATAAGGGTAGTTTGGTCATCCGAAACGAGAAACTCAGGTCTAACTTTAGTAATAATTGAACCTGTGATGTTCAATTCTGATATATTTCATCTCCAGTTCATCCGAACGATAAACTGAGGTCTAACTCTAGTAATCTTTGAACCTGTGATGTTCAATTATGATATATTTCATCTCCAGTTCACCCGAATGAGGAATTCAGGTCTAACTCTAGTTATCTTTGAACATGTGATGTTTAATTCTGATATATTTCATCTCCAGTTCATCCGAAACGAGAAACTCAGGTCTAACTTTAGTAATAATTGAACATGTAATGTTCAATTCTGACATATTTCATCTCCAGTTCATCGGAACGATAAACTGAGGTCTAACTCTAGTAATCTTTGAACCTGTGATGTTCAATTCTGATATATTTCATCTCCAGTTCACCCGAATGAGGAATTCAGGTCTAACTCTAGTTATCTTTGTACATGTGATGTTCAATTCTGATATATTTCATCTCAAGTTCATCCGAAATGAGAAACTCATAACCCTCTCCGGGCTTCGTAGTTCATAGTTTGTTTGTCGTGATACCATATTTGAAGTTTGATTCGACACCGAGCTTCATATTTATCGATTTCGATGATGTATCCTGTTAAGTTTGAAGTCAAAATCCTCTCGGAGCTTTGTGGTTGATAGTTTGTTTGTCGTGATACCACATTTGAAGTTCGAACCGATCGACACTGAGCTTTATATTTATCGATTTCGATGACGTGTCATCGTACGTTTGAAGTCAAAACCATCCCGGAGCTTCTTGGTTCATAGTTTGTATACCGTTATACCACATTTGAAGTTCATGAACTGTATTACTAGTCGAAACTACTTCATGACCTCTATGACTAGTCGAAATTCAAACAGGAAGCTCAAAGAGAAAACACAAAAATACAAATAGAATAACAATTATTGAATAACAATTATTGATTTCATTTATTCGATTCTTTTGATTCATTCTTATATATTTTTCGATTTATATATAGTCTTTGATTTTCACTACGGAAAATATACATCTACAAGGTTGATAACAATATCCAAATTTATTCGAATAACAATTATTTTTGGTCTTACGATTTCATTTTTTATATAAAAAACGTAATTTTTTTTTATTATCTCACAACCTCCAAATTTCGTATATATCGATTTCAATGATTGATTCTTTTGATTCATTCTTATATATTTTTTGATTTATATATAGTCAGAAGGTTGATAACAATATCCAAATTTATTCTGATTTATATGTAGCGGTATGATTCGTGACATGGTTATATGTAGAGGTATGATTCGTGACATGGTTATAATGACATAATCTTGACATGATGGCACATTTTTATCTAAAACATTTAAACGACGATTAATTTGAAGCTAATATTTTGGTGACATGTGTCTCCTATAAAAATCAACATTCCTACAAAAAATGAGAGTATTTCGAAATATGAAACTTTGGATTTTGGTCTTACGAAGGTTCAAAAGAAATACACTTGTGTTCTAAAGAAACACACATTTCTCAATCCGTAGGAGAATCAAAAACTAATTGTCTACCGTTGATAAATTTTTGCAATCCGTATGAGGAGGAATCTAACGTCCAAGGTTTTTTATATAAAAACGTATTTTTTTTTTATTATCTCACTTTCCTCTTTCTCTGCTTTCCTTTCTCTTTCTCGGTCTCTCCTCTTCTAATCTCTTCTTTCGCCTCTCTCCGTTCTTCTCTTCTTCTTTCTTCTTCTTCTCTTCTGTTCTCCGCCTATGGCGATTCTGTGAGGATTCTGAGATTAATATATGAGGGGAAAGATTATAGAACGGTTGGTGTTGGTGGTGATGTTTGAGTAGTTGAGTTAGAATTCAACCGAAAGGGTTAATCAGGGAGAAGTTGTATTAGGGTTTATGTGATATGAAATCTTTTGAAGATTTATGAGAAACTGAAGAGGAAATCAAGTAATTAATGATGGGTATTGTTTGTGGAACTCAAAGAAGATGAGTTGGAATTTAATTCTCAAACTTCAGAGAAGAATTTAAGAATTAGGGTTTCTTAGAGAATTAATTCAAATTGGATTTGGGGATGTACAAGATGAATTGAGGAACGGGATGGCAATTCCGACTCCGGTAGTTAACCCCCAACTGTTCGTCGTATTACCTTTGGTGGGTTGCAAAGCTTTTTCTGATTTCCAAGTCATAAGTAACAACTATGTCGATGCTTGATTCTTTTTTTAGCAAGAGATTCAATTGAGCTAAATGGTAATACGTATAAAACCAATTCTTGTTGTTTCCTTTGTTAACTTTCTTCAATGTTTTTTTGTATGGAGATCAAACCCTTTGCTTGATTACACCTCTTTGATGTTCTAGGTTATGTATAATTTGTTGATGCATGATCGAGTTCCCAGATTAATTAGTTTAGGGTTGATTATAATTGGAGAGAAAAAAATCTAAAATTTGTTTAATTTTGCTATAATCAATTTGGGTTGTGAGCTTAAATATACTTGATTTCGATTTTTCAGTAAAACTTTATTTAAGCTGATGATTCCGCGAGTAAAGCTACTAAGGAATCGTAGGGAAATTCAGTTAAAGGAAACGAGGAAAAACATTGCTAAGCTACTCGAGAATGGGCAAGAGGCAACAACTCGTATACGGGTAATAAGAGTGATTGTCAAGGTTTTGATTTGGGATATTTCTTAATGATATTATATTCTGATTTTTGGTGATTCTTAACATTTAATGTAAAATTACTCGGAAGAAGTTGGATTTTGGAGCAGTGTTTGGAGCTTACTGGATTTCACACGCGTAGTTGATGAAATTTAAGTAACCAAATTTAGATGTTGATTGAGTTCTCATGTATGTTATGTGCTTTTATTCCTCTTTAGGTCGAGCATATCATTTGGGAAGAGAACATGATGGCTGCACAAGGTTTCCAGTACCCCTTCTGTTCCAGTCCAAAGGTTTTGGGTTGGACGAAGTTAGATCGTTTCTGTCTGCTAGTTGTCTGTTGCATAGACATTACTAAGTCTCGGTATATCCTTGTTGATTATCTGTCTTTTTCTGGGAAGCCTGGTATCTGTTACAGATATATCATCACGACTGTCATATGTCAACTCAATCTCTGCTCAGCTGGCCTTATGTAAGTCGTCTATAGTCAGGTATATATCGCCGCTTATGTCATATTTTGCATAATTAACACCTAATTAGAACTAACAATACATGGCCTAGTTGTACTAATAAAGATATACAAATCTTTGTGGATCACATTTTCGTTAACCCAACATGATAATGACTAGCTATCAACTGATAATAGTTTTGTATCAATTATACATGGAATGATTCATTCTCAGATTTTTTGCAAATGGCAAGGGAATTAATTGCCTATACAATTGAGAGTCTAAATTGTCTTTTAGAGCGTCATGACGATATTCCATATGTGTGCAAGCTTAAATGTGAATCCCAGAAAATAATCAAGCCTGTAATCTCTTGAAGACTATAATATAATTATAGCGAAATCACATATTATACATATAAAATATAACACTTGGGAAGTTTCTATCTTGCATCGTATTACAACATGACAGGTCATTTTGTGTGGATATGACTTTGATTCAATTTAAATGTATACATTTCCTAATTAAAGAAAATTAATGTTATTTATAAACGTAAAGAAGAAAGCAAAAAATCAAGAACCGGAGAGATAGTTAGGAGATAAGGATATCTTAACATCCTGCACTCTATTCCCTTTCAGTTCTCTTTTTCTTTTTCCTCTTTGCCCTCCCATGGTATTCATGTCCGGATTGGAACCAAGCCCAAAGGAAAATGAATTAGCTAGTCAACTGGCAGCTATTCAGAGGTTGAAAAATGTTAAACTAACCACTTACTTCGTCTCCCTGCAGGTCAGCAGCCCAACATTCTCGAGCAGCCATCAATGCTTTCCTAAGGGGCGATCATTACTCTGCATAAGAACTCTCGCAGAAGGCACATCCAGAGTGGATAACTGCTGAAAGTCTGAATTTTAAGGCGGCCCAAGAAATTTGAGGTATAAGGAATCACAAAAATGATATATGGAAGCTAGACCTACATGGTTTGCATGCATCTGAAGCTGTTCATGCCTTGAAAGAGCGTCTTTGGAGGATTGAGACTCAGTTCCCAGTTACTGTGCATCCCAATAAAGTTGTCAAACCAATTGATTCAAGTAGTTTCCTTAGAATGGTAAGCAACAATCCACTAATCATGAAATCTATGTGATTGTATTACCTACGTGCCGACATAAACTTGTAAGAACTATAGGAAATGGTCACTGACCTGTGTTCTAGTTCTGTGTGGATGCATTATGAGATTGTATGTGGTGATTAGCAACACTGAGAAGAGTCTAGTGTATTTATATCCATCTTTATATGTATGTTGACTACACCTAACTTCTTACAACAACCGTGCAGGTACTAGATACACCATCACCTAGTGTTATTTTGATGCCCATACATGATCAAGCTTTGAATCCTTGCGCTATTACAACTACTCCATCAAGAGGAACCAATTCATAATATTAATGAAGAAGTCCTCTTGCACTGAGCACATTGTTAAGCTAGGGGTAGAGGTAATTTATCCTGCTGATGTTGGAATACCAGTTGATATAAAGCAGGGATAGCTTATGTCTAGTATATTATGGCACATGAAATGAATCATTTTTTTTTTATTTACACCTGAATGTCTAGTATGTGTTTCAGCCATTCAATTTGGTGAATGATTATTATTGTAAATTGTTGCTGAGTGTATTGTAGTTTCAGAAATAAGAATGGTAATAATAATTTGCAGTCTCAAAATTTGAATTTGAAACTATGGATGGCTTGAAATTTTCAGGTGACCGGAACCTGGCATTCCCAGGTGACCGGAACTGGCATTTTCAGGTGACCGACTTCCGTGCCTGGATCACCGGAAAGTACCAGTTTTTTTTAATTAAAATCTAACGAATTCCTAACTCAGAAAATGCGTTAGACTATTCTGACAAAACAAGACACATGTCATCTCCTTACTAGTAATTTGAACTGTTATACAAAGAGTTAGGAAATATTATAACACAGTATGTGCATTACAAAGTAAATATGAAGTGTAAAATGTCAATAGTTAGGATAAATATTGTAATGAAATCAAGGTGTTAGCTTATTAAGTTTCCCTAATGGATTAAAAGAGTTAGGCACAATTCTCACACATTATATAACGGGCTATAGGTAACCATTTAGGTTAGTTAGGGAAATTAGCTTGTATTTTTTGGTAACACTTTTTTCCTATGAGAAAATCCTCCATATGGTGTAGTGTTTACAGGATATCATATGCATACAATGGTACAACAAAAGATCAGGATACAACGAAAGAACAAATTCATATCAAATGCACAAATTAATCCTAAATTAAAACTAAAAATGTGCTTCATCTTTTACCTGAATGTTACCACAATGATGCATGTGAGCTCCTTTCTCCAGATGAAACTCCAAATGCAATTAACATTGATAGTGAATCTATGGATTAGAGAGAAAAATCAAAATAAAACAAAAACAAAAAAGAGCAAACCCTATTATTTGTATGATCGGATTTGATAACCCACGCCTACGAAATCAAAAAACAAAATAATATAATGAACAAAAAAAATTATACAGAACCACACCTACAAAACAACAAATCATAGAAACCCATATCAAAGAAGAAGTAATCCTAACCTTCGGAGTCGAGAATGGGGAAGAAGTAGGAAGACACAAAAGGGTTAGAATTAACAATCATGTAAATAAATATTTTCCAGCTCAAGATAACCTCAAGATATCTAAAAAGTTGAAACACTAATTACCAAACTGTATGCATTTTCTTTCTTCTTGCTTTTATTCTCTTGACAACCATTTAGTGATGAGTCTGGTAACCACAACACTTAAAACTCCACAAAGCATGGTCCTTATATCAAAATCAATAGCGGTAAGTCTAATGGCATGCATCCTTTCACTTGCGGCCTCACGGGTAACTACTCCACAAAAAACTTTATATCAAAATTATTTTTCGTTCAGTTTCTCGTAATGACTCCGTGGTTGCAGTACAAATTGTAGCAAGTCGTCAAACTGAAACTCAAATATGTATACAAATATATCAAGAAAAATTCTACAAAAGATTTTGAAGCACAGTAATACATAAAGCAAGCAATATAAGAAGAACCTTTTTTCCTAACTGATATACCCTTATTGCAGTAACTTTCCCCAAGCCCAATTTAGCATTCAACAACTTATTTGTGGATCATTTGTTGACTATCAAAATTAAAAGAATCATAGAAGTACAGTATGAAAAACAGTTGCGGATTATTATATGGTTATTTAAAGTTATAAAGGAAACAAAACGAAACCCATTGATGTTGTGAGTATGATGCTAATGTAGAGTTAATAGTTGATTAGCCTTTCATGTTGTTTTCATATGTGGGAAACCACTTGAGCTAAGACGACAAATAATGGTACGGGGAAGTTATTTACATTATGCAGAACCTCTTAATGTCCCAACTCCTATGATCGTGGACTACCATATGTTGCACATAGCCTTAAAAAAAATAGTAAAAAGAACATTAGCACACTGACTTGAAAAATCATATAATTGTCACGGCATTTTTAATCATATCCATGGTATTTTCTAATGGTTGGCCATACTCAGTATAGTCGCACCAGTACACCAGTGACCTATCATCAAAAATAAGCACTAAAGTATCAACTCTATAAGATGTTTTTTTTTGGCGATACACATATTTTTTAGAGACTGAAATTTAGCACTTTAGCTTGCACAAATATTTTATGTTTGGAATGACAGTGAGTCATTCTGGTGGTGAATAGGTATTTGTTCTGGTGCTTAGGTTGCATAAATAGTAAGGGAAGCAAGCATTGTACATTGAGGATGATTGTCTAGGGGGAAAGATACACCAGAAGGTTGAGTAAATACACTGTGTGGAAGTGGTCACATGACAATGAACAAATATTAAACAACTTACATGACAATGAACAAAGATTAAACAACTTACGCTCTATTCATTGTCTTGCTCAACTTCATCAGCATTCCATGAATTCCGATAATTTTGGATCCTGAAATAAACAAAAACACCAATCATACTCTTTTAAAAATGTATTGAATGAAAAAAAAAAAAAACTTACTCACCAGGAGAGAAGGAAAGGTTCCAGTAAAATCAAATTCTCATTTGTCAGACGCTCGATTTCAGCCTGAGGAAATTATGATAGGATTCTGACATAGGTATGTTTGTAGTATCCAAGCAACAAAAACAAAAATTAGACATCCTCTCAATCAAATTACATATAATTAAACATTAAGACAAGGTAACATAAAAAAAAGAAGTAATATGGTACTACTCACCGCAAGTGTTGCTACATCCCTTCAAGCAATTCATATGAATTGTGTGTCCGCACAGTAAGACGCTTATATTGTCAGTTGAGTAAAAGACTTGGCATAACAAATAATATCTTTTACCTCCAAACATTGGTAGTCATGATGCATTGGGCCCTTCCACATTTATACCAAAAGTGAGCATTACTTGCACAATTCATTAATTTTGACTCAACGACTTGGTAGCTTATTACTGATTCTATATATATCTCATATATTGTTCTTGTTAACTTTCATATCCTCATTCTTTTCTTTTAAGTCCTTCACAATCCTGTGAGAACTATATATCGATAGATCTCTCGGCACTCTTCTCTTCGTCCCAATCTCTCTTTCCTCTTCCACAATATACGTAACTATGTCGTGGTATAGAGATCCTGAATTGTTCCTGGGTTATCAAGCAAATGGTCAGATGGGTTTATGGGAGCTTAGGAAAAAATTCGGTAGTCCACTTACGTCAGGTGATTTCAGGCAAATAAGATCTAACGTCACAGAAGGAGGATGAATATGTTGGGCCGGTCACAACATATGGTCCAACAAATGGTGCATGCCCCTTATACAGTGGGGGATCAAAATAGCACATGTCCTATGCTATATGTTTTCATTTGAAAACATCCAGGAGACTAGTTTTTTGGTCGAGCTCTTCTTTTGTGTGAAGAAGAAAGAGAAAAAAAGAGAGGAAGAAGAGAAAGAGAGATAGAGAGATTTAAGCCACCATTTTTGGTGAGATTAGAGGCATCTTGAAGAGGAGAAGAAAGGGTTCTTGTTGAAGGATCTTTTGGTTGTTGTGGTGGAGAATTGATTGATCAATTTCCACATCTATTCAAAGGGGGAAAATTCTAGGGTTTGTCAAATCCTAGTAGTAAGTATCTCAAATCACTTCTAATTCTCAAATTGATAGTGAATCTCATATTATATATGAATGAATTGTTGATCCATCCTTAGGGGTGAGTGTAATTAGGCAAATTGATATCCAAGTGCTATAGGCACCTTGAGGTTGTTGTTATCCCCAAATTTGGGAGAATTGTGTGTAACCCATTATTGTTATAGTGGAAGATTTGCCCGTGGTTTTTTACCCTTCACCTTGGAGGGGTTTTTCCACGTAATTGCCGGTGTTGTGTGATTGCTTCTATATCGTCATAGTTTGTGTATTTCCGCATTGTGTTTCATTGCTCGTGTAGGTTTCGTATTGCGCATAGCGGCTCGGATTTCGTAAGCCTCCCCCAACAAGTGGTATCAGAGCTTTTGGGTTGAGCTAATCCTGTGCAATGGAGGAAGCTAGCACTAGTAATAGAATGGTCAATTTGACTGGTGAGAACTTTGTCATATGGAAGGCGAAGATGGAAGACTGGTTATATTGTAAATATCTCTATGGTCCAATAGAGAGCAAGGGAGTAAGTCCTGAGGCGACAAGTGAAGAAGATTGGAAGGTTACTAATCGAAAAGCAGTTGGTTATATTCGTCAGTGGATTGATGATAACATTTTTCATCATGTGGCTAGTGAGACACTAGCATATCCTTTGTGGACCAAGTTAGAGGAGATATATGATCAGCAGTCTCCTTGTGAAAAAGCTCTTCTATTCAAAAAGCTTGGAAAGCTGTGTTACAAGGAAGGGAGTTCAATGGCGCAACATTTAAATGAAATGAAGGGTATCATGAATCATCTTACATCTATGGACCTCAAAATTCCTGAAGAGGTTCAAGCTTATTTGTTGCTAAATACTTTACCAGACAGTTGGGAGCCATTGAGGAATTGTCTCAGTTATTCTGCTCCAGACACAAAGTTGAACATGACTTGTTGCAACTAGCAGTTTGTTGAGTGAAGAAGTTAGAAGAAGGTCACTAGACTCATCTCATTCAGAAGCTCTTGTGACAGAAAATCGGGGTAGAAGAAAAGACAGAAGACAAGTTGGCCGTAGCAAGTCAAGGGGTAAATCAAAGTCCAAAAAGGAAGTTGAATGTTGGAACTGTCATACGAGAGGTCATTATTCAAATGAATGCAGGAAGCCAAAGAAAGAACACAAGAAGGGGAAAGGAAATGATAACCAAGACAATGGTGTTGCAGCTACTGTGACAAATGATGATATCATTGTATTCTCAGATTGTAATGATGTTTGTGTTAGTTTTGCAGGTTCTGATTCAGAATGGATAGTTGATTCAGGTGCATCTTATCATGCTACTCCTCATGAAGATGTATTTACCTCCTACAAGGCTGGTGACTTTGGGTAAGTCAGAATGGGCAACAGTGGTGTTGCGAAAATTGTAGGAATGGGTGATGTGAAGGTTGAGACCAGTGTTGGCTGTACTTTGGTTCTCAGAAATGTGCGACATGTACCAGATCTTCGTTTGAATCTAATGTCACCAGGAGTGTTAGATGATGAAGGGTACAACAATCACTTGGGTGATGGCAAATGGAAGCTAAGCAAGGGCTCCATGGTTATTGCAAGAGGCAAGAAGTGTGGCACATTGTACAAGACACAAGTGAAGGTGTTGAAAGGTGAGTTGAATGATGTTGACAAAGATTCAATCTCCGAGCTGTGGCATAGAAGACTTGGTCATCTTAGTGAGAAGGGAATTCAAATCCTCACCAAAAGACAAGTTTTGCCAAATGCCAAAGGTATGCAATTGGGTAAGTGTACTCATTGTTTAGTTGGTAAACAAACTAGAGTCTCTTTTCATAAAGCTTTACCCAAGCGCAATTCTGGTATTATCGATCTTGTTCATTCTGATGTATGTGGACCTTTAAGGGTCAAAACACTTGGTGGTGCTGTTTATTTTGTTACTTTCATAGATGATGCTTCAAGGAAGGTTTGGTCATATGCAATCAAGACCAAAGATGATGTTGTTCCTGTGTTCAAGATGTTTCACAAACATGGTGGAAAGAGAAACAGGTAGAACCTTGAAGTGCCTTCGTTCGACAACGGGGAGAGTACATTGGGCCACTTGAAGTGTATTGCAAGAGCATGGGTATACGTCATGAACAATCAGTGCCGAAGACTCCACAACATAATGGTGTTGCGGAGAGGATGAACCGCACTATTCTTGAGAGAATAAGGTGCATGTTATCTCATTCCAAGTTGCAGAAGCATTTCTGGGGTGAAGCAATGAATACTGCTGTGTATTTGATCAATCGATCTCCTTCAAGACCGCTAGATGGAAAAGTAGCAGAAAAGGTATGGAGAGACAAAGAGCCTACTTATGATCACTTGAAAGTGTTTGGTTGCAGGTCATTTGTTCATATCCCAAAAGATCAGAGATCAAAGCTTGACGACAAAGAAAAAGCAGTGTGTGTTCCTAGGCTATGGAACAGAGAAGTTTGGTTATAGATTTTGGGATCCAGTTGAGAAGAAGGTTATCAGAAGTAGGGATGCAGTATTCCTTGAAGACCAGACAATTGAAGATTTTGAGAAGATTGAGATGCCAAAGCTTCAAGATGATATGACCTTGGATCCAAATCCAGTTGTTCCTACTCTTGAACAACATGATGATGATGTTGATGGTAATGGAAATGAAGATGAAGATCATGAAGATGTTCCAGTGGGTGATGTTGAGCAAGAAGTGCAGCAACAACAACAACCAAAAGCTGAGTTGAGAAGATCCAGCAGGACCAGATTACCTTCAACAAAGTATCCACCACATGAGTATGTGATGCTCACAGATGCAGGTGAACCAGAGTCTTATGAAGAAGCTCTTAGTGTTCCTGAAAGTCAGAAGTGGTTGAAATCCATGAAAGAAGAGGTTGGCTCTTTAGATGAGAATGACACTTTTGATTTGGTTGACAAGCCTGAGAACCAGAAAGTTCTGAAGAACAAGTGGGAGTATAGAATCAAGACTGAAGATGGTAACTCACAACCAAGGTACAAAGCACGCTTAGTTGTGAAGGGTTATGAGCAGAGAAAGGGTGTTGACTTTGACGAGATTTTCTCACCGGTGGTGAGATTTTCTTCTATTCGGGTTGTCTTGGCAATAGCCGCTAGTTTGGATCTTGAGATAGAACAACTAGATGTCAAGACAGCATTTCTTCACGGTGAGTTGGAGGAAGATGTGTATATGGCACAACCCGAGGGTTTTGAAGTCAAAGGCAAAGAGCACATGGTGTGCAAGCTAAAGAAGAGTCTTTATGGTTTGAAGCAAGCTCCAAGAAGATGGTACAAGAAGTTTGAATCGTTCATGAAGGAACATGGGTACAAGAGGACGGCTTCATATCATTGTGTATTCATTCAAAAATTTGCTGATGGTGATTTTCTTACTCTTTTGCTATATGTTGATGACATGCTTATTGTTGGCAAAGATAAGAAAAAGATTGACAGGTTGAAGTCAGATCTGAGCAAGTCTTTTGATATGAAAGACTTGGGTGCAGCAAAGCGTATTCTTGGCATGGAGATCACTCGTGATAGGAAAGCGAGGAAGTTGTGGCTATCACAAGAAAGCTACATTGAGAAGGTGTTGCAAAGATTCAACATGGACAAGGCTGATCCGGTAAGTTGTCCACTTGCAAACCATTTTAAGTTAACTCGTGATCAATGTCCTGTGAATGATGTTGAGAAACGGAAGATGGAGAAAATTCCTTATGCGTCCGCAGTTGGTAGTTTGATGTATGCAATGGTGTGTACAAGGCCGGATATAGCTCATGCAGTTGGAGTGGTAAGAAGATTTCTATCAAATCCTGCTATGGATCATTGGGAAGCAGTGAAATGGATACTACGGTATTTGAGGGGTACTTCTAATATGTGTTTGTGCTATGGAGGTGACAAGCCAGAGTTAGTTGGTTACACAGATTCAGATTTGGCAGGTGCTCAAGACAGTCTCAAGTATACATCGGGTTACTTATTTACCTATGCAGGGGGAGCCGTGTCTTGGAAATCCAAGTTACAAAAATGTGTGGCATTGTCTACCACAGAGGCAGAGTACATTGCAGCTACAGAGAGTTGCAAGGAGATGATATGGATGAAGAGGTTTGTTAGAGAACTCGGTGTGAAGCAACAGAGGTTCATCGTTTACTGTGACAGCCAGAGTTCCATCCATCTCAGCAAGAATTCGAGTTTTCACTCGAGGTCCAAGCACATCAATATTAGGTATCAGTGGATACAAGAAGTTCTTGAAGAGAAGGTCTTGTATATTGAGAAGATCCATACATATGACAACGGTTCTGATATGATGACAAAGTCGCTACCAAAATACAAGCATGTGTATTTCTGCAGCAGGGCAGGTTTGGTGGTGACGGGTACCTTACCATAAGTCGTGAGGGGTAGATTGTTGGGCCGGTCACAACATATGGTCCAACAAATGGTGCATGCCCCTTATACAGTGGGGGGATCAAAATAGCACATGTCCTATGCTATATGTTTTCATTTGAAAACATCCAGGAGACTAGTTTTTTGGTCGAGCTCTTCTTTTGTGTGAAGAAGAAAGAGAAAAAAAGAGAGGAAGAAGAGAAAGAGAGATAGAGAGATTTAAGCCACCATTTTTGGTGAGATTAGAGGCATCTTGAAGAGGAGAAGAAAGGGTTCTTGTTGAAGGATCTTTTGGTTGTTGTGGTGGAGAATTGATTGATCAATTTCCACATCTCTTCAAAGGGGGAAAGTTCTAGGGTTTTTCAAATCCTAGTAGTAAGTATCTCAAATCACTTCTAATTCTCAAATTGATAGTGAATCTCATATTATATATGAATGAATTGTTGATCCATCCTTAGGGGTGAGTGTAATTAGGCAAATTTATATCCAAGTGCTATAGGCACCTTGAGGTTGTTGTTATCCCCAAATTTGGGAGAATTGTGTGTAACCCATTATTGTTATAGTGGAAGATTTGCCCGTGGTTTTTTACCCTTCACCTTGGAGGGGTTTTTCACGTAATTGCCGGTGTTGTGTGATTGCTTCTATATCGTCATAGTTTGTGTATTTCCGCATTGTGTTTCATTGCTCGTGTAGGTTTCGTATTGCGCATAGCGGCTCGGATTTCGTAAGCCTCCCCCAACAGAATAAAGAGAGAACTTAACACTATTAGAAAAAGCTATAAAAAAAGGGCTGAACTGCGGGAGCATCTGAAGCACTGGATGTTCAAATTGCATTCAGGATTTAAGTTCATGGATCCTAATATATCTTTTCGTATGCCAATACTTGTGATAAACATATATGGCCATCTGCAAAATCAAAACACAACCGATTAGAGCAAACCCCAATTTATAAGAAGAATATAAAAGCCATGACTGAAATTAACATCTATAATGCACTTGCAACTCCAGAAGAATTTAGTTGCCTAGCCCCTGGGTCTGCTACTTTCTTGGTGATATCGACGCTTAACTTGATGGGTCTGCAATCAGAAATAAAAAACATCAAAGACATGTCCATTATAATCAACCATAACTGGAAACCAAGTAAAAACAGTGAGATGAATAATGAAGACTTCAAAACCTGGTTCTGATAAGGTCGGATATCAACATACTCAAAAGTCGCAAAACAACTTCTCTTAATGAGGTCACATCTAGCGAACCCGTTTTTGCTCATGGGAAATCATAACATACGGAATAAGATTCAAACCTCGCATGTGATATATATGAACTTGACCTCGTCTTGTTATAATGAAAGCATAAGGATCCATCGATCTCGACCGGCTGTAATCACAAAAGAAGCAAAAGATTTCGTGTGAACAACGGAGCTATTGAACAACAAAACAAAAGAAAGAGTTTTCTAGACATTATAGATAGATCAAAGAGAACCCCTGAGATGGAGAGGCAGAATAGAGAAAAAGCGAAAGTTATGGTTTCGATTAGGTTTAAGTCTGCTACTCAGAAAACTTATGCTTAGGGTTTGGTTCGTGTTTTTTTTTGTTTTATATTTTGTGGCCGAAATTTGTGTGGGAATTCCTCTTTTTTCTCCCTCTTTTTTCTCTTCTCTGAGGAAAAGTGAAACGGAGCAATTCTGTGTGAGGGTGAGCGTCACCGTTCAACGTGGATCCTAAGGACCTTAGGCTTTTAAAGGAGTTAGATTTAACAACTATCAACTCGTTTTTCATATTGGTAAATGTAAGGGGTTCAAAATTTGTATCTCCCTTGTATGATAACTTAGGACATGGCTGAGCATCAAAAGTAAGTTTATTTGCTTAAATTTTCTGGAATTATGGGTCCTACAGTCTATGTTTTCATGAGAAGTAGCCAGACTAAAATCAACCACAATAAGTAGGTATATAGATATTGAATAGAACGATCATCTATTTTATCTCTAGCCTGTAGACTTACATCGGATACATGGAGTTTTTTCTTAAAAAGCTTTAAATGTCGGTATAATGAGCCAATGCTTTTGTGAATTGTGTATTTCCAGTTTCCAGGCATCGCATAAAGCACGAACCCCTGCAGTCAACAAAATACAAAATATTAATAATGAAGGTGAATGTTTAGGAAGATAAATCAAATTTGGTATGACGGAATTACTTTCGGTTGATCTATCCCAAGACTTCCAAAGACTTCCAAATAACTAATTAAGGATGCTTAATTGGCAGCTCCAACTAAACAAGTAAATAATTTATAAGCTAACCAAGTAAGATACTTAAGAAACTTAAAGCATTATTCTAAACTTGCATCAGTACTGACTGTCACATTATTAGAACTGATGAAATATCTGTAGAGATTTAACAGAAGGATACCCTTTCCAAGTCCTCCACTATCACTTAAAGTATGATTCTCAGGAGTGTGAACAACTTCAGTTTGTCCACACCCACAATGACCTTTCACCCAGTAGTTTTTAGAAAAGAATATAGCTAGTGTGAATTCAAATGATTGACACAAGGGAGCCAGTTTTATATCTGCTTTAGCTGAACTAGATATCGAACGCGGATTATAGTTGCAAAAAAAAAAGGAAAAAAACTAAGAAATGTAAGTAACTACTAATCCTATTTTGCGGCAACCTCAACGGGACTCAAACAACATCATGTTCTCGCCCTATATAGCAAAATAAATAAAATCCAATATGATTATAATACGTTGTTATAATCATATTGGAGAATACGACAAAATATCAATAGTACAACCTTTGCACTATGATAGCAAGGTAGGTCTCAAAAACAAAAACAAAAAACATCTGAAGAGATAATATTACAGAAAAAAATGGCGAATGAATAATCCTGTATTGTAAGCACGCAATAATATACTATTGATAACGGGAATGAAGAACTAGATTGCAAAAATTAGGCAAAACCAATCATGTTCACACAATTTTCTTCTAACTACAAAATTTAATCAAAGAACAAAGATAAACCACGGTGTAATTCAAATATAGTCTTAACACAAATTATTGGGCACGCGAACTATTTCACTGATATTTTCAGATTTAGAGCAAAGTAGCCAGAACCATATCTAATAAGAATTCTCATACATTTGAGGTAAATTTAGAGTCCAGCAACTCATTATACGAAACCTTCAATTAAAATGTAAAATCACCATAAATTGATTAAGTACTTGAGTTTATGCCTTTCCTTCTCAAACCTAGAAAGGTAATTCGAAAGAATTGTGAAGAATAAGTCAGATCTAAACGGAAATGCATAACAAGTTATTTGAGTTGGCACAGATACAATATACACATACTACATTTAGTATTCCTTCGGTACAAATGACAATAATCAATTCATAGGAATGGATTTTAGTTGCATCTATCATGACATTACACTAATTGAACACAGATTTTAAGTTTAACAATAGAGTGAATATATACCAACACCACCATCATTGATCAGCAGGCCATCATTTTCCTAACAAAGGCACAAGATTCACTATCATCTTCACAGATCACCTATCTGAACCAGATCGATTCAAAACTAATATCAAGCTGGAACCATGATGGCCAAATAGTAGATAAATTCTCTTAAATTAAACAAAAACATATTCATTACGGGCAAACAAAATAATAACAATTGTAAATCTAGAACATAAAAAGAATGGATTTTTGTTCTTAACTGTTTATCTATCACGGTGATAACAACCCAACATCTCATTAAAGCAAGGGCGAAGGGCCTCGAAATTCACATCAACATTCTGACATAATTATACTAAAAGTACACATATCAATCCCTGATAATTTTGAATACAACCAAATCGATAAATAAATCATCATCTTCCACATAATTGAGTGAAAGAGAAATTGGGGGTTCTCTTCAACAATTGAGGAAAAAATTAACTTACCTTTCACATAAAAAGGCATGGATCTCAATGCTTATTTTAGGGTATCTATTTTCAAATTCAAACACAATCAAATTAACGCCTTCAGACTCTTACCATAAAAATTCCAAGCTTAATGAACCTCAGTTTCACCATCAAATAGAAAAATGTGTTGATTACTGCGTCAACCTCTAATTTTAACACTAAAACTTCCTGAACTATCTGATCTAGGAAGACAAAACATTGACTGACTGATTCCAAACTTCCGATTGATTACGCATAGGAACATGAAATCAGATCGAACAGTCAAGATATGATAAGGTTTTTATTTGGTAATAGATGACAGAGAGACGAGGAAGTAGAGAGGAATGATTACCCTAAAACGTAAGAAGGTGGTGATGTGTAGGAGATCTTGGAAGATAGGAGTGTAGAAGTTAAGGACCAAAGGAGTTCTAACTTTTGATCGTGTTTAACATTGTGGACTGATTTACACTTAATGTTAATTAGACACGCACCAAATGTACCCGTATCCAAAGAGATGTGAAATGGTCTCGGAAATACATTTCCCCGGGACAACCATAGCTTTAGTCCCGTTTATAGATACAACCATGACAACGTCAACCGTGACCAAATACCATAATTGTACTAGTGGAAGTATCCAAGGGGAAGTACAAATGTTGGTTTAGTGTTTGATAAACACTATGGTGATTCGACGAATGTTGTGGGTTATGTTGATTCTGATTATGCAGGTGATCCTGATAGAAGAAGGTCATTGACAGGTTATACTTTTACATTTTGTGGTAGTACTATCATTTGGAGGTCGGTTTTGCAAAGCACGGTTACACTGTCTACAACTGAGGCAGAGTACATGGCAGCCGCGTAAGCAGTAAAGGAAGGTATATGGTTGATGGGTTTGGTTGGTGATTTGGGTTTCAAGCAATAGAATGCAACTTTGTTCTATGATAGTCAAAGTACCATTCACTTGACCAAGAACCAGATATATCATGAGAGAACGAAGCACATCGATGTCAGGTATCATTTTATCAAGGATGCAGTTGAGGAAGGTAGGATAGGATGCTAAAGGTTCCTACAGCGGATAACCCTGCGGACATGTTGACGAAGCCAGTTCCAAGTATCAAGTTTAAGCACTGCTTGTACGTGGTTGGTGTGAACAGGTGTTGAGATCCCTTGAGGGGCTGAGCGAAGACGATGATGATAAGTGGTGATGGTATTCAAGTCAAGGTGGAGATTTGTCGTATGTGTCTTGAATGATCATGACTACCACTAAAAAAAGAAGTGGAACTACCACTAAGAGAAGAAGTGGAACTACCAATAAGAGAAGAAGTGGAGCTCCCATGATGACAACCACTAAGTAGTATATGTTGCTTGTGTGCTCTATGTCAACATATACACTACCTCATACAACCTATATAAGGCCTTCTAGTTTCCATTGTATTAGCATCACAAAATCAGTGAGAAACAAGAGAAGTAGTAGTGTATGCTAATAGAGAGAGTAAGAGGCAGAGAAAGTCTTTTTTTGAGAGGATTTTATACTCTTGTAATCTTGTTCAAATCATAGTGCAACGTTATCGTCGTCTTCCAAAGTGGATGTAGATCATCTTGATCGAACCACTATAAATCCTTGTGTTGTGTGGGTGTTTGTTTTACTTTTGATTTCATTTCTATTTCAATTCTCTATTGATTGTGCTTGGAAGAGCCATTGGTCATAACAATAAGTCATTCTAACAACACTATCAAAAATATGTGTCTCCTTTATCTTTGATCTCCAAGGAATGTGCAAAGTTTTGAACATGTATTACAAACTAGATTAAAAACTAAAAATACATAAATCAATTACATTGTATATGAGAAACAATTACATTGTTCTTCTCCTGATCCTTCAAATGTACTTCAACAAGTTGTTATTTATCTCCTTGTTCATTTCTTCCAATGCAGTAGCAAAGACATCAAAGAAATTCTTCTCTCTCTGAGAAATATCTCTGCAAGTCAACACTGTGCCTTTCTTGCACTGAGAATCAGATAAAGAACTTCACATCTTGAAGACAAAACCATATTATTTTCGTGAGAGGAGAAATCATTATGCTAAAACATTGAGGATGTTGATTTTGAATAATCTTCCATGGGTTTGGAGTAATGATGCAGTAGATATGTTGTTGGTTTTTAGGGTTATGATTTTTCTTCTTCTTCTTTGTACAGTGAGGAACTAGTAATTGGGGAGAAAAACTTCTTCTTATAAAGGCTGGGAGAGCTGTAGTTTAATTTAGGGTTACATCTATGACCGTTGATTTTTCTTCTTTTGTCTATGATTCAACAGACCATTTTTATTTTTAGACCGACGGTTATGATTATGTGTTTAATACACGTGTAGGGTTCATTGTTTAACATTAGCCGAGTCTCACACTAAGAGAGAGATCTACGTTCAAGTACATCCATCCAAAGTACATAAATCCGTTCAATTTCCGATGAGGGTCTTTTCTTTTTTTTATCAGAAAAAAAAAAAAATCATGGTCTTGCTACTCAATAATTACTTTTTATTATGAATTTTCAGGCACATTAGCCAACCATTAAATCGTTATATTTTAATACACGACTACAGGTGTGGAATAAGAACTTTCCAGAAATTTGAGAGAATTCATCTCAGAGAAAATATTCCAAGATGAAGAAATGATTTTAGAGGGTTTCAAACGGCATTTTCAATACATGTCCACTGAATTTTAGAGGGTCTCAGACGGTATTTTCAATACATGTCCACTGAAACTAAAATATCAAACGAACAGTAGTAGTAGGATTATCCACCAGAGGCATTTTTCTCAAAGAGGTACAACAGCTGACAATAAGATCAGTTCCTGTTAACATTTTCAATAGATTCAAAAAAATAAAAGCTAGAAAATGGAAAGACCTATAAAACAAACAAATTAAACAGGTGAAGGATGCTCATAGTCGTCCCTATATTGCTACATTCAACACTTTTGATACTGTATACAAATCGAGTATGAGATAGGGGAGAAATTTCCCTAAATTCTAACACCCTTATTGGTAATTTTACTAGGATGACCACTGTGCTAGTGACAGAGTCTCTGTTTTTCCATTCAGACCCTGTAGAATTTGATCCATGCAACTAGTTGTATTTGGGTAATTGATACAACTAACATGATTAGTGATCCATATAGATTTACAAACTAAAATAAAAAGATCACAAATAAATTACAATTTGACAAAAGAACTGAAAAGAACTTCACAATTTGATAGGGGAAAATTCAATATGAGATGTCGTCATCATCAGCTCCTCCTGATCCTTCAAATATAGATCAGCAAGTCGGATCCTCTAAGGCTTATATTTTGCTTTAAAGTAGTGTAGAAAGATCTACCAAATGTTGCAGTAGCTGATAAAATTCGCTGGATCTCATCTTGGAACATTTTCTTTAAGCCATTCCCCTATGAATATCATGTATGAGAAATTTTAATTCCCTGAGAGGATAAATCATTATGCTGAGGGTGCTTCTACCAAGTTTTAACCCATTATTTATAGTGTATGATTACTAACACCCTTCAAGTAATATATATGTATTCCACCTCATTCAGTCTTATTCTGCAACCCATACTACAGAATAAAACCAAACAAAGAACTTAAACTTCTACCAAGTTGAACCTCCGATTTGTAAATCACATCACAAATCCATCTTTGTGTAAAATCCGGTTGAAAAATATCTTCAAAACATATTTCTCCACCTGAACAATAAACCATCATTCAATTCCAGGTTCAGTCACACCAGCCCGTCCTTGGGTCTGATACCAATTGTTGGGAAAATTGGTACCCCGAGCGCAGCGGAAATCAGGATCACAAATGGCAGTTGGTGATTTGAACCAAACAAGGGAGAAATAACAAGAGAGAGACAGAAGATAAAGAAACACACAACCACAACACAAGATATAACAACCATCACCACCAGAAAAACTTCCATTAAATCAAAGACCATTACATGCTCTTTCTGAAACCCAAAACAAGACCAAAGAGTTAACAAGACATACCCGAGAGAATCATCGGAGAAACCATAGAAATCAACTCTCTAACATTCGCCAAACCAACCTCATGTCTTCTCTTCTACACTGTCTTCATAGATGCTACTAACAGAGGAGAAACATGGAAACCATCTAAACTTGGTTTAGGGCAAAGCCCCAAACCCTAAACACTAAAACACCAAAATCTTCTCTCTACAAGTTTTTCATATATTTTCTAGGTTCTCTACAAGGAAATTTATATACACATAGGTAGGGATTAGGGTTTCATCACTTAGCTAATAAGTCCCTAAACTTTAGGATTAAGAAAACTAATAAGAGTTATCAAACTCTTAATCACTGACCACACTTGGACTAATCCCAAAAACAATCTCACTGACTATGAGAGTTTTGGTTTATCCCAAATTCTCACCACCGACTAGGCAGGCCCATTAACCTATATCCAATAATTCTCCACCTCGGATCTTGCTTTCAAGCATGAGATGATCACAGGAAATCACCTTCGTCTTCAACCGTCTTAGAATTACTTCTGAAGCTCAGACCTGAACTTTCATCTTCATAGAACCATCACTTCGACCAAAATACCATGACATTGATAAAAGTCTTCAAACTGTCTTATTCAAGAAGAACACTTGTGAAACTGGCCACGCTTCACAAACACCATGAAAGTCTTCAATCACTATCAACGAATCCTTGCACAGACTCCACCATTGATCATCAAGAGAACGATCCAGAAGAATCACCATTAGCTCCACCAAACCAGTAAGCTAATAACATATTGAACTCTAATCCAGAAAGGAATAATTAGCTTCAATATCATACTCCAGCACATGTCATGATTATCGTGTATCTGAAATAACCATCAGACATCTCCACTGTGATTCAAAGGCTTAATCCTTTGAGCGATTCCCAAGCCATCACCAATATGACATAATATTTACCACTATCACACCTAACATACTCGCTCAGAATATATATCGTGTGAATGCCCATATTACCGTGGTACATTCTTCCGAAATCGGGCACATTCTTGAAATTACGTGCTAGCCATCAAGAATACTTTAACATAGACTTAAGATCACAAATATATAACATCTCGCGCATAACTTCGAAGTTGTTGGACTTAATTCTACATGAGACTTTACAGCCCCATCCTTTCTTCAAAATGTGTAACCCATTATTTATAGTGTATGATTACTAACACCCTTCAAGAAATATATATGTATTCCACCTCATTTAGTCTTATTCTGGATACCATACTACATCATAAAACTAAACAAAGAAAATAAACTTCTACCAAGTTGAACCTACGATTTGTAAATCACATCACAAATCCATCTTTGTGTAAAATCCGGTTGAAACAATACAACAAAACATATTTATCCACCCGAACAATAAACCATCGTTCAATTCCAAGTTCCGTCACGCCAGCCCGTCCTTGGCTCTGATACCAATTGTTGGGAAAATTGGTATCCCGAGCGCAGCGGAAAACAGGATCACAAAGGGCAGTTGGTGATTTGAACCAAACAATGGAGAAATAACAAGAGAGAGACAGAAGATAAAGAAACACACAACCACAACACAAGATATACGTGGTTTATCTTTACAAGCTACATCCACGGCCAACACCACCAGAAAAACTTTCATTAAATCAAAGACCATTACATGCTCTTTCTGAAACCCAAAACAAGACCAAAGAGTTAACAAGACATACCCTAGAGCACCATCAGAGAAACCATAGAAATCATCTCTCTAACATTCGCCAAACCAGCCTCATGTCTTATCTTCTACACCGTCTTCATAGCTGCTACTAACAGAGGAGAAACATGGAAACCATCTAAACTTGGTTTAGAGCAAAGCCCCAAACCCTAAATACTAGAACACCAAAATCCTCTATCTACAAGTTTTTCATATATTTTATAGGTTCTTTACTAGGCTATTTATATACACATAGGTAGGGATTAGGGTGTCATAGCTTATCTAATAAGTCCCTAAACTTTAGGATTAATAAAACTAATAAGAGTTATCAAACTCTTAATCACCGACCACACTTGGGTTAATCCCAAAAACAATCTCACTGACTATGAGAGTTTTGGTTTATCCCAAATTCTCACCACCGACTAGGCAGGCCCATTAACCTATATCAAATAATTCTCCAACTCGGATCATGCTTTCAAGCATAAGACGATCACAGGAAATCACCTTCATGTTCCATCGCCGTAGAATTACTTCTGAAGCTCAGACCTGAACTTCCATCTTCATAGAACCATCTCTTCGACCGAAATACCATGACATTGATAAAAGTATTCAAACTATCTTCTTCAAGAATAAAACTTTTGAAACTGGCCACGCTTCACAAACACCATGAAAGTCTTCAATCACTTTCAACGAATCCTTGCACAGATTCCACCATTGATCATCAAGAGAACGATCCAGAAGAATCACTATTAGCTCCACCTAACCAGTAAGCTAATAACATATTGAACTCTAATCCAGAAAGGAAGAATTAGCTTCAATATCATACTCCAGCACATGTCATGATTATCGTGTATCTGAAATAACTATCAGACATCTCCACTGTGATTAACATGCTTAATCCTTTGAGCGATTCCCAAGCCATCACCAATCTGACATAATCTTTACCACCATCACACCTAACACACTCGCTCAGAATATATACCGTGTGAATGCCCATATTACCGCGGTACATTCTTCCGAGATCGGGCACATTCTTGAAATTACGTGCAAGCCATCAAGAATACTTTAACATAGACTAAATATCACAAATATATAACATCTCGTGCATAACTTCGAAGTTGTTGGACTTGCTTCTACATGAGACTCCACAGCCCCATCCTTTCTTCAAAATGTGTAACCCATTATTTATAGTGTATGATTACTAACACCCTTCAAGAAATATATATGTATTCCACCTCATTCAGTCTTATTCTGGATCCCATACTACATCATAAAACCAAACAAAGAACATAAACTTCTACCAAGTTGAACCTCTGATTTGTAAATCACATCACAAATCCATCTTTGTGTAAAATCCAGTTGAAACAATATCTTCAAAAATATTTCTCCACCCGAACAATAAACCATCGTTCAGTTCCAGGTTCAGTCACACCAGCCCGTCCTTGGCTCTGATACCAATTGTGGGGAAAATTGGTACCCCGAGCGCAGCGGAAAATAGGATCACAAAGGGCAGTTGGTGATTTGAACCAAACAAGGGAGAAATAACAAGAGAGAGCCAAAATATAAAAAAACACACAACCACAACACAAGATATACGTGGTTCACCTTTACAGGCTACATCCACGGCCAACACCACCAGAAAAACTTCCATTAAATCAAAGACCATTACATGCTCTTTATGCAACCCAAAACAAGACCAAAGAGTTAACTAACAAGACATACCCGAGAGCACCATCGGAGAAACCATAGAAATCAACTCTCTAACATTCGCCAAACCAGCCTCATGTCTTCTCTTCTACACCGTCTTCATAGCTGCTACTAATAGAGGAGAAACATGGAAACCATCTAAACTTGGTTTAGGGCAAAGCCCCGAACCCTAAACACTAGAACACCAAAATCCTCTCTCGATAAGTTTTTCATATATTTTCTAGGTTCTCTACTAGGCTATTTATATACACATATGTAGGGATTAGGGTTTCATAACTTAGCTAATAATTCCTTAAACTTTAGGAATAAGAAAACTAATCAGAGTTATCAAACTCTTAATCACCGACCACACTTGGGTTAATCCCAAAAACAATCTCACTGACTATGAGAGTTTTGGTTTATCCAAAATTCTCACCACCGACTAGGCAGGCCAATTAACCTATATCCAACAGAACATGTTGAGACTGACCACTTAACTCTGATAGACGGCCATGATTGTGTGTTTGTACGCGTTCATTTTCAACCATTAGCTCCGAGTCAAAGTCTTACTAAAACTGTTGAAGGGCCATTTTTATATATTCTTGGCACTTCATGAATCTTTGCATCAAAATATTAAAAATCTGTTAAAATTCCGAAAAAGTGCTTCAAGTTTACTACTTCTCTGTAGTTCGTTCTTATCGTGAATTCCCAGCACATTAGCCAGCCATTGAGTTGTTATATAGGACCACGAGCGTGTATGAATAGCAAAAAAGGGATATATTTTAAATCATTTTTGTCATGCTGAAATGAGGATATGGTAATTAAGATGGTGTACGTTATTAGTTTGTGCATACTTCATTCAGAATGGTAATATAATTGTATTCAGATTGATAGCTAAAGTAGAATAGTAAGTGTTATTGTTCCTTGAAATTTTATGATTTGGTTGACAAAGATATCAAGTTAATATTTGGACCAGTTCCGCCTGTTCAATTGCTTTTAAAGTTTTATTTGTATGGAAAAAATGGTATTTTTTCCTTCAAAAGCTTTCTTCAATTCAAGTATATTATTACATGATCTACAACCTATAAACATTACTTGGAAGACGATTCTCTAAGATAGATGAGAAGAAGTGATGTGGGAGTCCACATAAGAAGAAAATCTGCTTCTACTCTCAAAAATAATTACATTCTTTTTTGCGAAATTATGCAACAAATTACAGCCAAAACAAATTTCTATCATTATCCACTACACAATAGCATGAACCATTGAAAATATTTTCCTGGTCGTACTAATATCTCTAGCTATATTGTCGCATAAAGAGGGAATAATTTTGGAAACAAAACTAAATCAAAATAATAGGGAGATATCCGCATAAATAGCTTTAAGATATAAAGAGATGACATAATTTGAAACTGATTTGCACCCATGTTAACCATTTCTATAGGTAATTGGTTAGCATTATCATCACTTGTATTATTTTATTTTGATCCAAGGTTCTATCAAGCACCAATACGAATATGTAAGTAAAGATAATCAACAATTAAGAACTCTAAACTGAATGTTCATAGTAGGTTCACAAAAATAAAATCTCTTAACATTTGTAATGTAAGTTGCGATCTGATCTCTCTATGTTCAGATATGAATACACCCCAAGAAAATTTCCAACTAAAACAAATCGGATACATTGAAAAACTGATCTCTCTAATTCAATAAGTACCAAAATGAGACCTCAACGAATCTACATTCACCTCCCACAATCGGACACCAAATGTTGGTTGTAATGAAATCAAATACCATTATGTTGCAGATATTCTTACCAGAATTAATGAGCTCCGATATGGGACAATGAAGATCTGCGACTACATAGATTTGAGAGGATAAGTCATTATAACAACAATATCAAAGATCTCTGTCTCTCTTCCAAGGAATGTGCAAAGGTTCACACGTAAAACTCAAACTCCGATCATAACACCCCATCTAATTTTGAAATAGGGAAGCAGAACTCCGGTTATTGGTTTTTTCTTAACGGCGCCTCACTCTAGTAGTCTCCAGTTTCACTCTCTTCTTTTCTGTAAAACTTCTACTGAATTCCTAGGGTTTGGTTTGCTTTTATAGGATGGGTAGTCGGGTGGAGCGGGCAACTATACAGGCCGGGTAATTAAACCAGGATATTGGGCAGGTCGGGTAATTTAAGCATGCTATGGGTTACCTTCGGACCCAAGCAGTACATGGCAAGTGCCACCAGGCATTTAATACATAGAACCTTAGGTTCTTAGGCTTTGGGGTGTATAAGAATTTGTTTAAGTCCCGATTAATCTCTTTCTCGATTCTGATCAACAAAAAAAAAAAAAAAAAAACCTTGAAGTGGAAAGAAGCTATGCTTTCTTGCTTATGAATTAGCGACAACCTATATATTTTTTCATCAGCAACAAATGTCTGAAAGTTATGTGGAATTACAGGAAAGGAAAGAGTTGTTGATTCCTGTAGGACACAGTTCAAAGCAGGCACAATACTAGTACGCATACATCCTCTTGCTCGTCCAAGAAAAGCAACAAAGAGAGTGGTTTTGGTTGTTCAAAATAGTAATTGCTGAACTTGAGTAGACATGTGATGGAGATGGTCATAGTGAAAGTAAAACCAGTTTCTTTGTCTAATAAAACTTTTGTAGGTGTTACTGTCAAGAACTAACAATTACCTTCTCAATCCATTCTCTACTAGGACGATTAAATATCACAATCTTAAAAACAAAATTGTAAAAAATTGTTCTAGTTCTTAAAATTTTTACATGACAATGCTGGCACAAGCAGATGTTCAAAAAGTCATTTGGCCAACAAAACAAAATCACATTCACATTTAAGATTGCAAATTCTTACCCATTTTCTTTAGAATTATATTACCAACTTACAAAACTGGATGAACCAGCAGCACATAGATTACAAACTAGAGTAAGAAACTAAAATCTCATTCTTACATAAAATGATTACATTGATTTCTCAATCTAAGAAAAAAAAATCATTATTAGAAAAAGAAAAAAAAAATGTTACATATACACTCATCAGGCTTCTCCTGATCTAGGAAGTCTATTTCTTGTAAGGCTGCTGCGGCAAAATCTCAAAATCTTTCTGATAGAACGTTTCTTCACGTCTATCAAGTCCATGATCTCTCTCATGGAATCAGATAAAGAACTTCCTTTCGTGATTGCTTAAATAAATTATTTTTTCGAGAGGAGTTTGATAGAAATAAGAAGAACAGACACAGTTATGGAGTGAAGGAACCATCCTGAATCCAGACAAGCGGATCATGGATTGGTCTCCCTCTCATAGCCAAATAAGATAAGTCTATATGATTTTTGGATTGAAGATCCTTACACAAAATGTTACTAAAACTATTAAAAAGCTTTAAAATGGTGTTCATGAGTCTATTATTTCTCCAGTTTGTAGCTCTCCTGGTTTGTTGCATTGATTTCCTGATGCTTGTGTTGTTTATCAAAAATTTGAAACTGCTGTACTGAAATTGCTTAGCCCATTCCAGAGTTTGAATGGCAGCTAAGCAATCTCCTTCTTCCTTGGTATGAGCTCTGACAGTGTTGGTTCTTTTTCCAATAGTTCTCCCTGATTTATCATAAAATATAGATCTGATCCTCGTGAGTTCAGTTATGTTATCATAGTGAGTGTTAAAAGCAAAAGTGGGCCAACTTGTGTTTAAAATGTGCCTAGATGGGTTGTTGGTACTGGGTAGCTGCATATTAGATAGCTGATGTAACTTAGAGATGGAGTTCAGGTGATTGATAATTTGAGTACCAGTATAAAGAGGGTTGGGAGTAATGTCTCTGAATACCCAGTCACATCGGGCTTTCCAAATAAACCAGGTGATGGTAGCACAAAGTTCAGGCCAATTACCAAGGGGAGTACTATAAGGAGTAAAGGAGAACCAGACATTGCACCAGTTAGAGCAACTCTAGCTAGGGGAAGTAGTATTATCAAGGCTAAGGTTACACCTAGCCCAAACCGCTCTAGTGAAGGGATAGTGCAGGAAAACATGTTCAGCTGTTTCAATAGCATTATTACACAAGGTGCAAGTAGGGTATATGTGTTGCATGTACTTGGACAGATTTCCACTAAATGGGAGAATATCAGAGTAAAGCTTCCAGGCGAACATTTGAATTCTAGGTAGAGCATCGAGTCTCCAGATTTTAAAAGCAGTTTTATCAACAGTCTGAGCCTCATTTTTAGCTAGAATGTTGTAAAGAGATTTAGAGGTGAAGATACCGTCATCAGAGTGGTTCCATCTTAGAATGTTAGGGTGACTGGGATTGGGTTTTATGGAAAGGATACTCTGAACCTGGGAGGAAGAGAATAGAGAGGAGATGAGAGGGACATTCCATGAATCACTAATACGCAGATGGGAAACCAAATAAACTCCTTGGGTTACTGATGCTTTAAAATTTAGAGGTGATGAGAGGGACATTCGAGAGGAGATATCATTATGATTCAAACTTAAGGTTACTGATGATGCTTTTAAGAAATCTTACATGGATTTGCAGTGATGCAGTAGAAGAAGTTAAAATTTATACTCTTATCAAGAACTTAGAAACCTTGATTATATTTTTCGGAGATATACGAGCATCGTGGTGTTGCTCGTATAGAGCTCCTAGAGCTCTAGTAGTGAAGGATGGAAGCAAGGACTTTGTAACTTGAACTTTGTATTGATTGATTCTTGCTACCTTACTTACTTACAAATGAACACAACATGCCTATTTATAGGCTACAAAAGAAGAAGAGAACTATGCCTATGGAGGCTAACAACTATGCCTTTGGAGGCTAACAACTATGCCTATGGAGGCTTACCAAACCAACTACTAGACAATCTAGTATTCTTGTTTGATTTGTCTAACCCTAGAACACTCATTTTACACATGTTAATTGTCTAACATTGACTCTAGACATCCTAGATATTTCTAGGTTAATTTAGATAGATGTGAACACTTGACTAAGTTGGTGTTGAATATTCAACACTCCCCCTCAACACCGACTTTCCAACTTCTCTTTATCGTAGACATTTCGGTCCCCTTCATAGTTTAAGGATGTTTCGGTCCTCTTCATAGTTTAAAGACGTTTCGGTCCTCTTCGGAAGTTTAAGGACATTATGGTCCTCTTCGTAGTTTAGGGACATTACGGTCCTCTTCGTAGTTTTAGAACATACGGGTTCCATCGTAGTTTAGGGACATTGCGGTCCTCTTCGTAGTTTTAGAACATACGGGTTCCATCGTAGTTTAGGGACATTGCGGTCCTCTTCGTAGTTTTAGAACATACGGGTTCCATCGTAGTTTAGGGACATTGCGGTCCTCTTCGGAAGTTTAAGGACATTATGGTCCCCTTCGTAGTTTAGGGACATTTCGGTCCTCTTTGTAGTTTTAGAACATACGGGTTCCATCGTAGTTTAGGGACATTGCGGTCCTCTTCGGAAGTTTAAGGACATTATGGTCCTCTTCGTAGTTTAGGGACATTACGGTCCTCTTCGTAGTTTTAGAACATACGGGTTCCATCGTAGTTTAGGGACATTGCGGTCCTCTTCATTTCAGTAAAATACTTCTTGTACTCTTTAGACAACTCATAGGATTTTCACCCACTTTTGTAGTTCTCTATCTCATCACCACTTGGTGATTGCTTCCGTTTCTTCACAACATTTTTTTGTTGTTTCTTCTTCTATTCATCTTTGTTCCAGTCACGCTTTTGTTCGAAAACTGTAACACTTCTTTGGTTATCCAGATTCTCTCACAATCTTTCATTTCGTCAAGCTTCTGCCACAAGCTCTAACTATTTTTCTTCTTGTTATTTGATGTTACAAATTTGCCACTTTATCCAGATTTGTCACATTTCTGAATTCGTAACAGATTTGCCACGCTATGACATAATTGTCACACTTTGGTTTGTACGTATTTAAACAAACACCTGTAAACCCATTTAGACTTCATTTGGACATTACAAATTAGGTAATTCCAACACTCCCCCGTAATTTGTAATGGCTCTGTTTTTTTTTTTTGATTTTTACCCAATCTCCGTTTGCGGCTCTTATCTCCTCATGCTTGCTTCGCTCATGCAAGAAACTCTTTATGTTTGCCGCCACGTACCGCCGTTTTTTTTTTTTTTTTTTTTTTGTTCTTCTTCTTATCACGAGTATGATTTAGTATCTCGTGACAAACATGCCATGCTTTTCTTCGACAATTGAGGAAGCAATCTGTTGCTCTTACCCTCAATATTTTTTTTTTTCTTCCCGATTTGAGGAAACAACCACTTATTGTTCTTACCCTCAAACCCTTCTCTGATCACTTATTAGGAAGTGACCCTTTCTTCTTCTCTTTTATCTTGTTTTTTTTTTCATGGAGACCCCATTTTTTTTTCATGGAGACCCCATTTCTTCTTTTTTAGTATTTCTTGCTCAATTAGTATGTCTCCTAACTTCTGCGTGCAAGCCTCTACAAATTCAACATTTTTGAAATGTCGATATTACAAAAGCTTTGTCTTGTAGTAGCAGTAGTTTTTTTCTTCTTCCAAAGTGGATACATGTCCACCGGCTTCGTGTCACAAGTAGAAACTTGATGTTGTCGTGACAAACATGGCTTTCTTGCCATTTTTTTTTCTCTCAAAACCGAGTAGGTCGTCTCATTGAGGCTCTCTTCCCACAATATGAGGAGGCGATCATTTGAAGCTCTCTTCCCTCAATATATGGAGGCATTCGTTGTTGACGTTTTCATGATATCGGCTTCTAAAACTCTTGAACGATTGTGGAGGGAATCCTTGGTGCACTCTTCCCACAATTGTCTTTAGAATTTTGTAAACAACTTGAGGAGGAAAATTATTGCTCTCTTCCCTCAAACTTGTCTTCTGGTCACTTATCAAAAAGTGATTTCTTTTTTTCTTCTCTACTTTTCTTTTTCCACATGGAGGCGTTTTTGCTCCTGTGAAGGTAGGATTTTTTTTTTTTTTTTTTTTTTTTTGACAGTTGGAATGGTTGAAATCTTCTTAGTGGTGTTTGCATCTTCTCCTTCTTAAACTTCATATCTTCTCAACTCGAAAGTTTTGAAACCCATCAATTTGTAGCGGAAACTTTTACGCCCATTTCGGATCGAACGAGCTCTGATACCAAGTTAAAATTTATACTCTTATCAAGAACTTAGAAACCTTGATAATATTTTTCGGAGATATACGAGCATCGTGGTGTTTCTCGTATAGAGCTCCTAGAGCTCTAGTAGTGAAGGGTGGAAGCAAGGACTTTGTAACTTGAACTTTGTATTGATTGATTCTTGCTACCTTACTTACTTACAAATGAATACAACATGCCTATTTATAGGCTACAAAAGAAGAAGAGAACTATGCCTATGGAGGCTAACAACTATGCCTTTGGAGGCTAACAACTATGCCTTTGGAGGCTTACCAAACCAACTACTAGACAATCTAGTATTCTTGTTTGATTTGTCTAACCCTAGAACACTCATTTTACACATGTTAATTGTCTAACATTGACTCTAGACATCCTAGATATTTCTAGGTTAATTTAGATAGATGTGAACACTTGACTAAGTTGGTGTTGAATATTCAACAGAAGAGATATGTTGTTGTTATTTAGGGTTAGGGTTTCTTTCATACTCTACACTCTAAAGAGAGGAGCTACTAACTGGGGAGGAGAACTACTACTTTATAAGGCTTAGAAAGCTGCCCGTTTTGCTTAGGGGTTTTTTTTTTGGTCATCGATCTATGATCTAATAGATGATTTGTATGTTGAAAATGACCGTATTTGTTTGACCATCATTTCTTTCATAGATGCCTATGATTGTGGGTTCGATACGCGTGGAGGTTATTTCTTTAAACCATTAGCCGAGTGTATTATACTGAGATAGTAAGGGCAATTTTATTTTTTTCTTTGCACTTTGATAAATCTATGTTCAATTTCCTAACCATGCTCTTCAATTGGGAAGTCCATGCATAGGCTTGGTTTTCATGAGACAATTGGGAAGCAGAAGCACCACTCAACAATACTTATAGGCCCATCATCATGGTAATAATAAAAAGACCTTACCAGACGCTGATTATTTTTTTCAGTTCGAACATAGTCATAGACTATTATCAGGTGTGCAGAATCTAAATTCGCTGCGCCTAGGAACCGTAAATTCCATCCAAAAATCATGATTTTATTCGTGGGAGGGTTGGTTTTGCAACTTAAATTAGTATGAAATGGGATTACATGTGGAAATGACACGATCCTTTGGAAGGGAATCAGCTGCAACAAATCTTAAATTCAGAAAAGCAAGACGTTAAGAAAATTCATGAACGAACAGTGGTAGGATTATCCACCAGTTTGGAATGAAAGAAAAAGTAATACATTTTCAATCATTGAGCTGTTATGTTTTAATATAGGACCATGCATACTTCGTTCAGACTGGTAATTGTATTTCATTAAGCCTATTGATAGATAAAGTAGAATACTAAGTGTTACTGTGCCTTGAAAATTTATGATTTGGTTGACAAAGATATCAAATTCTCTCAGATAAAGCAGAATAGTAAGTGTTACTGTACCTTCAAAAGCTTTCTTCATTTTTTTCGTTTTGTGTCTGTTTTCATGTTTGCTTCTTTACTTGCCACCTATGCAACAAATTACAGCCGAAACAAAGTTCTATCACACCACACAATAGCATGAGAGAACCATTGACTGCGCTAAATGAACTGAAGTTGAAAAGAAGAACAAGAGCAAGAAGCATGGATACTTAAAGACGAGCTAGATGCAGCTTTAATTCAAATACTGCTAAAAAAAAAAACGTACATTGCAGCTCAGAGGAGAGGAACACAAAGAGGGGAACATGGAAAAAATGAAAGCAAAGTGCAAACCACGTACCATCAACTATAAAATTCAACAAAAGAAAATCACTAAAATTTCCAGATCCAAATTACCAGGTAAGTATGAATGACTTCCGCAAATGGGACGAATTCAGCAACAAAAAAGCAAGGAGATATCAATTCAAGTGTTAAAAAGCTTCAAGATACATAAGTAATATTCAAAACAGAAAACAAAACTAGTCTACACCATTGTAACTCTTATTGACAAGCATTTTTAGTATAGTTTCTACTATTTGTAGTGCAAATAATGTCTACAAAGAAATTTTTCTCCAACAATTGAAATTAAGCTCCTAATTGATCTTTCTATGTGCAAATATGAATACACATTAAAAAAACTCCAACTAGAACAAATTGGATACATTGAAAAACTTAAAGGTTCTCTAATTCAATGACTACTAAAATGAAATCTCTTCAAATCTATACTCACTTCCCACAATCGGACACCCAATAATATTGGTTATAAGTTTGTAGCGTCACTAGTCAATGACTGATCTGTTTGGGATGTAAATCAGCAGCTGTAGTGTTACTGCTGAGGTTGAAGTCGGAGTTGAAGCTGAATCTTTAATCTCTGCATTGAAAAGGCAAAATATGAATGTCAGTGTTGTGGGGAAGACTACGAGATCAAACCCCATTATATTATTCAGATATTACCAGAAGAAAGGAGGATGGCCACTACATGGGCTGGATGAAAGGCGGCTACATAATTTTGAGAGGATAAATCATTATAACAACAATTTCAAAGATTTGTGGATTCTCTTTTATTTGATCTCCAAGTGCAAAAGTTCCCATATAAAACTCAAACTCGGATCATAACTCCCCATCTTATTTTGGAATCAGCAAGCCGAACTCCGGTTACTGGTTTTCCACTCAACACCGCCGCCTCACTCTGGTGGTCTCCAATTTCAGTCTCTTCCCTTGTGTAAAACTTCTTCTACTGAAATCTTAGGGTTTCTTTTGATTTTATATAAGGATGCAAGAAGCCCTTGAGCTCATTTCAATAGACAATTGTTTGCAGCCCAGTGAGGAAGAGGAGGCCCTATTATTACAATATCCGGAGACTTCTGCTCATTATTACAAAAGAAAGAATTGGTAACCGTTTTATTAACCTGGATTGATTGGGGTATACTCAAATTATTTGGGGTATACCCAATAAGAAGAAATGAAGAAATAGGGTCATTATGAAGTAAAGCCAAGCCACCCCTTAACCTTGTATTTTCAAAATGACTAATATACCCTTGGTTAATTAATACTAAAATTCTGATTAGGTTAATTAATTGAGTTTAAATTAAAATTTTGAAATTATGAATTCAGTAAATTAAACGTTTCATCTGTCTTATTCCACAAACACTGCACGATTTGATAAAACAAGAAACTGCACGTTTATTTTCTTCAGAAGCGTGAGGAATAAGTAGTGACGTCTGTTTTGATGGACCTTTTGCAGGTGAAAAAGCAGGAGAAGATGACTGAAGAAAAGCTAAAAGATTGCATTATCAGCTCAGCCTAGAGATGTGGACTGAGTGTCCTACCTGCTTGATAATGAAAAATGAGAAAAGTTGTTGGTGTACTGAAAGACGTTATCTTGTTTCCAGTGTTGTCTGTTGTATGATTATGATGCCACTATGTATAGATATGTGCGTGGGCGTATATTATGCAGAGAATCAAACAAAAGAGGCCAGATCATGATGCATCAGAATGAAGAGAGATTAGGTTTCTCGTTGTCCGTTATCTTTATGCTGCTGCTTATTTGTTACCGAGTTGTCAGAGTAAAGAATAATTACTAATAATGTTGAAGATCACATGTTCTTTTGTTTTTGGCACTTTTGGTTTGTTTGTAAGACTTATCTAAATATTGTAAGCCAGCTTTTATTATGATCATCTTTTAGTATGTCAATATCCGGTTTGGTTTGTTTGGAGTTCTAAAGTTTAAGATTTTTAGGCATAAAGGCCTTTACGGAATTTGGGTTGCAGGTACGCATTCAAAGATTTACTTTTTTACAAAAATGCTAAAAGGGAAAATCGCGATTTTGTCCCGGCCAATTCCAAGAATGGATGCATAAAATTGGTATACTTGGAAGGTCAGAGAATTGAGAATCTTTTTTTCTACTTGCAAGAGGAACATATAAAAGTTGGTCTCAAAGAGCATATATGTAGCTATAGTTGAAAACCAATAACAAATTCTAAACTAAGGATAGGCAGATTAGTTAAGTCCACCGAAGTACTCTACAAGGAGGATATTGATGATGAAGTTAGGAGTCTCACCCACATTGAAGAGGATTTGGTTGCGACCACTAAAGTGGAGTTTGAAAAGGCCCATAGACGTAAGAAATGTTGGTAAAGAAATATTGCTAAGTCAAATATCAAGAGTCTAAACAATTCTTGATGGTGATCAAGATACCAAGCATTTTCATCGTGTGATAAAGAGCAATAGAACAATAAACAACATCCATAATCTTAGAATCAATGGTAGATGGGCCGCGAATAAATATAAAATTAAAGAGCGTATCGAAAATTCCAATGGCCTTGTACCCTTAGTAGTGTAGAATGCGTGAAGTAACTATCCATAACCTGATATAAAGCTACCAACCTAAAATTATGTATTGTTAATGAGACATGCACAAACAGTGCATTAGTAAAACAACAGCATATGTCGTCAAAGAACTGTAAGGTACATGTTAGTTTGAGTCTTATTGTAGTTTATCATTGAATTAGGTAGCTCCTCTTTGGTCATGGACGCATGAGCCAGTGACTAGAATAAAGAGATATCAAAATATATTCCTGATAGCTTCGAACAAATAATGGGGAGATATATGAAGAGATAACAAAATTTGAAACTGATATGCACCCATCTTAGTCTTTTCTATAGGTGATTGGCAGGCATTATCATCACTTGTGTTATTTTATTTTGATCCAAAAAAATTGGATACATGGAAAAACTGAAGGGCTCTATAGTTCAATAATTACACAAAACAAGACCTCAGCGAATCTACATTCACCTCCCACAGTCGGACACCCAATAATGTAGTAAGGTCACTAGTCCATAACTGATATATCTCACCAAAATATGAATTTCAGTGTTTTGGGCAAGATAATGAAATCAAATACCATTATTTTACAGACCTTACCTTACCGGCAGAAACATGATAAGCTTCTAATATGGGCCAACAAAGATTTCCAACTACATAGATTTGAGAGGATAAATCATTCTAACAACAATATCAATAATCTGTGTCTCTTTTATCTTTGATCTCCAAGGAATGTGCAAAGGCTCCCACGCAAAACCGAATTTACTAATAGGACTAGTGTTGAACATATATAACAAACTAGATTAGAAACTAAAAATACAGAAAATAATTACAATTTATATGAGAAACAATGATGGCTATCCCGTTTCTCTCTCTTGCTCTTCCCTTCCCTTCTTCCTGTTTCTCAGTTTTTTCATCTCCCCCATTCCTAATCTAAATCCTCTCTACGTTCATTTTTAGTCCTCATCCTTATTTCAAATCTAAGCAATCTCTATTTTTAATCTTACTTTTCCTTATGTCTACCTCGATTCAAAATCCCTCATCCTTCCAATATGTTACTATTGAAAAGAAGTTCTTTCGACTCTCTACCCATAAAGCTCGATACTCTGATGTAATTCTTATAAAAGAATTCTCATCTTCATCGTCTATGCAAGGCGAGATTTCTTTATCTCTTGCTTCTCACCTAAAAAACCTTATTACAATTGTTTCTGAAAATGGTGATTCATCAGCCCGTACTTGGAAATACGATGACAATCGAGTCTGGATGGTGATTAGAAGAGTTACTAATAACAAAGGATCTTACCTGCATATCATCCTTGATCAACATATCATAAAAATTGATCCAGTCTTCTTTTTCATTCCAGCCGGAGAAAATAATATTGGATGGAAAAAATTTGGTTCTGCACTCTCAAATCTCATTCAACATATTCACTATTCTCGTAACCCACATCTCAATCCTAAAGTTTCCTTTATGCCTTCAACACCCAGAACTAACACCACATCAAAGATATGGTCTGATGTTGCTAAATTTAACAATCAATATCGAAACAAGAAAAACCAGTCTACCATCAATGATTCTTCCCACAAACCCATTCCTCGACCCCATCAACGGAGAAAAGGTTTTCAATATGATTATGTTTCCCCTTTCCTCTGTGATTCTTTTGCTCCTAAGGTTCATGCTCATGCTCGGCGCCGTAATCATCACTCAGTTGTGGAAATACATCATGCCAATGGTAATGATAATCTGGGTTGCTGGGAAAAAGCTGTAGTCGTCTCAGCTTCTAAGGCAGTTAGCTCATGGGAAGGTATAGGCAAAGCTATTAGCAACAGATTTAAGACCAAAGAAAATTTTGATCTTATGCCTATCAACCAAAATCAATCTCTCGTCTACGTAACTGCGTCTGTCAACATTGACAGTGAAGATTGGAATTTTCAGTTTAGTTACGATGATTGTATAGTCAGTGTGTTTGTATGGAAGCAAAAATTTCTCCAATTAAAAAATCCATACTCACATAAAGATTTCCATGTTTGCTTTACTGGGGTTCCATATCAATACTGGTCTGTAGATGTTTTCCATGCTCTAGCCAAGTCTTGCGGGGATTTACTAGTCATTGACAAGCATTCTCTTGATCTTAGTGACATGTCAGTCATAAGAATGAAAATCAGAAATGTTCTGGGCATTAATGCAATTCCAAGATTCATCGAGCTACGTACAAAATATGGAATTTTTGGGGTCAATGTTCTTATCAAGGACTTCAATGAATTTTCATGCCCAGCAATGTCTAAAATCTCTATTTCACCGGCTGAGGACATATCTCAAGACTCATCTGAGTGTTCATCTTCTCAAACTCATCATCAGGAAATTTTGACTAGGAAAAGACGTAGATTCCAAAAATGTTGGTCAAATCCCCCGACAAGAAAAAGGCAAAAGAAGAATCCAGCTCATTCTGCACCTCTTCCCAGTATCTCTTTTTCGGCATCTCTTCCTCCCGGTCTTCTAGGTGTAGTTCAAATTCAAATTCGAATTCAAAGGTGGTTAGATCCGCCCATATTCCACCCAAAAGGAAATGGAAAAGAAAGCAGGGGCCTTTGAATCATACGCCTATTTCAAGCCCACCTCAAGCTTCTCATTCTTTCTGTGTTACCCCAAGCCCATCCCCCAAACCTGCTTTCAGTATCCGTGTCTCTGATGATGATTTCATCTCTATCTCATCTCCTTCTTCACCCTTTTTGCGTTTCGCTTCAACCTCCCCTTTTTCTCCGGTGTCCTAACTCATCAACAATAACATTCTCTCTTCTTGTCTCAATTATTCCCCCTCCATAAATTTGCCATCTCTCCCTTCAATCCTTGGACCTGGTCCTGCTACTGTTCCCCCTAACCCCTCTTCTTTATCCCCCCTTTCTCTTTATCCCCAGTTCTCTAATTCCCTTTCTCCCCCTCCCTGCTCTGTTACTTTTTTCTGGCTCTCACCTGAAATCGACAGACTCCTCAACATTGGATCAAAAACAGGTATCAATTTTAATTTCAATTTGGATTTATCTAAGCAACTTATCAAGGTTTCTCTGGTAAAGGATGGTCCGGTTAATAGAGGCCTATTACAAGGAAGTAGTTGTTCTTCCGGTAAATTTCAGCAATTGGAAGATGTTGTTTTCTCCTCGAAGATTGTTGATCGAGAGCCCAAAATTAAATTCCCTCCACTGGAGGATCTCACTATACTCAGTTCTTTCTTTGAAGATGAAGATGAAGATGTAGCAAACGCTGAAGATGATTCATGGTTGCCCAATAATTCTTATACCCAAAGTTCTGATTCATGTTCTCTCACAAATTCAGAATCATATTTGACACCCATCCATATTTCACATGACATTGGAGATGAGGAATCAGTCAGTAATATGCCCCAAGATGTGGTTTTCATTGAAGATGAAGAAATTGACGCGCCTGGATTTACCAACTTCTCACAGCAACCAGTAATGCCTAAGAAGTTAATTCGAGAACGCAAAAGGCTGGGGATTTCCGCCACTGATGTTACAGAAAATTCTGGTCCGAGATTGACAAGGGTAAAGGGTAGACAAAATTCTCAATGAGTATCAAATTCATTTCTTTCAATGTGAGGGGTCTCCGTTCGGAGTCTCGTAGACTGGTGGTTAAAAATCTTATAAATTCGTCTAAAGCTTCTATTATACTTTTGCAAGAAACTATGCTGCAAAAGTGCTCAAAGAAGGATGTTCTTCAAATTTGTGGTTCGAAGAATTTTGGTTGGGTTGCTCAAAATTCAATAGGTAGATCAGGAGGAATGTTAATTCTTTGGGATATGGATTTATTCAAGTGGTGTCGCTTTTGAAGGTAACTACTCACTGTCTGTTGAAGGTTTTTTCAAAACTGATAACTTTTCATGCTGTCTCACCAATGTTTACGGCCCTAACCATTACAATTTAAGGGATGATTTGTGGGAAGAACTATCTGCTATTAGGGGGATGTGGCCATCAGCATCTTGGGTTTTAGGAGGAGATTTTAATGTGGTCAGATGTATGGATGAAAAGAAGTTCGCAAGAGAAATTCAAAGAGCATGCTTGATTTCAATGAGTTCATTAACTACCATGAGCTTTGATTGATTTTCCACTTAAAGGAGCGAGATTTACTTGGACAAATGGAGCGGAAAATCCCATTATTTGTAGACTGGACAGGTTTCTAGTTACATTAGATTTTGAACAGAAATTTCCAATGATTACTCAAACTGCACTATCTAGACCCATTTCGATCATTTACCACTTCTTCTTGATCTCTTGTCGATGCTTCTTGGGGTCCTCCTCCTTTCGGTTTGAAGCGATGTGGTTCCTTGTACCTGGATTTATTGACAAAGTTAAAGAATGGTGGAGCAATCTCTCTTTCTCGAGGTACTCTAGCTCTACTCTTTGGTTTAAACTAGAAGAACTCAAAAAATATTAAGGAAGTGGAACAGAGAAGAGCTAGGAAATCTTAATTTGAAAAAACAAAAACTTCTTCATGAAATTGATACTAGTGGATAGAATTGAGGAGAGTCGGAGAACCAGTGTTGATCAAAGGTCTTCAAGGCTCAAAGCTAAGTTGGAATTTGAGAAAGTTTCTATCATGATAGAAAGGTCTATAAAACAAAATTCTAGAGTGCAATGGTTGAAGGAGGGAGATAGAAACACATCTTTCTTTCACAGTTATGCCTCTCATAGAAGAAGATTGAACAGGATTAAACATTTGATGGTTGATGGAGTTTTAACTGAAGATAGATCCAAAATCAAACATAACATCATTAATTATTTTGAGCATCTTTTTCAGGAAGACTTGGTTAACAGACCTCCTGTCGAAGATCTGGATTTCAATTGTATTTCTGAAGAGGAAGCTATTGTTGTTGAAAGAGATATTTCCGAAGAGGTAGTTGTTGAAGCTTTAAACGAATTTGAAGCAATCAAAGCCCCTGGTCCTGACGGTTATCCAATAATTTTCTTCAAGAAGTGCTTGTCTTTTATCAAAGAAGACGTCATGAGCACCATTCTTTGAATTTAACAAAGAAAGGTAAAATCAACCCCTACATAATGCTACTTTCATTTCTTTAGTACCTAAGAAAAATCATGTGGAGAGTGTTTTGGACCTAAGACCCATCGGTTTGCTCACCAAAGATTTACAAAATAATTTCCAAGGTTCTTGCTACCAGACCTCGCACTTTGATTCCCAAGCTAATCTCGGATACTCAATTTGCTTATGTCGAGAGGTAGGCGAATACATGACAACATCCGATCGCCAACGAATTAGTGGATTCAAAGATTAAGGATAATTCTCCTGGGATTATATGCAAAATTGACTTGGAGAAGGCATTTGATAGGATCAATTGGTCTTATTTGCAAGACATTTTAAAGAAAATGGGTTTCAAAGATAGGTGGTGTAAATGGGTCAATTTCGTATTTCTTCTGCTACTTTTTCAATTCTTATCAATGGTTCTCCTTTCGGTTCCTTTGGTTGTTCAAGAGGTGTTCGGCAAGGTGATCCGCTCTCGCCACTTCTTTTTAATATTGCAATGGATGGACTTTCCAGATTTTTGGACAAAGCCTCTCGTAATGGTCTTATCTCTGGTTTTTCTGTAAAGGATGGTGGTAAGAAACTTTCACAACTTCACTATCTAGACGATACTATTATGTTTCTCAAGTATGACTGGGACGAATTACATTTCATCTTGAGTGCATTAAAATGTTTCGAGTTATCTTCTGGGCTAAGAGTTAATAATGCAAAAACCAGATTGGTTGGTATTGGTGATACTCCATTGCTTGATTCTTGGGCTGGCCAGCTAGGTTGTTTAACTGATAAACTACCTATCATGTATCTTGGGTTACCTCTTGGCGCTAAATCTAACTCAAAGGAACTATGGGATCCTGTTATTGAAAAGTTTGATTGCAATTTGGCTACATGGATCAAAGTACATCTCACTAAGGGAGGTAAAATTACACTCATCAAACATGTTCTTACTAGTCTTCCGTTATATTATTTTAGTACATTCAAGGCGCCAGTCTCAATTATTAATCTTCTCGAGAAGAAAATCAGAGATTTCCTTTGGGATAACGGTGAAGAGAAAAAGAAACATCTTGTAAATGGAACATTTGTTTGTACTCCAATTGAGAGAGGAGGTCTGGGAGTCAAGAATCTTCAACAATTCAACTTGGCAATGATTTCCAAATGGTGTTGGCGTTACGGCTTGGAGAAAGAATCGTTGTGGTATTCCATTATCACTGAAAAATATGGGTTATCTTCCTCGCACTGGGTTCCTGATAAAATTAAAGGCTCATATGGCACATCATGTTGGAAAGGGATAACAAAGTATGCGGATAAGGTAACTCAATACTCTTCTTTAGTTGTTCAAAATAGAAACTTCGTATCTTTCTGGTCTGATTTATGGGTTGGAAATCATACTCTTAAATTTTTATTTCCATCATTATATAAACTCAGTAGAAATAAAAATGGATCTCTTTCATCCCATATTGTCACTGCCGAGAATACAAAAAGTTGGAATTTACATCTAAGAAGCTCTTTCGGATGAAGAGGCAGTACATCTAGCATCTTTATTAGATATCATTGGTCCGGAGCCTCCCCTCTTTGTGATTCGATGATAGAAGAAGATGGTCTCTTTCCCCTACCGGCATTTTCTCAACGGGTTCTCTATATGCTGCTTTACACCAAGGTAATAGCTTCCCGCTCTTCCCCTATAGAACTATCTGGAATAACAAGGTTCCACACAAAATAAATTTCTTCCTATGGATTGCTGCCCATGATAGGATTATTACCATTGATAAGTTTGTAGACTGGGGTTACCATCATGTCAATTACATTGTTCTTCTCCTGATCCTTCAAATCTACTTCAACAAGTTGTTGTTTATCTCCTTCTTCATTTCTTCCTACAAGTTGTTGTAAAAAGACCAAAGAAGTTCAGCTCTCTGATAAATATGTTTGGAAATTGGAAGTCCATGTTGGACCCTTCTTTCCCTTAGAATCAGATAAAGAACTTCACATCTTGAGGACAAAACCATATTATTTTTGTGAGAGGAGAAATCATTATGCTAAAACATTGAGGATGTTGATTTTGAATAATCTTCCATGCAGTAGATATGTTGTTGTTTTTTAGGGTTAGGTTTCAACGGACCATTTGTATTTTTAGACCGACGGTTATGATTATGTGTTTGGTTATGGAATGTGCTTGAGCCTTTACTTAAGCCTGGTTTAAGCGTAAAATTCACATGCATACCATATTATGGCCCAACTAAAAAAAAAAGGCTATAGAAAAGTGAAAACTACAGACAAATCCATTTTTCACAATTTTTCCACTATGAAACTCACGCCTAGAAATCTTCAAACGCGCACCCATTTTGGGTGATAGAATTATGCACAGGCCCACAATTTAGAGGAATTATGTTTTCGTTTTTCTTCTTTCCAAACTAACTTTTGGCGAAAATTTCCTTCAAAATAAAAAATCCATTGTTCTTCGATCTTCTCTTGCAGCACAGACACACAAAAATCTCCATTTTCATCGTTGTCATTGTCACCAGCGTTTACATATCAAATGAAAATAATTGGAGACGAAATTGAAGACGAAGAGTAATGTTTATGAAGGAATTGTCCTCAACAATATTCTTTTTACATGCATCGAGCCCTGGTAATTAGATCGATTCATTCTACCAAAACCCTAATTCTTATTCTTATTATTAATTTTAATTTCATTTCCTTCAGATCGTAGCTCATGATAACTCTATCAGTTAGCTAGTTCGAATAAACTGCAGACTGTATCATTTTCCACAATCAAATTAATTTCCTATAATTTGTTATTGGGTTTCTGTTGCAATTACCAGTTCTTGAGCAATTGAGAAGAAATAAATCTTGGGTACAATTCCATTCATGGGATTTAGGGTTTACTGAGCGTGGAGTTGATTTGAAATCGAACAATAAAGAAATTAGAAGAGCTGAGATTCAAATGAGTATGAGATTGTGCTGAGATTTTTGGTTGTCCTGGTGTTGTTGAGTGGATGTTGGCTAGTGACAGTACAGCTGAGATGGTGAATGGTTGAGCCGATATTTACAGTTGAATCGGTGAAATAAAATTTAGCTGCACCCCATCTTGGTACGCTAATATGCTTGTATTTGCAAATTTATGTACATCGCAGTTTAATGATTAGATGTATGGCTAGGTGAAGGTTCAGTTCCCAGCTAATTTACCGTCTATATAAATCAAACTTGCCTCCTCCGCATATATGTTTTTTTTAGTCACTTGATATGTATCAATATATTCAATAAATGTAAATATGCATTGGTTCTGGGCAGATGCAGTGATAATGATTAGATGTATGTCTAGGTTTTGCAGTTGGTTCTGGTAGAACTTACATTTGTTGTTGCTGGGTCAGATAGCTGATTCTAAAGAAGCTGATTATAGAACTGATAATATTAAAGTTAAGATGGAATTGCAGGTCAGGGTTGAATGGAGTAGATGAGGCTGTTGAACCTGACTCGCAGGTGTTTGTTCTATGAAATGATACAGTGACTTGAGATAGTTATGAACAACAAGTAAGCATGAAGCACTTTGCCAAGAGTTTGCAGAGTCACCTAGAAAAACCAGATTGCACATTTTATGGTAAGTGCTTCTGTAATTCCATATGTACAGTTAGCCCCGTGGTTCAGTTCCATACGGTTAACACAAGTAGACTAGGATGATAACAACAATCCTTGTTGACCGAGTTAAAATGGAATGTTCAAGTTTACTGAATTTGTTAACCAATTAAGCCAAAAACCAATCACATCAAGACACATAACAAAATGATAAGCCAAAACAAAACGAGTAGGAAATATCCATGAACACGTTTCGCACTAGTCCATCACTTGATCAGGAGAAAAACTCCTCCCTTTTATTTATTATTTGTCCTACCAGTAAGGGATCCCTTACCTAACAACCAATAAGGAATTTACAAGTGAAAACATAAATATCAACTTAAACTACTTTAAGTAATCAAGTCCACTGTCTCTTAAGAGATTTTATCGTCCTATAACAGAGGTCTCATATCACTAAGTTGTCTCTTGTGGTGGTGGATGGTAGCAGGTACTTTGTGGAAGTACAAATCATTTTTGTTTCCAATTTTGTTCAGACTGTAGTTGATCATATATGCAAACAAATATGTAGTTGTTTGCAATATCAGAACACCTGATTAATCCATTTATTTTTTTTCATATTCAACCTTTGTTTTCCTCTTCCTCTTTTGTTTTGCAGGTATATCCCAATTGGGTGCTTGTTTGACTGTTATATTCCAGTTATTCATTCTAGGGATATGACATACCGACAAATCTATTAGTTTATACTGCCGGATTCCTGTTCTCGATCCAGGTTCTATTTTAAGAGTATAATACAATAGGCTTACCATCATTAAGGTTATGAACAAAGAAGAACATTGTGGAGATGATAATGTTGGTATCGAACTGAGGCTTGAAGTTGTTTGTGTAATTGTTGAGGTTGCATAACCTGTTATGCATCTACAAAATTTATTGCATAACTTTTTATGCAGTCCCAAAAATGGTTGTGTAACACGTTATGCAGCTATTATTATAGGTGCATGACAAGTTATGCAGTCTTTTTTCTATGCATAACTTGTTATGAAGACCAGAGAATGGTTGCATAACACGTTATGGAGCTACTTTTTTCTTAGTATTGAAACCAACAAAAAATAAGGTTGCATAACTTGCCATGCACCAACAATAATATCTACATAACATGTTATGCAGTCATGAAAATGGATGCATAACTTGTTATGCATCCGTAAATATGACTGCATAATGCATAATGCATCGAGAAAATTGTTGCAAATCTTTTATGCATCGAGAAAATAGATGCATAACCTGATATGCATCCGTAAATATGAATGCATACTGCATTATGCATCAATTGTTTTTATGTACGCACTAAAATCAACCAAAACAATGGTCACATAACTTGTTATATATGCATAATTTGTTATGCAATCGAGAAAATGGTTGCATAATTCGTTATGCGTCTGCATAATGTGTTATGCATCGTTTTTGGTGGCTGCATAATGGTTATGTAGTCAATTTTCGAAATTTTTCCTAAAATGAAAATCACCTCCAATATTTTCGTGAAAAACAAAAATTTGATATTGTTGTTTGTACTCATTGCGTAACTCTCTTAAAAAGATTTCCAACGATATAAAATTTGTAAAATTCCAAGGCGCGTATTTTTAGATATGTTATATCCAAGTTGCGTTGCCAATTATACCCCTGAAAAATTAGGATGCATAACGAGTTATCCCTGAAAAAACAGTATGCATAACACGTCATGCGGATGCATAAACCATCATGCAGACATGTTTTAATAATTTTGGATAATTATGGGTGTGACAAAGATATTATGGGTGTCACGGTATACAAAATTAATTGTGGGCCTGACAATGAGAATAATATTTTTTTTTGGGTCTCCCCTTAATTTCCCCTATAGAAAACCATGGCGACTTAAGCTAACCCTAGTGCTGGTGTAGCTCCGCCCCTCAAACCTCTATTCTCGCCGCAACCACCTCATCAAAACCATGGCGGCCAGTAAACCGAAGAGAATCTCCAGAGAGAAGAAGAAAACTGTTGGTTGTTTTGCGAAAAAGTATTGGTATGATATCAAGGGAAACATACCGGTTTCTGAGACTCAAGAAACCAAGAATTCCTCTATGTTTAAATCACTTGTTTCTTTTTGTTCTGCTGAGCAATTGGGATCAGTTCAAAAAATATTTTGAAAACGTTCATGGCGAAAACACAGAAGATGTGTGTGTGAAGGCTGGCATTCCTGCTGAGATTTCCCCTGCATTGGAAGGATGTACTGCTGATATTAAGGAGAAATGGGAACCTTACGGGAAAGAGATTGAAAATATTTACCATGGAAGTGCAGAATATGTGGGTGTTAAGGCTGACTGTGCTGCTGAGCGAACACCGTCGGTAGTTGAAGCTGATCGGAGCTTATTGGGGCTCATGCTGATAATGCAGAAGATGCGGCTGTGAAGGTTGACAAGTGTTGCTCGGTGCTTAGCACATACATGTCAATTCAATGTTTCATCCAGAAAATTACAAATGAGGCTCATCTAATTATTAAAGGAAACCAGTATCAGACATGAGACAAGATTAACTTACCATTTCCATATTGTGACACAAAGATGCCTGAGAAGATTTCTCTTCCTTGTAGACAACATAGGCGTTAACACCGCAAAACAAGTGGTTCATAATTTAAAACTACAGTTGTTGTCAACGACACATCCTTCTTAGCAGAACCATATGAAACCAAACTGAAATCAGCCGACAACCATCAATAAAGTGATAATATGCAGCAAATTGGATCATGTGATTCATATCTCTACATTTGAGCTTTATAACGGGAAAATTTACAACCCGTCAGCTGAATCCTCGACTAAAAATCTTAATGGCATGACTAAATTATTCACATTTTCTATGTGCTAGTTATGTCTTCTAATAAGAGAATCCAATTCAAAGTCTGAGATTTCGATTATAAATTCTTTACATAGAAGATATTTTAATAAACACCTAAAAAAAATAAATTCAAACTCCAGGCATTGTCCAAGATAGTAGAAAATCAGGTTGGAATTAAAGGCAATTACCACGAAGATGCGCTTTAGAAGAAAAGTTACATGAAGGAAGTTAAGAGAGATATTTGGTGAAAACTTCAACACTTGAACAGTGGAGAGAGATGTTATTTATACTTGAAAAAGAATACAAGTCAAGAGTTGTCAGATATGAAAACAAATTCAAAATAACAAAAGATATCTAGAATATTGCCGCATGACTCCATATTAATACTCGGTCTATAACTTCACACCCTGACTATCAACAGACTTAGTTGAGAGTCTTTTGGTGATGACTGTGTCATCCTTAACACCTCCCCTCAAGTTGTATTGCAGTTGACGGACGTGCAACTTGCCTCGAAGTAGTTGAAACCGTGGTACTGAAAGCCCTTTTGTGAATATATCTGCAAGTTGATCACGAGAGCTTATGAACCGTACTTGCAGCTGTTTGCGAGCAACTCGTTCTCTGGCAAAGTGATAATCGATTTTGATGTTTGAACTTAAACAATTTACACATAATTCATAAGCATTATTGGCATGGTAGAAATAAAACAATAACGGGAATAATTGCGAGAAAACGAGCTATTTCATATCAATTGTAGTTCATATTCCAGTCTTTGAAATCACCCTTAATCAAAGATAATTTAGCTACTCATAGTAAACATTATTCTCAAAAATAGATATATGGCTTAAAAGATTGTTTAAAAGAAAGAAATGGTTGAGAATAAACCCATGCAGCAAACCAGGGTTGCTTCTGCTAGATTCTCCTAGAAGCTAAGATCTGGTTCTACTTCTTAGTACTTTCGTTGAACAGTTTATGTTGTGTTTCTGACCTCCTTATATATATATCTGTACCTGTAGTTTTGTGAACTCCACAGACCCAACCATTCACGACATACACAAACAGGTCCAAGCCAATTATGAACTGCTTTCCTAAACTGCTCTGCACCCCTGTCAGCAATTAGACCCACCAGAAACCATGTAAAACAGTCCATCATCCACGACAACAAGAGAAACAGAAATCAGTCTCGTTCACTGATTTTCGGGCAGCAAAACCTGATCCTAGACTTTGCCGAGAACCCTTTGTTGGAGAAAAATGAGTTTTAATAAAAAAATATTTTGGTCTTGGTATGGTTTGATCTAGTGACCTATGGGTCCAAGGATACTTGCGCATTTAATGAGTGAATGAATCTCTCTTTAGTCCCACATTGGGTATAATAGAGAAAGAGCTCCACTATATACCCATATGCTTATGGATATGTTGTAAAACAATATTTTGGGTGAATCCGGTGGGCAAAAATACATATTTTTACCCATGCGATATGCGCGTATGCCATGCACCAAGTTCCTCTTCTACTCGGATTTAATTTTTGGGCGAGTTTTTATTTAGGAAATTAATTCCTAAAATATTTTTAGAGTTTTATTTATGGGTAAATTCCTTTTAGGTGTTTTACTAGTTTTTGAAGTAAACCAAAAACCTAACTTGATTTGCAAGTATCTTCTCCACTAAATACAACTCGAAATTCTATTTTCTTGACATCGAAAATTCTTATTTTGTTCTAGTGTTTTCTCTATACGGTTTTTACTTCCATCCCCGTTGCTGAGTTTGAAGAAAGGGTAACTTGTGTTGTGCTAACTCAAGTTATATCAGGCAGTCTTATTCTGGACAGATATTCGCTGTGAGGGGTTTAGCACTACTCAACTCGAGTATACCCACGAACTAATGTGTTAAGGACAACTTGTTGAACCTGTGATTCTTCCTTCGTCAAGTTATTTCGGTAGAGTTGTTTCGGATTAGTTCTTTACATATTATTCTGATACATCTAACGTGTTGTTCATTGTTGCAAGATCCCAACAATCTTAACACATTAAGTTTATATAGATCCCAGTCTTATAACCCTTACCCACATAATCATTTCCCTTAGTTACTATAAGTTTTTACAGACTCAATTGTAACTTTAAAACCCTTATCAACTAAAACAGAACAAGAAACAAGATTTTTGCTGATGTCTGGAACATGAAGAACTTCTTTCAATGTGAGAGTCTTTCCATATGTGAGCTTCAGACCAACCTTTCCTTTTCTTGCAACATCTGATGCAGATGAGTTACCCATATAGAGTTTCTCGCCTTCCCCTACTATCTGGTAGGAGGTGAACAGGTCTCAATTCCCACAAACATGCTTGGTAGCTCCGGAGTCTACCCACCAATCCATCACATTGGTCACCAAGTTAACTTCAGACACCACAGCAGAAAACTCGTCTTTGTTCTTCTCAACTAAGTTAGCATTATTCTTCTTATCCTTGCATTGTCTACAGTGAACTTCCATATGACAAGAATTTCTACATACCCAACAAGCACCTTTAATTTTAGTAATGCCAGAATATGGTTTACGAAACATACCTTTCTTGTTAGGTCCATGCTTCGTGTTGCTATACTTGTTGTCACTTTTTCCAGCTTTGGGTGACTTGTGTTCAGATATATGAGCTTTGTTCACCATGTCCCTTGCATATGACACGTTCATGTCTTTGGTACACAACATCTCTTCCACTTGAATATTTTTTCCCAATTCAACCATGTTGATCTCGCCAGTTTTATGTCTCAGCTTTTTCCTGTACTTCGACCAAGAAGATGGTAACTTCTCAATCACCGTAGACACTTGAAAAGTTTCATCAATAACCATGCCTTCAGCAAGAATCTCGTTAATTATTTTTTGAAATTCGAGGAATTGATCAACAACAGACTTATCATTCGTCATCTTGAACTCCATAAACTTTTCCACCAGAAATTTCTTGCTTCCTGCAGTCTCAACTTGGTACTTTGCTTCTAACGAAGTCCACAACTCATAAGCAGTCAAGTTCTCTTTACCGTTGTAAAAATCATACATCGCATCTTCCAAACCATTCATGATATGATTTTCAGCCAAAAAATTAGACCTAGTGTTAATATTGACCTCCTCCGCAGTCAAACTTTCAGCATCGTACAAGTAATCACCTGGAACCAGTACATAGTCCAGTTCATGATGGCTCAAATAAAACAACATCTTGGATTGCCATCTCTTGAAATCCTTTTCGTTAAACTTTTGTGGTCTTTATACGTCGTTGTTTCCCATGGTTACAAGGAATAAATCTTGTTCATAAGGTTGTTAATAGAAGAGTCCTAGATAAATAGCGAGGGTCTTTACTTATATAAGCTTGTTCATAGAACTGAAAAATATTGAACCTTTACGCACACAAATAGTTAAAACTTTCGACAAGAATGAATAAGAAGAAACATACTTCTCCAGAACACCAAAATCCCTTATCGGAGGAGTACTATCAGTGAAACCGTTAGCATCGGCTATTTGAAACTTATTAGTTGTGCCAATCCAATACACTTCATAACTGATCAGGTTACCATCCTTAGAAATCCCAAGTACTGAGGACAGAAAACCAGAATTCTCTTCGTCTCAAAGTCGATGGATCTTCTTAATTGAAAGATCTCCTATTAAAGTGAGAGCTCTGATTTTTCCTTAGCTTTGGGCCTTGAGTCAGCTTTCTCATATATTAAATTAGCCTGGATCTCGAGCACACGATGAGTCACGTGGAATTGACTCTATTTACTGAGGTCCTTCCCCTCGTACCCTTTCGACCACTACAAGCGGCTCTGCCCTTGAGCGGGCTTTTGTTCGCACTTATTCAATGAAATAAGATGGGTTTTTAACTATCACTAATAACAGTACTTAATTTCCTAAAGATTGAAGATTACAAATCCCCCGGACCTATAGAGACCTTTACGGGTACCAGGCTTTCTACACTTTCACGTGTTACTGCTCTTACACCTAGCCCATTCAAGGTAACCAACGGATGTGGAGGGACGAAGGCACTCGACTGAAAGGAGAGGGACCAGCTAACTTATAATCCACTAGATCTATACTTTAACCACTAGCACTTGGGCCTGACCTACCTAATGGATATTCTACACCTATTTCACCAAGTCCAGTAACTAGTCAAGCTTAATCTCCACTTTATCTCGTACCAGGGCCCATTCCAAGCTAAACAAAAGCATATTCTTCGTCAATAGATGCAACCTTTTCACTAAGATTTGATCTAGATCCATAAACAGTAACTATCCCAACTAGCCGATCTTATCCAACTATTCTACTTTCTCCACTTGCTAATCACCGACCTGACGTAACGGATTCCACCTTCTTTCAATCATAAACTGATCCAAGAGAACCAACTAAGTAAGCAGCCACTAAGTCAACATGAGATTTACTTGCACCTAGGGGATTTTCCATATGAACTAAGTTATAACGCACTTCACTTGCGACTCAAAGTCGTCAACTCTTCTATTTTAGGGTGGGTAAAGAAATCCTAGCTGGGATAGACAGACTTGATGCACTAACACAGTTTTCTATACTATGACCAGTTAATTTTACCTTTTCTGAATCACCAACGGATGTTATTTCTTCAAGTCCATCACATTTTCTCACTAGGTTCTTAGTACCTCTACCTTTAACGAATGTAACTTTTTTCTTCTTGGGGGGCTAGCAGTAACATACTTATAGCCCCTCGATTCAGGAATCAATTTTCGGTAAGAATACAAGAGTCTCCTCTCATTTAACCTTGTGATAATATTTCTACTCCAATCACCGTTTCGAAAGAACCTTCCATTCCTCCTTAAAAGTTCTTTTGTGCTTGCACTGATCTGAAGACTTCCACCTGTGGAAGTCTTGCTCTATTTTTTTTATATAATTTCTATAGCTAACTGAAAGCTATACATAGAATAATTTAGGTCACAGTTGGGTGTCATAGAGCAGAGGAACTAGCACTGGTCAACTTGATTATAAGTTATCTCGATCTGAATGACGGCTCGCAGTTAATTTAATTGAAGCAGTTGATCTAGTAGAGGCGTATCTCACAGTTGGTTTAATGGAATCTGTCTCTCAAGGAGATAGTTAAAGTGTTAAAGAATACTCAAAGTGGAGCATGGTCTTCTGTTAGATTCGGTGGGCTAGGTCCATATGCTTCAAGTACTTTCAGTACCTCTACAGGAAAGAAAGATATACTCTACCGAGATCCAAAAGTGGACGATAGAGCTTGTGTTCTATTTGTTTATATAGTGACTCTAACTAACTTAAAGTTAACAGATGATCCAAAGATCTAGCTCCGATCAGGTTGTTTACTTACTTATTTGTCACGAAGAATGGAATATGGAAAATCCTGCTATAGAAGAGTAGGAGAGGAAACGGAAAAAATTCAGGATCACTCTCTTCTCGTACATTGTGACTTCTGGAGAGAGATAAATAGCGACGATCGCTCGTCTTCAAGTTCTATATTGGAAATTACATGAATAGTTAGCAATTACATAGATAGATAGCCCATAGAAGTAATTTCATATAATAGAAGAGTCATAGAACCAAAAAATATTGAACCCTTACACACACAGATAGTTAAAACTTAATGTAACATATCCTGAATTTAACTATCTGTGTGCGTAATAGTTCTATTTTTTAAACTTAATGTAACCTGTCCTGAATTTCATTTGAATGATTCTTCTGCTTACATGTGTGTGTCATTGAACGTTTGGAATGGTAGACTTGGTCATGTAAACTATAAATTAATGCATAAATTGGCTAGCGTAGGCTGCATACCCAAATTCACTTTAGATAAAAATCATAAGTATGAGATTTGCGTATAATCTAAGCATGCTAAGAAATCATTCAATAAGAATGTCCAGAGAAACTCTAAACCCTTAGACTTAATCCACTCGGACCTAGTTGATATGAAGTCAGTTCAAATAAGAGGTGGTAAGAAATGGTTTATTACTTTTATAGATGATTGTACGAGGTACTTCCATGTTTACTTACTTAGAGGAAAGGATGATGCCTTAGAAGCCTTTAAAATTTATAAAAGTGAAGTCGAAAACCAATTGAATACTACCATTAAAAATATTAGGTCTGACCGTGGTGGTGAGTATGAAATTCCTATAGGAGATTTCTGTGAAAAACATGGCATAATACATGAGACTACATCCCCTTATTCACCTCAATCCAATGGTGTAGATGAACGTAAGAACTGTACCCTTAAGGATATGATGAATTCCATGTTAATTAGTTCAGGATTACCTTTGAATTTGTGGGGGGGGAGGCTATCCTCTCTGCCAATTACATCCTGAACATAGTACCCTTTAAATGATCGTATTAAACTCCATATGAGTTATGGAAAGGTAAACAACCATCTTATGATTACTTCAAAGTGTGGGGGTGCTTGGAAAAGGTGGGAATCCCTCCTCCTAAGAAAAATAAGATAGGACCCAAAACCGTTGATTGTGTTTTTATAGTGTATCCTGAGCATTCTAGTGCTCATAGGTTTATGGTTGTGAGTTCTGAATTTTCTGACATAGGGTTGAATACTATCATGGAGTCTAGGGATGCTGTGTTTTTTGAGAATGTTTTTCCTTTGAAACGTGACTCTCGTAAGAGATGTATTGATGATCCCCTAGACATGCCTTCTACTAGCCAGTCATTACCTTTAGAGGAAGATGAACCAGAAGTAGAACCTAGAAGAGGTAAAAGGGATAAAACTAAGAAAACATATCCTGGTTGCATTATATACCTAGCCGAGTCTGATCCTCATACTTATATAGAAGCCATGACTTATCCAGAAGCTCCATGGAGGAAAGAAGCTTCCATTATTGAAATGGATTTCCTTCGAGAAAACATTACTTTTGAACTTGTAGATTTACCTCCAGGGTGTAAAGCCATAGGTTGTAAATGGATTTTCAAAAGAAAACGTAAGATAGATGGAACTATTGAAAAATGCAAGGCTAGGTTGGTAGCTAAAGGATACAGGAAGATAGAAGGTATAGATTTTTTCGACATTTATTCGCCAATGAGTAAAATTATCTCCATTAGGATGTTAATTTCTATAGCTTCTGTCCATAATATAGAGATACATCAAATGGATGTAAAGACATCGTTTCTTAATGGTGAGTTAGATGAAGAAATTTATATGGAACAACCTGAGGGATTTGTAGTTAAAGGTTATGAAAATAAAGTTTGTAAATTGGTTAAATCTTTGTATGGGTTGAAACAAGCACCTAAACAGTGGCATGAGAAATTTGATCATGTGATGATTTCTAGTGGTTTTAGAATTAATGAATTTGATAAGTGTGTTTATACTAAACTTGTCAAGGATGCCTGTGTGATTTTATGCTTGTATGTTGATGATATGCTTATACTAGGTACAAACATGGATGTTATTAATTCCACTAAGAAACTGTTGAATGAGTACTTTGACATGAAAGACTTAGGCCCCGCTGATGTCATATTAGGGATGAAGATTAGAAAAACTTCTAATGGCTATAGTCTGAGTCAGTCTCATTATGTTGAATCCATACTTAAGAAATTTAATCAGTTTGACTGTAAACCTGTTTGTACTACATATGATTCTAAGTGTCATCTCACGAAGAATAAGGGTATAAGAGTTAACCAACTTAAATACTCAAGAGTCATAGGAAGTATGATTATTTGATGAATTGTACGAGACCATACATTGCTTATGATGTGAGTAGGTTAAGAAGGTATACTTGTAATCCAGGTCAGATGCATTAAGATGCACTTATTAGAGTGCTAAGGTACTTAAAGTTCACATTGACCTTTTGTTTGAATTACGAAGGGTATCCTGCCGTCCTTGAGGGATTTTGCGATGCAAAATGGATTGCAGACTCAGAGGAGTTTAATTCTAAGAGTGGATATGTATTCACTCTAGCAGGTGCATCTGTATCTTGGAAGAGTTCCAAACAGACATGTATAGCTCGTTCTACTATGGAATCGGAGATTATTGCGTTAGATAAAGAAGGAGAGGAGGCCGAATGGATAAAAAACTTTTTAGAAGATATTCCTCTCTGGCATAGGCCTGTGTCAGCTATATCTATATATTGTGACAGCAAATCTGCAATAGGTAAAGCTAAGAATAGCTTCTATACATATGCATAGAAGACATGATTCTTTGAAACTACTAATCTCAACAGGCGTTATTTCCATAGATTGGACAAAGGTCCAAGGAGAATATCGCGGACCCGTTGACGAAAGGGTTGTCTAAAAAGATAGTTAGTAAAGCATCGAGGGGGATGGGGCTTCGGGTCAATAATTAAACTTTCCATAAAGGATACTCAACCTTATTGATTGGAGATCCCAAGATCAAGGTTTCGAATGAGACAACTAATTTATGGTGGGTAAAGGTAAACACTATCAGAGAATTTCATTCTCTGTCCCTTCCCTATGATGTTGATGTGATAGTATGACTGCATGTGAAGGATGACTTTTAAATTAGTATTAATGAGTTCCATAGTTTCAATTTAAGATTGAAGTGGGGTGTAGCAGTAAACACTCTTGATGGAACTCACCTATCTGAATGTGGAAGTGGGGCCGCTTCCTATGAGAATTGAGCCAATTCTCTAGAGCATTCTGAGAAACATGATATGTACAGGGCCAAATTGGACAAAACGACACGAACTTAGCAACGCCAGGAGGATATCATGCGTGATGGTTGTCGTGAATTGCACCAAATGCTATCAGTTTAAGACTAGGTTCAATATTTAGCAAGTAGTTCCGGTAACTTCTCACTAAGTAAGGGTTCAAGACCTTATGGAAACATTTTCCTAAATGGTATTTTCCTTACTCTGATTTTTCCATTTTTCCGAGATATCATTCATGTGGGGGATTGTTGGAGAAAAATGAGTTTTAATAAAAAATATTTTGGTCTTGGTGTGGTTTGATCTAGTGACCTATGGGTCCAAGGATACTTGCTCATTTTATGAGTGAATGAATCTCTCTTTAGTCCCACATTGGGTGTAATAGAGAAGGACCTCCACTATATAACCATATGCTGATGGATATGTTGTAAAACAACATTGTGGGTGGAGCGGGTGGGAAAAAATACATATTTTTACCCATGCGATATGTGCGTATGCCATGCACCAAGTTCCTCTTCTACTCGGATTTAATTTTTGGGCGAGTTTTTCTTTATGAAATTAATTCCTAAAATAGTTTTAGAGTTTTATTTATGGGTAAATTCCTTTTAGGTGTTTTACTAGTTTTTGAAGTAAACCAAAAACCTAACTTGATTTGCAAGTATCTTCTCCTTTAAATACAACTCGAAATTCTATTTTCTAGACATAAAAAATTCTTCTTTGGTTCTAGGGTTTTCTCTATACGGTTTTTACTTCCATCCCCGTTGCTGAGTTCAAAGAAAGGGTAACTTGTGTTGTGCTAACTCAAGTTATATCAGGCAGTCTTATCCTGGGCACAACTTCGTTGTGAGGGGTTTAGCATTACTCAACTCGAGTATACCCGCGAACTACTGTGTTAAGGACAACTTGTTGAACCTGTGATTTTGCCTTCGTCAAGTTATTTCGGCAGAGTTGTTTCGAATTAGTTCTTTACATATTATTTTGATACGTCTAACGTGCTGTTTATTGTTGCAAGATCCCAACACCCTTCATATAGAGCCATCGAACCATGATTACAGCAGCGCAATACCAGACAAAACCATTGATGTCTTCACTATTTTCTCGCTCCAAGAACTCTGCTCGATTCATATTCAGTCACAACCCAGTTCCGATATACCTACCAGCACCAAAAGCTTTCTCAAACAGCCCACATTATTCACCGCCAATCAGCTTCACAGTAACCTCCTTCCAATTCTGTTTACGCGGACAAGATTCATCCCAAGCTCTTCCTTTCCTACCAGCAGGCAGCCCTTGTACACATGCTTAACTAATCTGCAGCTGAGCTTGAAGTGGTGGTCATTCAGACATTTAATCGAACAGGTTGTATTCCATTCTCATCATGTTGTGGCATTGAACTTATAAAGCTTCTAAACTCACTCAAATACCTACAAATTCACATTACAGTAAACCCATTCATCCATAAGTATCAGAAGCAACACCATAATCAAAACCCAATGACGTCCAGCAGCAACAACTACAGGTTCACTGTTTTATAGCTTGAAAACTCTATAAAAACCTCATCCAATTCAAACCCAATTCAGTCTTCAATTTGAGGTACAAACACCAGATAAACTCGAGCCACTGATCCGAATACCCAACATAATCCATGAATCTTAGCGGATCAATCTCTTCCCTCCTTTCTAGTCCAGAATGCCAGCAAATTCATTCCATTCTTCCTCCTTCATCTCTTCTTCATAAGAACCCCTTGATCCCTGAGATACACCGATCAAACCCATAGCCAGCAGAAAGGAGAAAAATGCTATATTAAGAAGACTCGACCTGCTCTACTGGTTGTAATAAACCTAATTTCCTTTCCTTATCAAACGTATATGCCAGCACTACAAGCACACAAGTGCAATCCCTAGTCTTGACAGACTGCCGAGCCCATGCAGGTTTACAACACGATATTAAATCCCAACTGCTTGTAGTCCACCTAGATGACTCAATTGGCCTGAGTTCTGAGTTCGTAGGTATCGAGAACACCTCATAGTTCTCGATGCGACTCATTTTGATGCTTTTCCTTCCTTTTGCGAGTTCCGAGCCATTGTACCTAATAGAAAATAAAAAGAAATGTAATATACAATTTCACAAGAAAACTAATAAGAATATTGTAAGAAACATTACTAAAATTGGGTGTTTCAGACACCTATCGATATATTACAATGTTATGTCCTGACTAAAATCAATACATGAAATGGAATGATAAACTCTCAGACCTCACGATCTGAGCCTTCTAGTTTAAGTAAAATTAGCCGATTTTGGGACAACAATACTCAGATTTATATTCATTAATATTACACGCAAAAGGAAAGGCCTTACACATTTAAAAAAAGATAAAAACAGAAGTAACCCTATCTGGGTAAGATCCATTCTCTGCTCGACACATGTAAGGACCTCTGATCTAAAGGAAAAAAGACTAACTAACATTAACTAACAGTTCTAGGCTACCTGATATCTTAGTTGAATAAGGGCACCCCTTTTATTGGCACTCAGGAGCATGACAGTACCCGAGTTCGAATTCCTCTGTCTCAATTTTCGCATTTGGTTTTTAATATTTTCTCTCTTTCTTTTCGTATCTTTAAGATTTCTCTCTTTCGCATCTTTAGAAGAGATCAAAATAAATCGACAACCTTATTAGGGTTTTTTTCCAATTTCAATTGAACATATTTTCGTCACAAATTTGTTTGATTTAATCAATTGAAGTTTCAGATTACTGTTACATATGTCTTTGGTTTCAATTCACTGGATTAAACAATTCTCCCCAAATTAAAGTTCTTCAGGTAAGTGTCTTCTAATTACGTATATAGATTTTTATCATCTTCATAGATTACCCACACTAACATGAATTGATTCTAGATTGTTTTATATTTTTATCATCTTCTCACAACAACGAATACCCCAGAAGTTCAAATCAAAACCTAGAACCCAAGAGTTTCAGAGAGTTTGGATCATACACAACACCAACATCAAGAACTACATCAAGTGTATCCAAAACCTAACACCAGAACAAATAAATACAAAATTTTGTTCCATTAACGAATTTTAACAAACACTTGATGCACAGAAGATGACAATAGAAATTCATAAAAGACAAAAAAAAAACAGAGGTTTGTTTCAAAACCTGTGGATCTCTTGAATGAACAGCTTCGGGCATCAACGAATTTATCAGTAAGACGAATCATGAAACAACCAAGTGCTTCATCACAGTGAAATCTGCCATTGCGAGTACCATTTCGACTGAAGCTTACAGAAGGGGAATCATAAGCTCTACTTTTACTAGAAGGACTAGAGGGACTGAATAAAGTAGTAGCCATGAGTATTGTAGGTTGGCGAACGGTATTTATCTGGTATATCACCAGCTCAATCTCAGCCATTGTGACCATTCTCCTCCCTCCCGTCTGACTCCGTTGTCTGAAACCAGGAGCCTCGACTTCCAACTTTAGGCCCTTTTCAAACTCCATACTATATTTTCTGCCGGCTACATCACCAACTTCCAGTTTCCTGACCTTATTCCGGGCACAACACCATCTCTTGTCTCCATGGTCATTTGAAGTTCTTCATCACCAAAAACCAACTCCATTCGAGCACAAACCCATTAAGAGTCTCAGCGCCTGTTTTTTTATTCCCCCCAACTATCATCCAGTTCAACTCTATCCATCTTATCAATTGAATCAACTCTCGGATCCACTCCAGCAGTAACAATCAGATTCAGAACTAGATATCCTCTCCATTCATGGCTGAAGAATCATGACGAACTACAACTATTGATCTCTTTCTTCTCTGATTCATTCAAACATGCAGCCTCAATTCATCACAAGCAACACAAGTACTTGTCTACTTCCAGTTCATTCTCTAAATTGCTTTACAAAACTAACACCCAAGATTCAGTCGATGCCTCAAATCCCCTTTCCACACCTTCTTTCCATTCTCCCATTTCTTTCATCTTTGTCGCTGCTCTATCGATCTTTCCAACTCAACAATTCGTCAATGATAATCCTTATCCTAAGGTATCAATTGAGCATATTCTAAGATACTAAATAGAAATGTAAAGATAAGATAGTAACAAGTAAAACTTGTAGTACTACTCTAACACTCCCCATCAAACTGAAGTAGGGAGCAAATCAAATAGTCAAATACATCAGTTTGCCTCAAACTATTGTTGCAGAATCTTCATTCTTCAAATTTCAAACCAGCTTTCTTTGCAACAATAGTTGTAGCCTTCTACTTTGTTGGAGCAGCAGTAGATGCATATTTATTTCCTGCCTTGGCTTTTGGAACAACAACAGCAACAACTTTAGGTTTAGTGTATGGTTTCTTCTTCTCAACAACAGCTTTAAGAGCAGCTTTAAATTCTTTCTTTGCTGCATCAGAAATCTTGAAAGAAACTTTAACCTTGATCAATTTCTCAAAAAGTTTCCTACAGTTTTCAGGAATTTTTTTACTGTGTTTCTCTTCCATGTACTTAGCAATTGCAATTAGACATGACCCAGATCTCTCTTTCAAAGCCAGTATTGCTTCCTTCATCATCTGCTTAGGTTTATTGTAGCGGTTTTCTTCTTCTTGTTGTGGTTGTTGTTCAACTACCTTCTCTATTGCTGGTGCTGCAATGATATGTTCTACTTCTTGTTTTTCAGTCATTTGCTCTTGAAACTCTTCAATAAATGTAGTGTTACTTACATTCATTTACATGTCCATATACTCCCCCTCAAATTGATTCCCACTGCCCATATAAAGGAATCAATTTGCAGATGGAAAATAAAACAACAGAAAACTTCCTTCTTCAATCTTCAAATTTCCTTCGACTATTGTATGATAAAATTGGTGTTTATGTTCAATTACATAGTGTGAGATATTCAAAATACCTCTTCAAAGTTTTAGTTCTGTGTTGGTTAACAAACACAAGGGTTTTGATTTTCTGTATTGGTTAACAGACACAAATGGTAATGGTAATGGTAAAGGTAATTGCGGTGTTAGTCAACAGACACAAATGGTAATGATTTGTTTTGATATCGTTGTTTAAGGGATTTTCAATGGTGTTTAGAATTGATTGGAAGTGTTTGATGAATTAGTAGTGAAACAAAAATGAATCCAGGTATCAAGAAGTTTTAAATCGGTTTTAAGATGTGTTGAGAAATATTGTTAATGGGTATTGAAGATGTTACAGAAGATTTAATGGTGGAGATCTTTGTTTCAAAACTCATCACCGGGTTTTAAGTTGTCTGGGTTTTAAATGGTAGTTTGAGATAGTCTGGAATATCTCTTCATAAGGTAGTGAAAATGTTTGTTGGGTAGGTGTTAGAAGTATCATAACCGGGTTTAGAAATTGTTAAGCAGTAAGAGCCGGGTATAAATTGTTGATTGTATATTGGTTAATCAGATAAAAAGTAGTACTCTCAACAGAGGTGGGTTTCAAAACAAAGGCATCCAAATATTTGTAGATGTTTCAAAGGATGATTGAATATGATAGTGGTACTAGGTTTCAAAGATATTTAACATTGGTTTTCTAACAGATGTTGATTGAGTTTCAAAAGTGTTAACAGCCTGAATTGATGTCACTGATAAGGGAAATCAGATCTGGTTAAGGGTTTTGAAGCAATAAAGAAATTTAAAAAGCTTAATTTCTAGATCTAAAACACATGCACTTACTTCTTGGGTTGTGAATAGAAATTTCTGAATATGTAACACAAAATATTTTCATAAATCAGTCAAAGGGAGATATAGATATCACCTTCTACATGAAACCCTTCAAAAGACTTGATTTGATGCCGAAGAACAGTAACAGTAAACCACCAATCTTTAATTCAGTCATCAATAGCATCAAAAGTAACCATTGATGATTCAGAGGAAGCACAACAAAGATACAGCGGAAATATTAGTTTCTTTACACCGAACCTGTAAAGAAACTAGATCAGATTTACAACAATTTTCATGTTTGATTTGGTTTGATTTTCGTTTTTTTGTTTTTCAATCAGTGGCGAGGAATCTTGATTCTTAATGGTGTTGAGAAGTACGAGGGTTTGTGGTGTTAAAAAGACATGAATGAAGAGAAAAATTACGGAAGATGATAAAGATGTAGTATAGATTGTAGAGGTGAAGATTTAGATAAAAGGTTTTGGGTGGGTGGGTGGGATAATAAAAAGAATTGAAGAAACGGAACCTAATTAACCCTTGATTTTGATTTGATGAAGCATAACCTTCACCAATTTTTTGTCAGACACGAAAAAAATTTGAATAATGAAACCCTAGTTTTTCATCAATCTACCGAAACCCTAATTTCTCTATCCGTATTTCTTTATGAATAATAATTAGAACTCTGTAGATCCATACATAAGAAGAAAAATGAACAACACGCATTAGATCTGCATAAGAAAAATGAAGAGAGGGAGAGTCGGAGGCGCATGTGAGAAAGAAAAGAGAGATGGAGAGGAAGAAAGAGAAAAATGCTAGATAGGAATTAGAGTGGAGGGTTTGGTGATAAAACCAAAAGAATCGATGGAACACATTTCGTTTCATCTCCTCATAAGGATTAAGAAAAGATCTTGACGGGTGAGAGTGTATTTGGGATGCTCATACGGATTGAGAAGCATATGTGATTCTCTTTGTGCTAATACGAACTCATGTATTCGGTTTTATTATCAACCTTCGAGACGAAAAAAAATCCAAAAAAATATTAATAAATTTAGGATATTGTTATCGACATTGGTTTATAAAAAAATCCTAAAAATTTATAAGAATGAAGCTGAAAAATAAGATGAATTCCATAACTGGTGTGTTTCTTTGTGCTTTCTCTTTGTGCTTTTCCAATGAATAGAGAAGCTCCGGGAGGATTCTGAATTAAATCTAGGCATGATACATCATTGGAAATCGATAAATATGAAGCTCAATGTCAATTCAAACTTCAAATATGGTATAACGACATAGAAACTTTGAACCAAGAAGCTCCGGGAGGGTTTTGACTTCAAACTTAACATGATACATCATTGAAATCGATAAATATGAAGCTCAGTGTCGATTTGAACTTCAAATTCGGTATAACGACTTACAAACTATGAACCAAGAAGCTCTAAGAGGGTTCTGACTTCAAACATAGGATGATACATCATCAAAATCGATAATTATGAAGCTCGATGTCGATTCGAACTTCAAATTCGGTATAATGGCATGTTGTATGCATACCATGGCTCCGAGGTCGAAACCTGGCCGTGAGTGGACCACTATAAGCCGAAAACTCGGTAAGAACGATGAATCCATCCATTTACATGTAAGATTCCTTCAGAATATTTCCCAAAACTTTAAACAAACCCTATTTTGGCATACTGTATGCATAACCTGACACCCATATTGAAACCTAGCCCTGAGTGGACCATTATAAGCCGGAAACTTGGTAAGAACGACGAATCCATCCATTTACAGGTAAGATTCCTCCGGAATATTCCCCGAAACTTTAAACAAACCCTATTTTGGCAGATTGTATGCATAACATGGATGTGAGATCGAATCCTGGCCAGGAGTGGACTACTATAAGTCGGAAACTTGGTAAGAACGATGAATCCATCCATTTACAAGTAAGATTCCTTCGAAATATTCCCCAAAAATTTAAACAAACCTTATTATGGCATATTATATGCATAAACTGGCTCTGAGGTCGAAACCTGGCAGTGAGTGGACCACTTTAAGCCAAAAACTTGGTAAGAACGATGAATCCATGCATTTACATGTAAGATTCCTTCGAAATATTCCCTGAAACATTAAACAAACACTATTTTGGCATACTATATGGATAAACTGAATTCGAGACTGAAACCTGGCCCTGAGTGGACCATTATAAGATGAAAACTTGGTAAGAACGATGAATCCATCCATTTACAGGTAAGATTCCTCCAGAATATTCCCCGAAACTTTAAACAACTAAGGGAATCAAGTGCATAACATCCTACTGGGATCAAAGATGTAGAAGCATAACTGTACCTTGGATCAGTGTGAGATTGGTTGGGGTTCAACTATAGTTCAGACCAAAGTTAGCTTGGAGTAGGATAATGTTTGTAGCGTCTTAATACAGTGTATGTTTAATCTGGACTTGGTCCCAGGGTTTTTCTGCATTTGCGGTTTCCTCGTTAACAAAATTCTGGTGTTTGTGTTATTTATTTTCTGTATTATATTTTGTTTTATAATTGAAATAATACAGGTTGTGCGTTGTTCAATCAATTAGAATATCCGACCTTATTGGTTGTTGATTTAAATTGATTGACACTTGGATATTGGTCTTTGGTACTATCCAAGTTATCTCTCTAGTTTTTAAATCGAGACTCGCAAGTTTGCTTGAGTAAGATTTAAATAGAAAGATTCAGATAATAACTCCTTGAGATATTTCCATCTAGATTGAGTCTGACTGTCTAGTTGATTCTCTAGAAAGTAACTCGGAGTTTGTCCATACAGATTGCTAATCGAAATATTGGGTGTCGTATAACGACTTACAAACTATGAACCAAGAAGCTATGAGAGGGTTCTGGCTTCAAACGTAGCATGATAAATCATCAAAATCGATAAATATGAAGCTCAATGTCCAATTACAGGTAAGATTCTTTCGGAGTGTTTTACGAAACCTTAAATAAACCCCATTTCTGCATATTGTATGCAAACCAGGCTCCGAGACCGAAACGTGGTCTCGATTTGACTACTCTAGGTCAGAAACTTGGTAAGAACGACGAATCCATCCATTTAGAGGTAAGATTCCTACGGAATATTCTTCGAAACATTAAACAACCCTATTTCTTCATATTGTATCCATACCTGTCTCCGAGATCGAAACCTGGTCGCGAGTTGACTACTCTAAGTCATCAACTTCGTAAGAACGACGAATCCATTCATTTAAAGGTAACATTCCTTCGGAATATTCTGTGAAACCTTAAACAAACTCTAATTCTGCATACTGTATGCATACTGGGCTCTGAGATCGAAACCTAGCCGTGAGTAGACTATTATAAGTCGGAAACTTCGTAAGAACGATGTATCAGTCCATTTACAGGTAAGATTCCTTCGGAATATTCCGTGAAACCTTAAACAAACCATATTCTGGCGTATTATATGCATACCCTGGCTCCGAGATCAAAACCTGGCCGTGAGTGGAGTACTATAAGTCGGAAACTTCGTAAGAACGATGAATCCATCATCTACAAGTAAGATTCCTTCAGAATATTCACTGAAACCTTAAAAAAACCATATTCTAGCATATTATATGCATATTCTAGCATATTTATGGTTTGGGAAGGGCGGTTACATTTTTGAACTTAACCCTCTTTGGTGAAGTTGTTGAGATTGCAGAATGTGCCAGATTTTTCCAAGCAATAGGAGAGCAGTTTGAGAAGTACTTGGCTTATGCGATGCCAATGCTTACAGAGAAGAATGTATGGGATTGTTTACAGAGAAAAATATATGTGATTGTTTATAGAGAAGGCATGTATGTGATTGTTTACAGAGAAGGCTTCGTACTGTTTCCGGCTCAGTCACCTGAGCATTATTTTTGAGCATTACATTTTGTTTTACAACTCTTATGAAGGTTTGTCATAAAGTTAGTGTATTAAAGAACCACAAACTTGACAGAACATGTGATAGTGTAGGTATGGTTAGTAGTGTAGACTTCCATACAGGAGGCTGAGGATAAAAAAAAAAGCCAAAACTTGTGAACGATAAGGATGGTTGATGAGCTAGACTTCCATGCAGTAGATTCATGTTCGAATCTCCCCTCTAACCTCATTTTTTTCCAACATTCTATATTTTTATTTCAACAACACTTATAAGTGTTGTTATACGTTTTTATTTAAAAATAAAAGAAAAAAAACCAGAATTTGTGAACTGTAAGGATGGTTGATGAGCTAGACTTCATTTTTTTCCAACATTCTATATTTTTACTTCAACAACACTTATAAGTGTTGTTATATGTTTTTATGAAAAAAGAAAGAAAAAAAACCAGAATTTGTGAACTGTAAGGATGGTTGATGAGCTAGACTTCCATGCCGTAGGTTCATGTTCGAATCTCCCCTCTAAAACTATTTTTCATTATCATATTTTTGTGTCCTTCAACAACTCTTATGAGAATTATGATAGGCTAAGTCACTATCTTTATAAAACAGAGTTGTTATAGCTAAATATCTTGACAACTCTTTTGCTTAAGGAGTTGTCGTTTGTTTTCTTAGCGCAATCCCTTGGTCCAAAGGGTTGGCAGTGATGATATACGACAACTATTCCTTTGAAACCAGTTGTAAAACATAAGACTTTCTACAATATTTAGCAAAGAGTTGTAAAACCCCAGTTGTAGATGTATATTTTTCCCGTAGTGGATTCTTAAAACCTTTCATGGATTTCTAGTGATGTAGTAAAGGAGATCTATTGTTATTTTGGGTTAGGATTTCTTTCATACTCTATAGGGAGGAACTAGTAACTAGAGAGGAGAACTTACTTCTTCTTATAAAGGTTGGGAGAGCTGCCCGTTTTTAGTTTAGGGTTAAGTTGTGATGGTTGATTTATGATCCAACGGATGATTTGTATGTTGAGACTGACCGTACTTGTTTGACGGTCAGCATATCTTTCATAGACGCCTATGATTGTGGGTTCAATACGTGTGGAGGTTATTTGGACCGGGGAGGAATTGAGGTGAAATAGCAGAAGACTAAAAACCACATTGCATCTGTTTATCAACTCTGCTGGTACAACACAATGTCACTTGCTGCAGAGGCTGTTGCCATGACAAGAAATGTATTTCTGATACAACAAGTGCTACAGTCAAGCACTAAGAACTAACAATTATTGTACACTCTGAATCCATTCTCTCCTAGCTAGGACGATTAAATGGCACAATCTTAAAGTTACAGACAAGTGTGAGAAACTAAAATGTCATTCTTAAAGAAAATGATTACATATTTGCCATGGAGGTGGTGGTAGCTGAACATTGTTCATTTCATCTTTAGTTTTTACGGTACCCTAGGTTAGATTTGTGGACCTTTTCTTTGAAATGCAATGTCCCCAAGCTGCTAGAAACTTTAAAAGCTAAATGATTTTTTTTTCTGGAGCATGTTAAATGAGTCAATGATACTTCCTTCAAGACTTTGACTGCCCCATCACTAACTAATCATTTTACATGGAACTTTGAAAAATGTTTAATTTTAAATAGATTTTATTTTTTTATTTTTATTTTGTCTACATTTTGGTATCTTCATTTTTTAATAGTAACATCAGGCCCTTTATCATTTAGGTAAAATTATGAGTAACATGCATATTATTCTTTTGTCTACGCTGTAATTACAAAAAAAATTAAGCAAAATAAAGCTGAATTTTAGATCATTCAACATTATGTTTGCGGCAGGTGCGTAGGACGTGTAGGTTATACTAGTTGATGATAATGGCATTTGCCCTTTTCAGATTCGCCCCTGATTTACACAACAATGATCGCAACATTGCACCAGAAGGAGGAAGATCGGACTTTGGAGCAGCACGGGAAGAAAGTAAGTAAAAAACCTAGCGTAGCATTTCTAATTTCGTATGTGGAAAAAAAAAAAATGTAAAAAAGGGGCCCAAAGTGATATTTCCACCCCATGGGTCCATGAATAGGTTATGAGATGAACCAAAACGTTATTTGCACATATGATCCTAAAACAGTCCAGTAGCTCCTTTTCATTCAACCACGTACGAATAAGCTTGTGACTATAAAATAAAAAAATAAAAACACCAAATTACTGGAAGCTCTAAATTACCAGGTAAATAGGAATAACTTGTACGTTTTTTTTTTTTGCCATTAGACATTTTTCAACAAATTGAGAAAATGTCTAGAAGTTATGTGGAATTACAGGAACCGCAACAAAAAAGAGCTGTTGATGTGAAGAATTCACGTTCAAACCACTGTGGAACACAGTTCAAAGCAGGCATAATACTAATACACACATACATCCTCTTTGCCGTTTCAAGAAAAGCAACAAAGAGAGTGGTTTTGGTTGTTAGCAAATTACCAACCAAAACTTTCAGAACTACTAACATTTACTGGAGATGGTCACAGTGAAAGTAAAACCTTTTTTTTAAGAACTTAAAAATTATTGACGATTAAATGGCACAATCTTGATAATAAAAATTGTATTAAATTGGTCTTGTTCTTAGAATTTCAAAAATTGTAATAAACCTTCTTTCAGCACATACATCTGCTGGTGATGGAACAACCATATGTTCAAAAAGTCATTTGGTCCATTCCAAGTTTATTCATTTTATACTCAGTGCAACAAACCAAAATCACATTCACATCAGGATTGCAATTTCTGACCCATTTTATTTAAAATTATAGAAATTACACCGGTTAACATTCATTTGACATACGAAACTGAAATCACTAGCAGCACATTGATTACCAACTAGAGTAATAAACTAAAACATCATTCTCATTACAGAAAACAACTACATGAGATATTTCGAAAAGAACTTACCAATTTGAGAGGAAAGGAAATAAGTTGTCTGATAAACTCGTCAGGCTCCGCCTCCTCCCGATCTTCAAATATATTTCAGCAAGTTGTTGTCTATCAAGCTCCCACAGGGTTTTTTTTCTTCTTGATTCCTTTGAATGGAGTTGAATAAAGATCTGCAGAATCCTGCTTGAAGTGATGAATTTCTCTGGAAGTCTATCTTGGTTTCCTTAATTCATTATGACTTGAAGTTTGAAGACAAATTCTAATTTTCTGTGAGGAGATATCATTATGCTTAAACATGTGAGGTTTTGATGATGCTATCGCTTGAATAAACTGTTGGGTGCAATAATCAAAACAAAGAAAAATCAAATAAGCAAAAGTTATTGATACTTAGCTCCTTTTAATGGAAGTGATGGATTTGACGAAACGAGCGAGCTTCTCATATCTCCACAACAGCAACAAGGAAAAACTTTGAAAAAAAACAGAGTGAGTCACGTGTTCAACACGTTTCCCTTAAGACATTAGCGCCCGAATACACTCAAGAGTGATGCTATAGCCCTCACAGGACGGATATCTCCAGGATAAAACACCCTAATACACCTACTACTAGCATATGTAGTAGATGCTCAATCTTGAGCTTGGCAACTCCGAAAAACCATAAAGGAAAATCGCGAACGCTTGAGAAAACATATAAAATATCTTCCCTTGGGGGTCCCTCTAAAATATAGAGCAACCCCTTTCCCATAGATTTTACAAAAGTAGTGAATTTGTTTATATAATGGAACAAAACAACTTAAGAAGAGGAACTCCCCGATATGGGACTAAAAAGCTTATATAGTCTCTTAAAACAACTAAAAAGTGGAAACTCCACAATGTGGGACTAATAAGTTTTTCATTCACAAAAGAAAACAATAAATTATAATTTTATTAAAACCTTAAAAATCATTTTTTTAGTAATTGTTTTCCAACAATCCCCCACATGAATGAAAACTCAATAAAACACGAAAACACAGATAGATCTTGGTAAATCAACAACCCAATCTCCCAAACTGACTGAACAGACAGGAAAATCGTGCATGTTGAAGTCATACTAGTCATTCCAACGTCATCTCCCTCACACAACAGTGTGTTGACCCCAGGGTCATACTATGGATTGGAAAAATCATATAGTATAGAGAGCTTTCATCTTTAGTTCCCCACAAGTGAGACTAAAGGTTCTTTCACCAAAGTGAAAAACATGAACTAGTGAACCCTTAGTGACCCTTAGGTCCTAAGTTCCAAAGAATACCAAAACCATCAAAACGAAAATCACATAAAAAGCGCAGGAAATACCATTTTTAGGCAGAGGTGTCCATGAGGTCTTGAACCTTTGCTTAGTGAGCTATTACCAGAATTACTTGCTAGATATAGTGAACTATGTCTTGAACTGCTAGCATTTGATGTAATTCGCGATAACGACCACGGATGATATCTCCCAGGGTGCTGCCAAGATCGTGCCGTTTTGTCCAATTTGGCCCTGGACATATCATGTTTCTCAGAATGCTCTAGAGAATCAAATCTCATATTCTCATAGGAAGCGTCCCCACTTCCTCATTCAGATAGGTGAGTTTCCATAAAGAGTGTTACTGCTACACCCCACTTCAATCTTAAATTGAAACTATAGAACTCATTAAGACTTCTTACAAGTCATCCTTCACATGCAGTCACACTATCACGTCTACACCATAGGGAAGGGAAAGAGAATGAAATTCTCTGATAGTGTTTACCTTTACCCACCATAAATTAGTTGTCTCATTCGAAACCTTGATCTTGGGATCTCCAGTCAGCAAGGTTGAGTATCCTTCATGGAAAGTTTAATTATTGAGCTTAAGTCCCATCCCCTTCGATGCAATTCTAACTATCTCCTTGAACAAACCTTTCGTCAAAAGTTTTGCAATATTCTCCTTGGACTCTATCCAATCAATGAAAATAATGCCGATTGAGATTAGTTAGTTTTTAGCTTTAGCTATTACGGCTAGGATAACACAGTGTATATATATATAGCTGGCACAGGCCTATGCCTGAGAGGAATGTCTTCTAAAAAATATCTTAGTCACTCGTCCCCCTCTCGTACTTTATCTAACGCAATACTCTCAGATTCCATAATGAATTGAGCAGTATATGTCTGTTTGGAAATCTTCCAAAAAACAAACCCTCATGCTATAGTGAAACTATCCACTCGTAGACTTAGACTCCTCTGAGTCAACTGTCCAGTTTGCATCATAAAGTCCCTCAAGGACAGCAAGACACCTTTCATATATCAAATAAAAGGTAATAGAGTATTTTAGGTACCATAATACTCTACTCAGTGCATCTTAATGCTCTTGCTCTGGACTACAATTATATCAACTTAACTTACTCACAATATAGGCAATTTCTGGACTCTTACAGTTCATAAAATTCATCAGACATCCTATAACTCTTGAGTATTCAAGTTAAGATACTCCACTACCTTTATTTTTTATTGAGTATACAAGAATAATCGTACGGAGTACAAGAAGGCTTACAATCACACTGATTGTATATCTTAAGCACAATTCAGCATAATGAGAATGACTAAGACTATGAATGTTTAATTATTTTCTTATCCTCATCCCTAAGATTATATCAAAAGGGCCTAAGTCTTTCAAGTCAACGTTCTCATTCAATGCATGTTTTAGTGGAATTAATCACATCTATGTTTGTATCAAGTATAAGAAAATCATCAACATACAAGCATACAATCACACATGCATCCTTAACAAGTTACTTGTAAATATACTTGTCAGATTCATGAACTTTAATCCACTACACATTATTACATGATCAAATTTTCCATGTCACTTTTTACGTGCTTATTTGGAACCATACAAATATTTGTTCAACTTACAAACTTTGTTTTCATAACCTTTCACTACAAAGTCCTCAGGTTGTTCTATGTAAATTTCTTTATCTAATTTACAGTTTGAGAAAGCTATCTTAACATCCATCTGATGTATCTCCAAGTTGTTAATGGTCGCAAAATCAATTAGCATCTCAAAGGAACTAATTCTAGTCACAGTAGAATAAGAAGAAAATTGTTTCACCTTCTTTTAGTTTATAGCCTTTAGCTATCCACCTAGCCACATATTTTCCACAGTTCCATCTACCTTATGTTTCCTCTTAAAGACTCATTTAATCATATGGTCTTACTCCCTAGAGGTAAACTAGCAAGCTCCCAAGTCTGGTTTGACGGACTGAGTCCATTTCACTAAATGAAGCTTCTTACAAGAATGGGATTTCAATAAATGTTATGGTTTCTTTACGAGTCTGGAACTCATACTAAGCTAGGAAAATTATGAAGTTATGTCTATAAGAAGTCTCAGTTATAATCCTTTTACTTCTCCTAAGATCAACGTTAGTTCATCTTCTTTCGAAGGTATATTTTGACTAGTTGAAAGACATCTAGGGGATCAACAACACATCCCTAAGAAGGGACAGGTTTCAAAATAAACATGTTCAAAGAACTCGGCATCCCTAGATTCCGTAATAATCTTCACACCAATGTCAGAAAAATCACACCAAAGTCTGAAAAATCAGAACACACAACCAAAAATATATATGCAGTAGGGTACTCAAGAAACCTTATCTAAACACCCCCACACTTTGACGTATGCATAAAAAGGTTGTCTATCTTTCCTTTAAAGGTTACTCTATTCAGGATATAACAAAATTAGAGAACTACCTCCCCCCACAAGTTTGGGTTATCCTTTAAACAACATGGCATAAATCATATCCTTAATAATTCTACTTTTATGTTCAACTATACCATTAAACAAGATGATAAAGATGTAGTATAGATTGTAGAGGTGAAGATTTAGATAAAAGGTTTTGGGTGGGTGGGTGGGATAATAAAAAGAATTGAAGAAACGGCTCGTAAGAGCTGAAGTTTCTTCCCTGGATTTATACCATGTGAGATTTTACATTGTGAAGAAGATATTTGTTGTATTGATAAAATTGTGTCTCAAAGAGACAATACAGGGATATATTTATAAGACTACAAAAAGTAGAAAATGAGAGCGTCCACAGTCATGGACTAAAAACTGGACTAAAGGACATATAGTCCAGAAAATCAATCGCAGTGGGGCTGTACTAAAACCATATATTTGGTTTTAGTTGGAGAGAGAGTAAAAATTGGACCAAATTTGGTCTCGACCCTCGACTAAAACTAAATATAGTCAGGCGTAATTTCAGTGTGCGCCTGATGACAGGCGTAAACCAAATGTACGCGCCCTAACCAGGCGTAACCCAAAAGTCCGCGCCACAACCAGGCGTAAACGAAATGTACGCGCCTCAACCAGGCGTAACCCAAAAGTTTATTAAACGTTCGCCCCCATGGGGCGCACTTTGTGAGTTCGCCCCATGCAATTTTTTTTTTTATTATTTTTTTTTTCTTTGGGGCGTACTCTGTGAGTTCTCCCCATGCATATTTTTTTTAAAATTTTTTTTTTCTTTCAGGTGTAGCCTATGATACCGCCTGACTAAATTTTTTAGTTTCTACCCGTTGTTTTGAAACACGACTAAAACCAAAAAAATATAGTTTTTGGTATAGTTTTTGGTTTTAGGATAGTCCATGATTGTGGACGCTCTGACACATCCCTAAGGAATCATTTGATCATATCCTATGGTATCAATTGAGCATATTCTAAGATACTAAATAGAAATGTAAAGATAAGACAGTAACAAGTAAAACTTGTAGTACTACTCTAACATTTTAATCCTCCATTTTCATCTCTCCATCTTATTTACATCTCTTGCATCTTCTTCTTGATCCATAACCTTGTGATTTTGTGCTTATCACCTCTCTCATCTCAAACTCATGATAATCACCATGCCTCTGCTAAGCTCAATTTCTTCTCGGATTCAATAGAAAACCATAAATCTGAACCATTCTCTTTTGTTCATCTCCAACAAATTTTTTTCAACAGATTCTAAAAATTGAAGCTTTCAACCTGCAAGAACACCTCTTAACAGAACCTAATTAACCCTTGATTTTGATTTGATGAAGCATAACCTTCACCAATTTTTTGTCAGACACGAAAAAAATTTGAATAATGAAACCCTAGTTTTTCATCAATCTACCGAAACCCTAATTTCTCTATCCGTATTTCTTTATGAATAATAATTAGAACTCTGTAGATCCATACATAAGAAGAAAAATCAACAACACGCATTAGATCTGCAGAAGAAAAATGAAGAGAGGGAGAGTCGGAGGCGCATGTGAGAAAGAAAAGAGATGGAGAGGAAGAAAGAGAAAAATGCTAGATAGGAATTAGAGTGGAGGGTTTGGTGATAAAACCAAAAGAATCGATGGACCACATTTCGTTTCATCTCCTCATAAGGATTAAGAAAAGATCTTGACGGGTGAGAGTGTATTTGGGATGCTCATATGGATTGAGAAGCATATGTGATTCTCTTTGTGCTAATACGAACTCATGTATTCGGTTTTATTATCAACCTTCGAGACGAAAAAAAAATCCAAAAAAATATTAATAAATTTAGGATATTGTTATCGACATTGGTTTATAAAAAAATCCTAAAAATTTATAAGAATGAAGTTTTTGAAAATAAGAAATGAATTCCATAACTGGTGTGTTTCTTTGTGCTTTCTCTTTGTGCTTTTCCAATGAATAGAGAAGCTCCGGGAGGATTCTGAATTAAATCTAGGCATGATACATCATTGGAAATCGATAAATATGAAGCTCAATGTCAATTCAAACTTCAAATATGGTATAACGACATAGAAACTATGAACCAAGAAGCTCCGGGAGGGTTTTGACTTCAAACTTAACATGATACATCATCGAAATCGATAAATATGAAGCTCAGTGTCGATTTGAACTTCAAATTCGGTATAACGACTTACAAACTATGAACCAAGAAGCACTAAGAGGGTTCTGACTTCAAACATAGGATGATACATCATCAAAATCGATAATTATGAAGCTCGATGTCGATTGAACTTCAAATTCGGTATAATGGCATGTTGTATGCATACCATGGCTCCGAGGTCGAAACCTGGCCGTGAGTGGACCACTATAAGCGAAAACTTCGGTAAGAACGATGAATCCATCCATTTACATGTAAGATTCCTTCAGAATATTTCCCAAAACTTTAAACAAACCCTATTTTGGCATACTGTATGCATAACCTGACACCCATATTGAAACCTAGCCCTGAGTGGACCATTATAAGCCTAAACTTGGTAAGAACGACGAATCCATCCATTTACAGTAAGATTCCTCCTAATATTCCCGAAACTTTAAACAAACCCTATTTTGGCAGATTGTATGCATAACATGGATGTGAGATCGAATCCTGGCCAGGAGTGGACTACTATAAGTCGGAAACTTGGTAAGAACGATGAATCCATCCATTTACAAGTAAGATTCCTTCGAAATATTCCCCAACAATTTAAACAAACCTTATTATGGCATATTATATGCATAAAACCGGCTCGAGGTCGAAACTCGGGCAAAGTGAGTGGACCACTTTAAGCCAAAAACTTGGTAAGAACGATGAATCCATGCATTTACATGTAAGATTCCTTCGAAATATTCCCTGAAACATTAAACAAACACTATTTTGGCATACTATATGGATAAACTGAATTCGAGACTGAAACCTGGCCCTGAGTGGACCATTATAAGATGAAAACTTGGTAAGAACGATGAATCCATCCATTTACAGGTAAGATTCCTCCGGAATATTCCCCGAAACTTTAAACAAACCCTATTTTGGCAGATTGTATGCATAACATGGATGTGAGATCGAATCCTGGCCAGGAGTGGACTACTATAAGTCGGAAACTTGGTAAGAACGATGAATCCATCCATTTACAAGTAAGATTCCTTCGAAATATTCCCCAAAAATTTAAACAAACCTTATTATGGCATATTATATGCATAAACTGGCTCTGAGGTCGAAACCTGGCAGTGAGTGGACCACTTTAAGCCAAAAACTTGGTAAGAACGATGAATCCATGCATTTACATGTAAGATTCCTTCAAATATTCCCCGAAACATTAAACAAACACTATTTTGGCATACTATATGGATAAACCGAATCCGAGACTGAAACCTGGCCCTGAGTGGACCATTATAAGATGAAAACTTGGTAAGAACGATGAATCCATCCATTTACAGGTAAGATTCCTCCAGAATATTCCCCGAAACTTTAAACAACTAAGGGAATCAAGTGTATAACATCCTACTGGGATCAAAGATGTAGAAGCATAACCGTACCTTGGATCAGTGTGAGATTGGTTGGGGTTCAACTATAGTTCAGACCAAAGTTAGCTTGGAGTAGGATAATGTTTGTAGCGTCTTAATACAGTGTATGTTTAATCTGGACTTGGTCCCAGGGTTTTTCTGCATTTGCGGTTTCCTCGTTAACAAAATTCTGGTGTTTGTGTTATTTATTTTCTGTATTATATTTTGTTTTATAATTGAAATAATACAGGTTGTGCGTTGTTCAATCAATTAGAATATCCGACCTTATTGGTTGTTGATTTAAATTGATTGACACTTGGATATTGGTCTTTGGTACTATCCAAGTTATCTCTCTAGTTTTTAAATCGAGACTCGCAAGTTTGCTTGAGTAAGATTTAAATAGAAAGATTCAGATAATAACTCCTTGAGATATTTCCATCTAGATTGAGTCTGACTGTCTAGTTGATTCTCTAGAAAGTAACTCGGAGTTTGTCCATACATATTGCTAATCGAAATATTGGGTGTCGTATAACGACTTACAAACTATGAACCAAGAAGCTATGAGAGGGTTCTGGCTTCAAACGTAGCATGATAAATCATCAAAATCGATAAATATGAAGCTCAATGTCCAATTACAGGTAAGCTTCTTTCGGAGTGTTTTACGAAACCTTAAATAAACCCCATTTCTGCATATTGTATGCAAACTAGGCTCCGAGACCGAAACGTGGTCTCGAGTTGACTACTCTAGGTCAGAAACTTGGTAAGAACGACGAATCCATCCATTTAGAGGTAAGATTCCTACGGAATATTCTTCGAAACATTAAACAACCCTATTTCTTCATATTGTATCCATACCTGTCTCCGAGATCGAAACCTGGTCACGAGTTGACTACTCTAAGTCATCAACTTCGTAAGAACGACGAATCCATTCATTTAAAGGTAACATTCCTTCGGAATATTCTGCGAAACCTTAAACAAACTCTAATTCTGCATACTGTATGCGTACCGGGCTCTGAGATCGAAACCTAGCCGTGAGTAGACTATTATAAGTCGGAAACTTCGTAAGAACGATGTATCAGTCCATTTACAGGTAAGATTCCTTCGGAATATTCCGTGAAACCTTAAACAAACCATATTCTGGCGTATTATATGCATACCCTGGCTCCGAGATCAAAACCTGGCCGTGAGTGGAGTACTATAAGTCGGAAACTTCGTAAGAACGATGAATCCATCATCTACAAGTAAGATTCCTTCAGAATATTCACTGAAACCTTAAAAAAACCATATTCTAGCATATTATATGCATACCCTCCAGATCAAAACGTTGCCGTGAGTGGAGTATTATATAAGTCTGACAGTTCGCAAAAACGATGAATCGAACCATTCACGGGTAAGATTCCATGGGAATATTCTCATAAACCTTAAACACACACAAATTCAACTTCAAGAAAGAAATTTCCTCCGAGATTGAAACTTGGTTAGGAGCGGACTACTATATAGGTCTGAAAGTTCGGAAAAACGATGAATCCAACCATTTACTGGTAAGATTCCATGGGAATATTCTCAATAACTTCGAACTTCCGGGGTCACGATTTTGGTCCTGGAAAAGTTTTTGGATATTTCTACCCAATATCAATAACCCTAAGTTAGTGATTTGACCCTTTTTTTTTTTTGCAAAAGTGAGAAATTTTTTGCTGAACCGGATAACAAAATATTTTTTTGCTGAAGTGAGAATTTTTTTACAGAAGTAAGAAAAATTCTGCAGAAGTGAGAAAAATTTGTCGCATCCTTACGACGACTTTTCTTAAGAGTTGTGGAAGGGGATATAGAAAAAATTTCATCACAACCATCCATTTCCATCTAAATCCCTCCGTTTTTTTTTTCTTTCTATTTTTCATATTACCATCGTATCTATTCTTTCCTTTTTCATTTCAAACATTCTTTTTCCTTAACAGAGCTGCAACTTCATCTCCTCCATTCGTCGTCTTCACTGAAATCACCACGATCCCCCTCTCCGTCGTCTCCAACTCTAACAACTCTGTTAATTACTATCTTCTTCAACTACATCGATCTCGTCTTCATCATCTCAAGAGATTTCTTCACCAACTTCATCATCACCAACAAGTAATCTTACACAGAGTTGAAGACTTACCACCTCCATTCATTTCTCAAAGGTCTATTACCCAAATCGATCAGTAATTTACTGAGGATATGTGTTGACTTTGGAACATATTGTTTTCAAATTTAAGTTATATGGTTTGGGAAGGGCGGTTACATTTTTGAACTTAACCCTCTTTGGTGAAGTTGTTGAGATTGCAGAATGTGCCAGATTTTTCCAAGCAATAGGAGAGCAGTTTGAGAAGTACTTGGCTTATGCGATGCCAATGCTTACAGAGAAGAATGTATGGGATTGTTTACAGAGAAAAATATATGTGATTGTTTATAGAGAAGGCATGTATGTGATTGTTTACAGAGAAGGCTTCGTACTGTTTCCGGCTCAGTCACTGAGCATTATTTTTGAGCATTACATTTTGTTTTACAACTCTTATGAAGGTTTGTCATAAAGTTAGTGTATTAAAGAACCACAAACTTGACAGAACATGTGATAGTGTAGGTATGGTTAGTAGTGTAGACTTCCATACAGGAGGCTGAGGATTAAAAAAAAGCCAAAACTTGTGAACGATAAGGATGGTTGATGAGCTAGACTTCCATGCAGTAGATTCATGTTCGAATCTCCCCTCTAACCTCATTTTTTTCCAACATTCTATATTTTTATTTCAACAACACTTATAAGTGTTGTTATACGTTTTTATTTAAAAATAAAAGAAAAAAAACCAGAATTTGTGAACTGTAAGGATGGTTGATGAGCTAGACTTCATTTTTTTCCAACATTCTATATTTTTACTTCAACAACACTTATAAGTGTTGTTATATGTTTTTATGAAAAAAGAAAGAAAAAAACCAAATTTGTGAACTGTAAGGATGGTTGATGAGCTAGACTTCCATGCCGTAGGTTCATGTTCGAATCTCCCCTCTAAAACTATTTTTCATTATCATATTTTTGTGTCCTTCAACAACTCTTATGAGAATTATGATAGGCTAAGTCACTATCTTTATAAAACAGAGTTGTTATAGCTAAATATCTTGACAACTCTTTTGCTTAAGGAGTTGTCGTTTGTTTTCTTAGCGCAATCCCTTGGTCCAAAGGGTTGGCAGTGATGATATACGACAACTATTCCTTTGAAACCAGTTGTAAAACATAAGACTTTCTACAATATTTAGCAAAGAGTTGTAAAACCCTAGTTGTAGATGTATATTTTTCCCGTAGTGGATTCTTAAAACCTTTCATGGATTTCTAGTGATGTAGTAAAGGAGATCTATTGTTATTTTGGGTTAGGATTTCTTTCATACTCTATAGGAGGAACTAGTAACTAGAGAGGAGAACTTACTTCTTCTTATAAAGGTTGGGAGAGCTGCCCGTTTTTAGTTTAGGGTTAAGTTGTGATGGTTGATTTATGATCCAACGGATGATTTGTATGTTGAGACTGACCGTACTTGTTTGACGGTCAGCATATCTTTCATAGACGCCTATGATTGTGGGTTCAATACGTGTGGAGGTTATTTGGACCGGGGGAGGAATTGAGGTGAAATAGCAGAAGACTAAAAACCACATTGCATCTGTTTATCAACTCTGCTGGTACAACACAATGTCACTTGCTGCAGAGGCTGTTGCCATGACAAGAAATGTATTTCTGATACAACAAGTGCTACAGTCAAGCACTAAGAACTAACAATTATTGTACACTCTGAATCCATTCTCTCCTAGCTAGGACGATTAAATGGCACAATCTTAAAGTTACAGACAAGTGTGAGAAACTAAAATGTCATTCTTAAAGAAAATGATTACATATTTGCCATGGAGGTGGTGGTAGCTGAACATTGTTCATTTCATCTTTAGTTTTTACGGTACCCTAGGTTAGATTTGTGGACCTTTTCTTTGAAATGCAATGTCCCCAAGCTGCTAGAAACTTTAAAAGCTAAATGATTTTTTTTTCTGGAGCATGTTAAATGAGTCAATGATACTTCCTTCAAGACTTTGACTGCCCCATCACTAACTAATCATTTTACATGGAACTTTGAAAAATGTTTAATTTTAAATAGATTTTATTTTTTTATTTTTATTTTGTCTACATTTTGGTATCTTCATTTTTTAATAGTAACATCAGGCCCTTTATCATTTAGGTAAAATTATGAGTAACATGCATATTATTCTTTTGTCTACGCTGTAATTACAAAAAAAATTAAGCAAAATAAAGCTGAATTTTAGATCATTCAACATTATGTTTGCGGCAGGTGCGTAGGACGTGTAGGTTATACTAGTTGATGATAATGGCATTTTCCCTTTTCAGATTCGCCCCTGATTTACACAACAATGATCGCAACATTGCACCAGAAGGAGGAAGATCGGACTTTGGAGCAGCACGGGAAGAAAGTAAGTAAAAAACCTAGCGTAGCATTTCTAATTTCGTATGTGGAAAAAAAAAATGTAAAAAGGGGCCCAAAGTGATATTTCCACCCCATGGGTCCATGAATAGGTTATGAGATGAACCAAAACGTTATTTGCACATATGATCCTAAAACAGTCCAGTAGCTCCTTTTCATTCAACCACGTACGAATAAGCTTGTGACTATAAAATAAAAAAATAAAAACACCAAATTACTGGAAGCTCTAAATTACCAGGTAAATAGGAATAACTTGTACGTTTTTTTTTTTTTGCCATTAGACATTTTTCAACAAATTGAGAAAATGTCTAGAAGTTATGTGGAATTACAGGAACCGCAACAAAAAAGAGCTGTTGATGTGAAGAATTCACGTTCAAACCACTGTGGAACACAGTTCAAAGCAGGCATAATACTAATACACACATACATCCTCTTTGCCGTTTCAAGAAAAGCAACAAAGAGAGTGGTTTTGGTTGTTAGCAAATTACCAACCAAAACTTTCAGAACTACTAACATTTACTGGAGATGGTCACAGTGAAAGTAAAACCTTTTTTTAAGAACTTAAAAATTATTGACGATTAAATGGCACAATCTTGATAATAAAAATTGTATTAAATTGGTCTTGTTCTTAGAATTTCAAAAATTGTAATAAACCTTCTTTCAGCACATACATCTGCTGGTGATGGAACAACCATATGTTCAAAAAGTCATTTGGTCCATTCCAAGTTTATTCATTTTATACTCAGTGCAACAAACCAAAATCACATTCACATCAGGATTGCAATTTCTGACCCATTTTATTTAAAATTATAGAAATTACACCGGTTAACATTCATTTGACATACGAAACTGAAATCACTAGCAGCACATTGATTACCAACTAGAGTAATAAACTAAAACATCATTCTCATTACAGAAAACAACTACATGAGATATTTCGAAAAGAACTTACCAATTTGAGAGGAAAGGAAATAAGTTGTCTGATAAACTCGTCAGGCTCCGCCTCCTCCCGATCTTCAAATATATTTCAGCAAGTTGTTGTCTATCAAGCTCCCACAGGGTTTTTTTTTTCTTGATTCCTTTGAATGGAGTTGAATAAAGATCTGCAGAATCCTGCTTGAAGTGATGAATTTCTCTCGAAGTCTATCTTGGTTTCCTTTAATTCATTATGACTTGAAGTTTGAAGACAAATTCTAATTTTCTGTGAGGAGATATCATTATGCTTAAACATGTGAGGTTTTGATGATGCTATCGCTTGAATAAACTGTTGGGTGCAATAATCAAAACAAAGAAAAATCAAATAAGCAAAAGTTATTGATACTTAGCTCCTTTTAATGGAAGTGATGGATTTGACGAAAACGAGCGGAAGCTTCTCATATCTCCACAACAAAGAACAAGGAAAAAACTTTGAAAAAAAAAGAGTGAGTCACGTGTTCAACACGTTTCCCTTAAGACATTAGCGCCCGACTACACTCAAGAGTGATGCTATAGCCCTCACAGGACGGATATCTCCAGGATAAAACACCCTAATACACCTACTACTAGCATATGTAGTAGATGCTCAATCTTGAGCTTGGCAACTCCGAAAAACCATAAAGGAAAATCGCGAACGCTTGAGAAAACATATAAAATATCTTCCCTTGGGGTCCTCTAAAATATAGAGCAACCCCTTTCCCATAGATTTTACAAAAGTAGTGAATTTGTTTATATAATGGAACAAAACAACTTAAGAAGAGGAACTCCCCGATATGGGACTAAAAAGCTTATATAGTCTCTTAAAACAAATAAAAAAGTGGAAACTCCACAATGTGGGACTAATAAGTTTTTCATTCACAAAAGAAAACAATAAATTATAATTTTATTTAAACCTTAAAAATCATTTTTTTAGTAATTGTTTTCCAACAATCCCCCACATGAATGAAAACTCAATAAAACACGAAAACACAGATAGATCTTGGTAAATCAACAACCCAATCTCCCAAACTGACTGAACAGACAGGAAAATCGTGCATGTTGAAGTCATACTAGTCATTCCAACGTCATCTCCCTCACACAACAGTGTGTTGACCCCAGGGTCATACTATGGATTGGAAAAATCATATAGTATAGAGAGCTTTCATCTTTAGTTCCCCACAAGTGAGACTAAAGGTTCTTTCACCAAAGTGAAAAACATGAACTAGTGAACCCTTAGTGACCCTTAGGTCCTAAGTTCCAGTAATACCAAAACCATCAAAACGAAAATCACATAAAAAAGCAGGAAATACCATTTTTAGGCAGAGGTGTCCATGAGGTCTTGAACCTTTTCTTAGTGAGCTATTACCAGAATTACTTGCTAGATACAGTGAACTATGTCTTGAACTGCTAGCATTTGATGTAATTCGCGATAACGACCACGGATGATATCTCCCAGGGTGCTGCCAAGCTCGTGCCGTTTTGTCCAATTTGGCCCTGGGACATATCATGTTTCTCAGAATGCTCTAGAGAATCAAATCTCATATTCTCATAGGAAGCGTCCCCACTTCCTCATTCAGATAGGTGAGTTTCCATAAAGAGTGTTACTGCTACACCCCACTTCAATCTTAAATTGAAACTATAGAACTCATTAAGACTTCTTACAAGTCATCCTTCACATGCAGTCACACTATCACGTCTACACCATAGGGAAGGGACAAAGAATGAAATTCTCTGATAGTGTTTACCTTTACCCACCATAAATTAGTTGTCTCATTCGAAACCTTGATCTTGGGATCTCCAGTCAGCAAGGTTGAGTATCCTTCATGGAAAGTTTAATTATTGAGCTTAAGTCCCATCCCCTTCGATGAAATTCTAACTATCTCCTTGAACAAACCTTTCGTCAAAAGTTTTGCAATATTCTCCTTGGACTCTATCCAATCAATGAAAATAATGCCGATTGAGATTAGTTAGTTTTTAGCTTTAGCTATTACGGCTAGGATAACACAGTGTATATATATATAGCTGGCACAGGCCTATGCCTGAGAGGAATGTCTTCTAAAAAATATCTTAGGCACTCGTCCCCCTCTCGTACTTTATCTAACGCACTACTCTCAGATTCCATAATGAATTGAGCGGATATGTCCATTTGGAAATCTTCCAAAAAACAAACCCTCATGCTATAGTGAAACTATCCACTCGTAGACTTAGACTCCTCTGAGTCAACTGTCCAGTTTGCATCATAAAGTCCCTCAAGGACATCAAGACACCTTTCATATATCAAATAAAAGGTAATAGAGTATTTTAGGTACCATAATACTCTACCTCAGGTGCATCTTAATGCTCTTGCTCTGGACTACAATTATATCAACTTAACTTACTCACAATATAGGCAATTTCTGGACTCTTACAGTTCATAAAATTCATCAGACATCCTATAAATCTTGAGTATTCAAGTTAAGATACTCCACTACCTTTATTTTTTCTTGAGTATACAAGAATAATCGTACGGAGTACAAGAAGGCTTACAATCACACTGATTGTATATCTTAAGCACAATTCAGCATAATGAGAATGACTAAGACTATGAATGTTTAATTATCTTCTTATCCTCATCCCTAAGATTATATCAAAAGGGCCTAAGTCTTTCAAGTCAACGTTCTCATTCAATGCATGTTTTAGTGGAATTAATCACATCTATGTTTGTATCAAGTATAAGAAAATCATCAACATACAAGCATACAATCACACATGCATCCTTAACAAGTTACTTGTAAATATACTTGTCAGATTCATGAACTTTAATCCACTACACATTATTACATGATCAAATTTTCCATGTCACTTTTTACGTGCTTATTTGGAACCATACAAATATTTGTTCAACTTACAAACTTTGTTTTCATAACCTTTCACTACAAAGTCCTCAGGTTGTTCTATGTAAATTTCTTTATCTAATTTACAGTTTGAGAAATCTATCTTAACATCCATCTGATGTATCTCCAAGTTGTTTATGGCAGCAAAATCAATTAGCATCTCAAAGGAACTAATTCTAGTCACAGTAGAATAAGAAGAAAATTGTTTCACCTTCTTTTAGTTTATAGCCTTTAGCTATCCACCTAGCCACATATTTTCCACAGTTCCATGTACCTTATGTTTCCTCTTAAAGACTCATTTAATCATATGGTCTTACTCCCTAGAGGTAAACTAGCAAGCTCCCAAGTCTGGTTTGACGGACTGAGTCCATTTCACTAAATGAAGCTTCTTACAAGAATGGGATTTCAATAAATGTTATGGTTTCTTTACGAGTCTGGAACTCATACTAAGCTAGGCAAATTATGAAGTTATGTCTATAAGAAGTCTCAGTTATAATCCTTTTACTTCTCCTAAGATCAACGTTAGTTCATCTTCTTTCGAAGGTATATTCTGACTAGTTGAAAGACATCTAGGGGATCAACAACACATCCCTAAGAAGGGACCACTACAGGAAAAATATACATCTACAACTGGATATTTACAACGCTTCGCTAAGTATTGTAGAAAGTCCTATGTTTTACAACTGGTTTCAAAGGAAGAGTTGTCGTATATCATCACTGCCAACCCTTAGGAAACAAGGGGTTGCGCTAGGAAAACAAACGACAACTCCTTAAGCAAAACATTTGTGACAACATTTAGCTATAACAACGTTGTTCCATATATGTAGTAACTTAGCCTATCACAATACTCACAAGTGTTGTTGAAGAACACAAAAATATGATAATGAAAAATATGTTAGAGGGGAGATTCGAACATGAACCTACTACATAGAAGTCTAGCTCATCAACCACCCTTTCAGTTCACAAGTTTTGATTTTTTTTTCTTTTTTTTTAAATAGAAACCTACAACAACGCTTATAAGTGTTGTTGAAGTACACAAAAATATGATACTGAAAAATATGTTAGAGGGGAGATTCGAACATAAACCTACTGCATGGAAGTCTAACTCATCAACCACCCTTTCAGTTCACAAGTTTTGATTTTTTTTTCTTTTTTTAATAGAAAGCTACATCAACACTTATAAGTGTTGTTGAAGTAAAAATATATAATGTTGGAAAAAATAAGGTTGGGGGATTCGATCATGAGCCTCAAGCATGGAAGTCTACACCACTAACCATCCTACACTATAACATGTTCTGTTAAGCTTGTGGTTCTTTAATACACTAATTATACACTAACTTTATGACAACCTTCATAAGTGTTGTAAAACAATATATAATGCTCAAAAAGTAATGCTCAAGTGACTGAAATAAGCAGTATAAGCCTTCTCCGAAAATTACTTATTTCCAATTAGGTAGTCTGGTCATTTTCACATCTCCATAATGTTTATTGCACTTATTTCCATCAAGGGTGATATGGTCATTTTCACATTCTGAAATATTTACTTTACCTATTTCCGATAAGGGTAGTCTTGTCATTTCTCACAGTCTCCATAATATTTATTGGACTTATTTACATTAGGGTAATATGGTCATTTTCATATTTTATAATATTTACTTTACTTATTTCCAATAAGGGTAGTCTGGTCATTTTCACAGTCTCCATAATATTTATTGCACTTATTTCCATCAAGGGTAATATTGTCATTTTCAAAGTGTAATATTTATATTACTTATTTCTGATAACGGTAGTCTGATCATTATTAAAGTTTCGATAATATTTATTGCACTTATTTTCACTAAGGGTAATATGGTCATTTTCATAGTCTCTAATATTTTCTTTATTTATTTCCGATAAGGGTAGTCTAGTCTTTTTCATAGTCTCCATAATATTTATTGCATTTATTTCCATTAAGGGTAATATCATCATTTTCATATTCTGTAATATTTACATTACCTATTTCCGATAAGGGTAATCTTGTCATTTTTCACAGTCACCATAATATTTATTGCACTTATTTCCATTAAGGGTAATATGGTCATTTTCACATTTTGTAATATTTACTTTACCTATTTCCAATAAGAGTAGTCCGTCATTTTCACGGTCTCCATAATATTTATTGCACTTATTTCCATCAAGGGTAATATGGTCATTTTCAAAGTCTCGTAATATTTACATTACTTAATTATAAGGGTAGTCTGGTCATTATTAAAGTTTCGATAATATTTATTGCATTTATTTTCACAAAGGGTAATATGGTCATTTTCACAAAATTTAATATTTTCTTTACTTATTTCCGATAAGGGTAGTCCGGTCATTTTCATAGTCTCCATAATATTTATTGCACTTATTTCCATTAAGGGTAATATGGTCATTTTCATAGTCCAGTAATATTTTCTTTACCTATTTTCGATATGGGTAGTCTCGTCATTTTCACTACCTCCATAATATTTATTGCACTTATTTCCATCAAGGGTAATATGGGAATTTTCAAAGTCAGTAATATTTACATTACTTAATTTCGATAAGGGTAGTCTGGTCATTATTAAAGTTTCGATAATATTTATCGCATTTATTTTCACAAAGGGTAATATGGTCATTTTCTGCGTAGGCATACAAAATTCCAAAATAGATGGATGGATTCACATCGTTCTTACCAAGTTTCCAACTTATAGTCGTCCACTTCCGGCCAGGTTTCCACCTCGAAACCTGGGTATGCATAAAATGTGCCTAAATATGGTTTGTTTAAATTTTTGGGGAATATTCCAAAGGAATCTTACCTATAAAAGGATGGATTCATCGTTCTTACCAAGTTTCCGGCTTATAATGGTCCACTCATGGCCAAGTTTCAATCTCGGAGCCAAGGTATGCACAATATGCCAGAATAGGGTTTGTTTAAATTTTTTGGGAATATTCCGAAGTAATCTTACCTGTAAATGGATGGATTCTTCGTTTTTACAAAGTTTCTAACTTAGAGTAGTCAAATTTGATGATGTATCGTGCTAAGTTTGAGTTGGACCTGTGAAGTTCAAATCTGATAAATTTCATTTTCAGTTCATCCGAATGAGAAACTCCGGTCCAACTCTAGTAATCTTTGAACCTGTGATGTTTAAATCTGATAAATTTCGGAGAAGTTCAGGTTTGTTTAAGGTTTCGTAGAATATTCCGGAGGAATCTTACCTGTAAAGGGATGGATTCGTAGTTCTTACCAAGTTTCTGACTTAGAGTAGTCCACTCACGGCCAGGTTTCGATCTCGAAGCCTGGTATGCGTACAACATGCATAAATAGGGTTTGTTTAAGGTTTATAGAATATTCCGAAGGAATCTTACCTGTAAATGGAAGGATTCATCATTCTTAAGAAGTTTCAGACTTATAGTAGTCCACTCACGGCCAGGTTTTGATCTCGGAGCCAGGGTTTGCATACAATATGCCAGAATAGGGTTTGTTTAATGTTTCAGAGAATATTCCAAAAGGAATCTTACCTGTAAATGGATGGATTCATCGTTCTTACGAAATTTCCTACTTATTAGCCAGGTTTCGATCCCGGATCCATGGTATGCATACAAAATTATGATATATTTTGTTTTCAGTTCATCCAAACGAGAAACTCTGGTCTACCTCTAGTAATCTTTGAACCTGTGATGTTCAATTCTAATATGTTTCGTCTTCAGTTCATCCGAACGAGAAACTCTGGTCTAACTCAGGGATAGGTTTCAATCTCGGAGTCAGGTTATGCATACAGTATGCAAAAATAGGGTTTGTTTAAACTTTCGGGAATATTCTCAAGGAATCTTATATGTAAATGGATGGATTCATCGCTCACCAAGTTTTTGACTTATAGTAGTCCACCATGTCCCAGTGTTTCAATTTGTGTGTGTTTAAGTTTTCTGAGAATATTCCCATGGAATCTTACCCGTAAATCGTTGATTCATCTTTTTCTCGTGAACTTTCAGATTATATAGTAGCTTTAACTCTAGCCAAGTTTCGATCTCGTGAGCGCTTTATTTCTCAAGTTGATGAATTTGTGTGTGTTTAAGGTTTCTAGAATTTTCCGACGAATCTTACCCGTAATGTTGGATTCATCTCAAGTCGATGCCTCTCGAGCTTCTTGGTTCATAGATTGTATGCCATTATACTGAATATGAAGTTCAAATCGACATCGAGCTTCGTATTTATCGATTTTGATGATGTATCATTCTAAGTTTGATGTCAGATGCCTCTCAGAGCTTCTTGGTTCATAGATTGTATGTCATTATACTGAATATGAAGTTCAAATCTTCGAACCCGTGATGTTCAAATCGATAAATTTCATATTCGATTCATCCAATGAGAAACTCGTGGTCCAACTCTAGTAATCTTCAAACTTGTGATGTTCAAATCTGATAAATTTCATCTTCAGTTAATTTGAATGAGAAACTCAGGTCCAACTCTAGTAATCTTTGAACCCGTGATGTTCAAATCTGATAAATTTCATTTTTAGTTCATGCGAGTGATAAACTCAGGTCCAACTCTAGTAATCTTTGAACCCGTGATGTTCAAATATGATAAATTTCATATTCAGTTCATCCGAATAAGAAACTCAGGTACAACTCTAGTAATCTTTGAATCCGGGATGTTCAAATCCGATAAATTTCATCTTTAGTTCATTTGAATGAGAAACTCAGGTCCAACTCTATTAATCTTTGAACCCGTGATGTTCAAATCTGATAAATTTCATATTCAGTTCATCCGAATGAGAGACTCAGGTCCAACTCTAGTAATCTTTGAACCGGGGATGTTCAAATCTGATAAATTTAATTTTCAATTCATCCGAATGAGAAACTCAGGTCCAACTCTATTAATCTTTGAACCCGTGATGTTCAAATCTGATAAATTTCATATTCAGTTCATCCGAATGAGAAACTCAAGTCCACATTTGAAGTTTGAAGTCAGAACCCTCCCGAAGCTTCTTGGCTCATAGTTTGTATGTTGTTATACCACATTTGAAGTTCGAATCAACGCTGAGCTTCATAATTATCTATTTTGATAATGTATCCAGCTAAGTTTGAAGTCAGAATCATTCTAAATTTCGTGGTCCATCTCTAGTAATATTATAACTTGAGTTTACCAGTGTGAACTAAAGCTACTTCATGACCTGTATGACTTGTCAAAATTACTTCATGACCTATGCGACTAGTCGAAATTCAAACAAGAATCACAAAGAAAAAGCACAAAAACACAAAGAGAAAGCACAAAGAAACACACATTTCTTATTTTTCAGCTTCACTCCTATAGTTTTTTCTAATTTTTATAACCTAAGGTTCATAATAATATCTTAAATTTATTGGTATATTTTTTAGATTTTTATTCATATCGAAAGTTGGTAATAAAACCGAATTTAGTTTAGCAAAGAAGCACAATTTAAACACAAACTTCTCACATACGGGGTTGAGCCGTATGACCTTCCCCCGATAAAATCTCTACCGCTCAAAGCCATGGAAGAATTTCTAATCCGTGACCTTCCTAATCTACTACCCATGGTTACTTTGACTGTTTACCCTAGCAGCCGAAACCCCATTCCATTACATTCCATTCATCTGAGATTGGGTCTTCTTTTACTGAAATTGCAATGGCTTCCTTCGCTTTCTTCTTCCAATTACAGATCGGTCATGGATTTGGTCGTTGTTGAAGAAATCAGAGAAGAAATCTGAGTTTGCTGTTGATTTGAGAAGGTTGCTGGTGGATTCAAAGAATAGGGTGTAATTGTTCAATTCAGAATTCAGAAGGAAAAAAGGAACTGAAATGGGTGCTTTCATCAGTTTCTTAACTATGTTTTTTACTCTGGTGTTGGAGTTAGGGTTACGAGATTGAGAAGATGAAGCTGGTTCTGAACCAAAATTGAGACAGACGAAGAATTGAATCTGATGAAATCAATTCAACTCGTTCTTCAAACCCTAACTGAATTCAACCTCAAGTCTAATTCGATTTATTCTCTGTCTCAGAAAACCCCAATTCATTTCAGACTCTCACCAACATTCTTACCACTAAACTACAGCCATCCAAATTGGTCTTAGAGGTGATTTACTCATTCAAACTTCAATTTTGAAAGTTTAATTTGAGAAAAAATGTTGGAATTTTTGGTAGAAATTTAGTATAATATTTATGTATTTTGATTTTATCAATGGATTTTTTCCATTTTGAAGCTCAATTTGAGATAAAGCTTATATTTTGGTTAGAAACTTGATTTGTAATTTTTGTGGGTTTATTGGATTTTTATTGTAGGTTGGTTGTGGAGCTGGGAATAGTGTGTTCCCGTTGATGGAAGATGATTGGTGCTGCTAATTACAGATCGAGGGAGTTAGGGTTTGAAGCGAGAATCAGTTTGTAGAAGTGACCGGTTGTTGATGTTGGCAGTGATGAAGATGGTGATGGTCGTTAATGGCAGAAATTGTATTAGGGTTTGCTGTGAATCTCAAATGAGGATTTTAAGACAATTAAAGTAATCATGGGTGATGGAGAAGAATGGGAGAGGATGAAACAGCAAGCATAGCAACCCGATTCTTCTGAATATGATTTGTATTCAGATTGAAATTTTATGATTCTCGCGTCCTCGTATTTGGATTCGTATTGATTTTAGTATGTGGGTATAGTGGATTGGTATTGATTTTGTATTATGGATTGAATTTTTTGTATTCGGTAATGCAGCGTCGGGGATTGCTGTTCACGATGATTGCAAACAAAGGTTTTTGGAATTGAAGGAAAAAAGGACTTCACGTTTTGTTGTATACAAAATTGAAGAGAAGGATAAGGAAAAGCAAATTATTCTGGAGAAACTTGGCGATCCAGCTGAAAACTAAAACATCAAGATTTTCTTCATCCATCGGTAACTTTTGCAACTGTGTTTTTTGTTGTCTCATAGGAATTCGGGTCAGGGTTAGAACTTTGAGTAATCTTTGTCTCATGTATTGTGTTTTGAAGGTCTCCTGATACAAAAGGTTGAGGACCAAGATGATTTACGCGACTTCAAAAGAGAGGTTCAAGAGAGAGCTTGATGGAATTCAGGTAAATTTGCAAGCAACTGATCCCACTGAGATGGATCTTGATGTCATTAGAAGCCGACTTGTTAAAATAATATGATGATGATTTCTGAACCCTGGGCATTGGAGTTTTTCCCTCCAATGCAGTTGCTTTTACTTAAAATAAAATGTCTATATTATATGGGACGGTTGATTTGGCTTAGATACGATGTTGGCTTGTTTACCATTGCAAGATAATATGTAACAGTTTGTGCGGGTAAATGACACCCTTGGTTTGTTCTTCCTATTTCTTTCTAAATTTCAAGATGTTTGACATCTTTTATACCTCTATCTGTTTCGCTTATTACAATGTTGGCAATTTCTTACACTTTTCTGAATGATATCTATAGGTGACTTCTTACTCTATTCAAGTAAAAAATTTCACAATCTTGATATTGCTATTCTCGTTGGTGGTTCATCTCAATTTTGGCTACTTGAGCATGGAATTAGTTACAATTCTTGTATTTTTTTCTTAGTTGGAATGAATATGGCTGAAACTAAGTATTGAGATAAAAATGGGATTGCAGTTGGTGATGGAGATGCCGCAATACAATGAATGGCCTGCAAACCTAGTTGTATGTTAGGAAATTTGGGAAGCAAGACGAATGGAGTGATGTGAAATGGTACATAGCATAATTGATCCTACACAAGAACTTTTGAATACTTTTCTTGTTTTTATTGTTTTGATTGATAGGTGCAAAGACTTGTAGAATTACAATTTGATAGAATCTTGGCTCCACTCAAACCAAATTTTGTGGTTGTTGAGTGCTTTTGTACTAAACTATTGCTTTTTGTAAAATCCTTTCCAAGTGATCCTAAACTTGATAAGTCATAAGGACCACATTCAACTGACCTGAAACAACCACCTCAAAAGCAAATTTCCTTCTTCTTTGCAACCCTTTGTTTCTTGCTAGAAATTAGATTTTTTTGTCATCTTGCTAATCATTACGTTGGACTTTTGATATATATTAGTTTGGTATAACAGGTTTTCTTTGCTGTCGTGGGCGCAAATGGTAGCATCTGGAATGTCATTAACACTGCACCAAGCATCTTCATGTTTGCACTAGTGCAGATCACTGTTCACCTCGGCATAATTCTTGGAGTGGGAAAACTTCTAGTCTTAGAAAGAAAACTTCTGCATTTGGCTGCAAATGCTAATGTGGGAGGACCTACTAATGCATGTGGAGTGGATACAGCTAAATGATGGAGTTCTTTGATTGTCCCTTTAATTCTTGCAGGAATATTCGGTATTGCCATTGCGACTTTCCTTGGGATTGGATTCGGGGTTCAGGTTCTTAAATATATGTAATTAATTTTCGAATCTTGTGATTCATAATTGTAAAATCTCATGCCTTGATGGGCAAAATTTGTTCTTGTGTAGGATCAATTATGCTCTGTACGAAGATCTTGATTCCGAAAACATGGATCGAGCTAGATAAGTTTTACAGGTATATATGTTCATTATATGCTAAAACCTCGTATATTCAGTTATATGCGAATCCTTTAGCTATTAATTAGTTATCCATATCTTAATATACAGTAAAAATTGCATGATGATCAGGTCCTGTTTACTACTGCCAAGATTCCCTAATCTATGACTACGTTCTGCAGAATTTATATCCTGAATGCAACTATTCTCAATGGTTATCCATATATCGAATTAAGCTGAATTTTTAACGTGTTGTTTCTGATATACAAGCAACTTATCAAGCTCCCATATTACTTCACAGAACCACAGACTAGAGAGTTGCTTGAATCTTTTGTTCCCCTCCGTGGTTTTGATCTGGTGAAGGGCAAGGAAACAGTGAACTCTACAGGATACGCCTTCTGTGTTTACCAGGATCTCTCAGTTACAGATATTGCTTGTGCTGCTCTAAATGGTATAAAGATGGGTGATAAAACTCTTACTGTTAGACGAGCGAACCTGGGCACCGCTTTCATTAAAACTCCGAAAGCAGAAACGTCTTAATACAGGCACAACTACAGGTTGCGTTGCAGGTTAGTGGAACACGCTTTATATTTTTCTTAGTTTCCAGTGTATATAATAAATATATAAATATTTTCTACTGATATGTTTTCTTGTTTCTTTACTGATGAGTTTTCTTGTTTTCTTTGGCAGAGGCAATTGTTTGAAACTGGAGGTGGTCTAGGTGGTGGTAATGGAGGTGGCGTTGCTACCAAGGTCGTATGGATGTGAGGTGGTTACTACAGATGAGCTTAAAGATGATGAATATTATGAAGATACTTTGGAAGATATGAGGGTAGAAAGTTGAAATTTGGTAAGTTAATGTCTTTGTTTCTTATATTCGAGTTTTTTTTTTTTCCCGTGTTTCGCAGCCTTTGGAAATATTTGATTTCACGCCCCAATTAAACCACTTGTTTACACTTTCGGACCTTCAGAATAATTTGTTTCTAACTCGTACATTTTGCGATTGCAGGTACATTACCAACTTAACTGTGTATGTGTTTTGTATCAGCAAGGATATGTGAAACTACAAGAAGCACAAAGCAATCTAGTAAGGAATTTCCAAGAAGATAAATTTGGATTAGTAAGTTACAAATAACCCAAAGTCTTTGATTTTTAAATTCACCATGCTAATTGTTTCCTGCCATGCTGATCCTATATACTGTGTTTTTCTCTTTCAATGTGCAGGTCAGCATACGTATTTTTGGATAGCTTTAGTTCCCCTCTTTATAAGATTGGTAATCTCTTGAGCTCTTTATACATGTTTTCATGATTTCCTATTCCACCCGTCTTCGCTTTTTGATTCGCTTTCCTGGCATGCTGATCAACAGTCTTTTCTTTTTGATTTGGTTCTCTCTTTGTATTGTCCTATATGTGATCATATGCTATCTCTAACCAACTAAATTTGGTTTACACTCTTGAATTTGCTGAATTTTCTTGTTTAAAATCCACTACATGAAAAATATACATTTGCTGTCATACGGATCAAGGCAAACTGAATTTTCCCTTTCTTTCTGGTTTGCAATTGTGTTAATGAACCTTTTAACTTAGATATGACTTGTCTGAATCAGCGATTGGGTTACTTTCTTCTTTTTGTAATTTTGAACCCAAGTGTAAACTCATAGTTATGAATTGTGTAACCAATACAATACAATACAATGAATTTTTATTTGAATGGTCATTTGAATTCATAATTCAAGTTCCAATATAGTGTAACTTGAGCTTGGATCAGATTTAGTTTGGGTTTCAGCTCTAATTTTTGGCAATTCGGTTTCAGCTATAATTTTTTTTTCCTTCAAAATAGTTATATGCACAAAACTTCTAATAAGAGTTGTGTTTCATATTTCAACTACATAAACCAAAGGTTGTGAAAGAATATTTTTAAGACATAACTAGGTGTTGTCCAACATATTTCTACAACTCAAACAAGTGTCGTGCAAATCATATTCATAATAGTAATAAGTGTTGTGTTACATATTTCTACGATACACATCCTAGGTTGTCTAAGATAGTTCTTCAACTTATACAAGTGTTGTGTTACATATTTTTACGATACACATCCTTTGTTGTCCAAGATATTCCTACAACACAAGAAAGAGTTGTGTTAAGTTATAAAAAAAATCGAAAGAGAATCACAACTTCGGAAAAATATTGTCAAACCATGAATCACATCACCCTTTACAACTCTTAGTCAAGTATTGTAGAAAATCTTGGACTTTCTACAATACCCCACCTACACAATACACAAAAAAGCGTTGTAGTAAGGGTACTACTACCCTAATACAGTGTTGTAAATGATGATTTTTCCCGTAGTGGACAGGTTTCAAAATAAACATGTTCAAAGAACTCGGCATCCCTAGATTCCGTAATAATCTTCACACCAATGTCAGAAAAATCACACCAAAGTCTGAAAAATCAGAACACACAACCAAAAATATATATGCAGTAGGGTACTCAAGAAACCTTATCTAAACACCCCACACTTTGACGATGCATAAAAAGGTTGTCTATCTTTCCTTTAAAGGTTACTCTATTCAGGATATAACAAAATTAGAGAACTACCTCCCCCCACAAGTTTGGGTTATCCTTTAAACAACATGGCATAAATCATATCCTTAATAATTCTACTTTTATGTTCAACTATACCATTAGACTATGGTGAATAAGGAGATGCGATCTCATGAATAATTCCATTTAACAAGTAAAGTTCTCCTATATGAAATTCATACTTTCCATCATGTTTAGACCTAACCAATTTAGTGGTAACATATACTTCGCTTTCAATTTCAAGTTTATACTCTTAAGGCTTCTAAGGAATCATCCTTACCCCAAATCAAGTATATAAGAGAGTACCTCGTACAATCATCTATGAAAGTTACAAACCACCTTAGTTTGGGTTGAACTTATTTCAACTAGGCCTAACTGAATTTATTCTAAGGGATTACAATTACTCTGAACATTTTTGCTAAAAGGTTTTATAGCATATTTTGATTCTACATAGAATTCACTTTTGTGTTCAAAATCCAAACTAAATTTGGGTACGTAGTCTATGCTAGCCAGTTTATGCATTGACTTATAATTTTACGTTTCCAAGTCTACCATGCAAAACATTCAAAGACACACAAAAGAAAGCACAAGAATCAACTATGTTTACTTCATCAGATTTTCCTTTAAGCTTATATAGACCCTAAGTCCTATAACTGTTGCCTAAAAATCACAGCCTTTAGTTATAACAAGTTTTTCACATTTAATTATAAGATCTTCAATCTTTTACCATCTTCAAGAGAACAATATACAATATTCTTGCATATGCTCGGAACATGAAAACTTCATACAGTGTGAGAATATTACAGATATGAGCTAATGCTCGACCTTTCCATTTTATGCAACCTCTGTCGCAGATGAGTTACTCATATTGAGTTTCTCGACATCCCTTATCCTCGATAGGAGGTGAACAGTCTCTGTTTCAACAAACATACTTAGTGGCTCCGAGTCCACCCACCGCCTCTCACACTGGTTATTAAAATAACTTCCGACATCATGTCAATGAACTTGTTCTAATTTGTTTCAACTAAATTAACATTAACTTTCTACTTATTAAGGTTTTATGTTGTCTACACTTTACTTAGTATATGTGAATTTTACAAACATAACAATCACCCTTAATTAAAGTAATGCCAGATTCAGTTTTACGAAACATACATTTCTTATGAAGACTACGCTTAGAGTTGTGTTTGATGTTCTCGCCTTTGTAAGCTTAGGAAGACTTGTGTTCATCCACATGCACCTGGTAGCCATGTTCCTTTTCAATTTCATGCACAATCTTCGTTTATACTTTGACCACGGTCACGGTAATTTCCCAATCACCTAATACACCATATCTCACAAACCTTAGTTCCGAAACGGAATATAAAATATGAGTTTTGAAGATAATATCTAGATTTACAAACTTCGTTTGAACCACCATAACAAAAAACTCATGGTTACCCCATAAAAACTACTTTAGTTAACAACAAATTTTTGCCCGTCAGAATTTCTTAAGAACGTTTCTCTGTTTTGTAAAATATCAAACAAATACTTTTACAACTCCAAATATTCTGAAATTTTACGTGAGTAATTATCCAGATGTCCACTACGTTGTTTCAAAAGGGTTCATCGAAATTCCTTCTAGGTTGAGAGATAAATTCGAAACTCTACAGCTGACCAAAAATTCGTTTTTTGTTTTTCACTCCATAATTAACATCCATGATTATTACAAATTTCTAATGTCTTAAGATTGTTGGGTGCAATAATCAAAACAAAGAAAAATCAAATAAGCAAAAGTTATTGATAATTAGCTCCTTTTAATGGAAGTGATGGATTTGACGAAACGAGCGAGCTTCTCATATCTCCACAACAGCAACAAGGCAAAACTTGGAAAAAAAACAGAGTGAGTCACGTGTTCAACACGTTGCCCTTAAGACATTAGCGCCCGACTACACTCAAGAGTGATGCTATAGCCCTCACAGGACGGATATCTCCAGGATAAAACACCCTAATACACCTACTACTAGCATATGTAGTAGATGCTCAATCTTGAGCTTGGCAACTCCGAAAAACCATAAAGGAAAATCGCGAACGCTTGAGAAAACATATAAAATATCTTCCCTTGGGGGTCCCTCTAAAATATAGAGCAACCCCTTTCCCATAGATTTTACAAAAGTAGTGAATTTGTTTATATAATGGAACAAAACAACTTAAGAAGAGGAACTCCCCGATATGGGACTAAAAAGCTTATATAGTTTCTTAAAACAACTAAAAAGTGGAAACTCTACAATGTGGGACTAATAAGTTTTTCATTCACAAAAGAAAACAATAAATTATAATTTTATTAAAACCTTAAAAATCATTTTTTTAGTAATTGTTTTCCAACATAAACTGCCATGGAGAAGAAATCTGTTATTTAGGGTTATGGTTTCTGAAAGAAGTTTATTCATTTTATACTCAGTGCAACAAACCAAAATCACGTTTAAGCCTTGAAAAATACTTCTGTGTTTATTTGATTTCAGATAAATTTAAAATTTTGAAGTGGAAACAAGCTATGCTTTCTTGCTTATGAATTAGCAACAACGTATATATTTTTCATCAGCAACAAATGTCTGAAAGTTATGTGGAATTACAGGAAAGGCAAGAGCTGCTGATGCCTGCAGGACACAGTTCAAAGCAGGCACAATACTAGTACGCATACATCCTCTTGCTCGTCCAAGAAAGCAACAAAGAGAGTGGTTTTGGTTGTATAAGAACCTTAGGTTCTTTGGGTTTGAGGTGTATAAGAATTTGTTTAAGTCCCGATTAATCTCTTTCTCGATTCCGATCAACAAAAAAGAAAAATTAAAATCTTGAAGTGGAAAGAAGCTATGCTTTCTTGCTTATGAATTAGCGGCAACCTATATATTTTTTCATCAGCAACAAATGTCTGAAAGTTATGTGGAATTACAGGTAAGGCAAGAGCTGCTGATGCCTGCAGGACACAGTTCAAAGCAGGCACAATACTAGTACGCATACATCCTCTTGCTCGTCCAAGAAAAGCAATAAAGAGAGTGGTTTTGGTTGTTCAAAATAGTAATTGCTGAACTTGAGTAGACATGTGATGGAGATGGTCATAGTGAAAGTAAAACCAGTTTCTTTGTCTAACAAAACTTTTTTAAGTGTTACTGTCAAGAACTAACAATTACCCTCTCAATCCATTCTCTACTAGGACGATTAAATGGCACAATCTTAAAAACAAAATTGTAAGAAATTGTTCTAGTTAATTTTTACATGACAACGCTGGCACAACCAGATGTTCAAAAAGTCGTTTGGCTAACAAAACAAAATCACATTCCCATCTAAGATTTCAAATTCTGACCCATTTTCTTTAGAATTATATTACCAACTTACAAAACTGAATGAACTAGCAGCACATAGATTACAAACTAGATTAAGAAACTAAAATCTCATTCTTACAAAAAATGATTGCATAGATTTGTCAATTTGAGAGGAAAATTCATTGGAAAGAGAAGTTGCAGAAACACTCATTAGGCTTATCCTGATCTATGAAATCTATTTCTTGTAAGGCTCCTGTCGCAAAAAGATCTCTTTGCTGAATCAGATAAAGAACTTCATAAATTAATTTTCTGCACGTCCATGAAGTCCCTGACATCTCTCACAAAATCAGATAAAGAATTTCCCTTCGTGATTGAGAGGAGATATCATTATGCTTCAAAATTAAGGTTGATGATGATGCTTTTAATAAATCTTCCATGGATTTGCAGTGATGTAGCAGAAGAGATTTGTTGGTGTTATTTAGGGTTAGGGTTTTTTTCAGACTCTACAGGGAGGAACTACTAACCGAGGGGAGAACTGCTTCTTTCTTATAAGGCTTAGAAAGCTGCCCCGTTTCGCTTAGGGTTTTATTTTGGTCGTCGATCTATGATCGAACGGATGATTTGTATATTGAAACTGACCCTATTTGTTTGACAGCATTTCTTTCATAGACGCCTATGATTGTGGGTTCGATACGCGTGGAGGTTATTTCTTTAAACCATTAGCCGAGTGTAATATACTGAGATAGTAAGGGCGATTTTATTTTTTTCTTTGCACTTCGATAAATCTATGTTCAATTTCCTAACCATGTTCTTCAACTGGGAAGTCGATGCATAGGCCTTGGTTTTCATGAGACAATTGGGAATCAGAAGCACCACTCAACATGCATCATCATGGTAATAAAAAAAAGACCTTACCAGACGCTGACTATTTTTATCAGTTCGAACATAGTCACAGACTATTATTAGGTGTGCAGAATCTAAATTCGCTGCGTCTAGGAACCGTGAATTCCACCCAAAATTCGTGGGACAGTTGGTTTTGCAACTTAAATTAGTGTGAAATGGGGGTTACATATGTGGAAATGACATGATCCTTTGGAAGAGAATCGGCTGCAACAAATCTTAAATTCAGAAAAGCAAGCCCTTAAGATAATCCATGAACGAACAGTGGTTGGATTATCCACCAGTTTAGAGGCATGTTTACTCAAAGAGGAACTACATGTAAAGATCAGTTCCTGTGTAGAAGTTGGTCCACCCCCATAGTTTTACTTGCATGACCATTGTGCTAGTGACAGAGTCTCTGTTTGGCCATTCAGATCATGTAGAATTTGATCCATATATTTGCTCAATTAGTTGTATTTGGGTGATTCGTACAACAAGCAGGACTATGTGATCCATATAGATTTACAAACTAGGATATAAACTAAAATAAAAACAACAGAAATCAATTACATTGTATATGATATATTTTCTTGAACAGAAAAGAACTTCACAATTTGAGAGGGAAAAATCATTATGAGATGCCGTCATCATCATCGGCTCCTCCTGAACATTCAAATTTAGATCAGCAAGTCGGATCCTGTAACACTTATATTTTGCATTCAAGTAGTGTAGAAAGATCTACCAAATGTTGGGGTAGCTGATAAATTTCGCTGGATCTCATCTTGGGAAGTTTTCTTTGAGCCTGTGATTAATAGGTACCAGAAATTTCAATTCCCTGAGAAGAGAAATTATTATGCTAAGCTTGCTTATGCTTTTAGAAACTCTGCCATGGAATGGAGTAGAGATCTATTGTTGTTGTTGTTGTTGTTTTTCAGGTTAGGGTTTTATTTTCTTACTCCACAGGGAGGAACTACTTCTTCTTATAAAGGCTCAAAGAGCTTCAGAGTTATGATCTTACGGAAGATGAGCATGTTGAGACTTACCAACTTATCTTTGATAGACGGCCACAATTGTGTGTGTTTGTACACGTTCATTTTCAACCATTAGCTCTGATTCAAAGTCTTACTAAAAATCTTTGCACTTCATGAATCTTTGAATCGAAATTAGAAAATCAGTTAAAATTCCGACCAGGTTCTTCAAGTTTACTACTGCTTTATAATTCCTTCTTATTGTGAATTCCCGACACATTAACCAGCCATTGAGTTGTTATGTTTTAATATAGGACCTATTGATAGCGGAAAAAAGTGATATATCATTTTTGTCATGCTAAACTGAGGATGTGGTAATTAATCTGGTGTACGTTATTAGTTTGTGCATACTTCATTCAGACTGGTAATTGTATATTTGTATCCCATTAAGCCTATTGATAGATAAAGTAGAACAGTAAGTGTTACTGTGCCTTGAAAATTTATGATTTGGTTGACAAAGATATTTAGTTCACTCGATTTAGTCAATACCGGCCAGTTTTATTTGGAAAAAAAAATGGTAACTTGTATGAAAAGCTCTCTTCATTTGTGCGGTTTGCGTTTGCTGTTAAAATGATAGATGGTTTCTTTATTCTGTTCGTATTACCGGGAACTTGTTGATTGGTAGGACACAGGAAGATGCTTGCGATCTAAAAGAGAGGGTAATTGTAAATGTATGAGTGAGTTTCAACATTCTTAAGTTTGCATGTCAAGAGAATACTTATTTTTATTAGTTACTAAAATGGGGGATGAATGGTCAGATTTATACAATATTAATTTAGCAATTAGCAATCACAAAAGGCACTTGTGAGTATGTACAAACAAATTGAGAATGTTAACTTAACTGTGAGAATAAGTACCTTAAAAATTCCCAACACTTTCCACTCTAAAATCTTTCTTACGAGAATTCCATACACTACTTAGTCCAAGCGTTGTTCCATTGGCATGAAAAGTTGGAACTCGTAGTTTCTTACATTCGTAAGTAGTTGGCTTCTCCTGGCTCAAGCCACCCCCAAAGCCCAAAAAGTGCATGTTTTTCACTACCTAAGTATTTTGGGCCCAGATTTTATATGTTGTTTTTAGGCTTAAGCCAGGGCTGTAAAACTCGTCAAGCCACTAAGCCAGGGGTATTTGATATTTCCACTTCCGTCACTGCTTGTCGCGCGTCGGTTGTGGTGACTCAATGTTCAAACCATCAAATTTGTTCATTTGAACATCCATTTTTTGGTTTGTTCATCCTATAATGGGATCAAAATGAACAAACTCTGAATTTGTTCATCCCATAGGAATTGCTCTTATTCATCTATCCCTTGAAATTACTTTTACTTTTAGCCAATCTTGTCTTGTTTTTAATTAAAAAAATTACTCATTCCAAACAATGTTAAATTAATATCATTGCTTCAAGCTTACGCGATTTAAAAATCCATGGAGCCGAATTCGAGAACATTGAGCCGGGGGGAGCTAGCTTGATGGTAAGCTTGTAACCATCGACTAACTAGTTATGATTTGGTTGACAAAGATATCAAATTCTCTCAGATTTGGTTAATTCCGGCCAATTCCGTCTGTTCGGTTGCTTTAAATTTTTATTTGTATGGAAAAAAATGTAATTTGTTCCTTCAAAAGCTTTCTTCATTTTTTTCGTTTTGTGTATGTTTCCAGGTTTGCTTTTTTACTTGCCACCTATGCAACAAATTACAGCCGAAACAAAGTTCTATCACACCACACAACATCATGAGAGAACCATTGACTGCGCTAAATGAACTGAAGTTGAAAAGAAGAACAAGAGCAAGAAGCATGGATACTTAAAGACGAGCTAGATGCAGCTTCAATTCAAATCCTGCAAAAAAAAAAAAAACGTACATTGCAGCTCAGAGGAGAGAAACACAAAGAGGGGAACATGGAAAAATTGAAGGCAAAGTGCAAACCACGTACCATCAACTGTAAAATTCAACAAAAGAAAATCACTAAAATTGCCAGATCCAAATTACCAGGTAAGTATGAATGACTTCCGCAAATGGGACGAATTCAGCAACAAAAAAGCAAGGAGATATCAATTCAAGTGTTAAAGAGCTTCAAGATACATAAGTAATATTCAAAACAGAAAATAAAACTAGTCTGCGCCATTGTAACTCTTATTGACAAGCATTTCTAGTAGAGTTTCTACTATTTGTAGTGCAAATAAGGTCTACAAAGAAATTTTTCTCCAACAATTGAAATTAAGCTCCTAATTAATCTTTCAATGTGCAGATATGAATACACCTTTAAAAAACTCCAACTAGAACAAATTGGATACATTGAAAAACTTAAAGGTTCTCTAATTCAATGACTACCAAA